>VWZX01000708.1:3223657-3648242 GCA_013399015.1 Galbula dea
ACTTCCTCTTCTGATGTGATGTTAGGTCACAAACTCATCTCAAGAGATTTCTCATATAATCTAGAACTCTAGAAAGCAAGGAGTAAACCAGATGCTGCATTTTGATAGTTACTCACATATCTGCATTTGAAAAGGTGCCTTTTTAGCTTAGTAGATGTTACTAATAAATCAAATATTCTCCAGCTGACTCAGTGGCATGTTACAACACTAAAGAACGAAATGCCAGCTCTGCAAAAATCAGTGCCTACTTATTTAGGGTGATTTACACCAATTTACTTGGAAGCCATGTTGTTGAGAACATTTTTTTTCTTTTTTTTTTTTTTCTTTTTTTTTTTATTTGTGGATGGTTGCAATTAAATACCTGTAGGAGGATGTGGCAAGATTTAGGTAACTGCACTAAAAATGTTGTGCTTGGAACTAATGATATGTATAAAATTGTATGCTGGTTTGGGACTTCATCAAGACTGTACTAGGCTCATCTCTAAAAATAGAGTGAACATTGGCAGTATTCTCTCAAAGCAAAAATACATTACCATATTGTACTGGAAGGCAAGATTTTTACAAGCAGCCTTTAATAAAGCATTTGTGATAACTCTATTGCTGAATTGAATCTATTTTCTTGCTGATGATCACGAAGTTTTGGGCCCCCCCTTTCTTCTGCTAAATTCAAAATGCATACCCAGCTAAGGGAAAGCAAAGCCTGGTATATGTGACTTTAGCCACTTGTAAATGCAGGGGTTTTAGCTCTTTCTGTACTCACACGCATGCTGATGTGGGTACCTCTTTCTTACTAGCTGTGAAGACACACACAGACCATCCCTGTAGAATTTCTCCTCCCACCACAGTCAAACTGATGTGAAAGGTCTTGCCAGTGGGTTATTTGAATCCTGATACTCTGTTCTTGCTTATCAAGAATGCCAGATGTAAAATCTCTTAGCACTTATCTTTCTATACTGCCCACTAACATTTCCTACTACTTCTGTCTGTCCTCATGACATTTCCTGGCAAGCTTAAACTGAAAGTGCTAATTATTAATTTAGGGCTAGATTCTGGCTCCTACAGCCAGAGGCATGCTGCAGGGAATGCAAAGGGACTCCCATTTGTTATATGCATGTTCCTTAGCACTGAGATCCTTGCCCATCCACTCCTTGGCTCATATCAGGAAACACTTATGACTCTTTCTAATCAAACCTGTCCACATCAGTTCTGAGTATAGATTACAAATGAAAAACCAGACTATTAAAGTTTGATTATTTTTTTTTCCTCAAACACAAGTTCATTTGCTCAGTTTGAACAATAGATTGCATTAATCACTGGTGGGCTTTTTCACATCACAGAGGGGATTTAGCTCTAGGAAAGAAATGTTTCATCATCTTGAAGCCCAGTAAGGCTCAGTGTTATTATGTCAGTATAACAGGTTAACTGAGGCATAAAGGTGAAGTGACTTGCCTAAGGTCATGCAATAGATCAGTGGCAGAGCTGTAAATCACGTACAGGGTCATTTAAATCCCTGCAAAATGCCTTGCTCTATAAGATTTTCTTCCTCCCTTTTGTCAAGTATAAATAGTTTAGGCTATCTTTATCAGGCAGAAAGTCCTCTACTCTTTCTCTTAATGTATTCCCAAGATAAAGTATATTCACTGCCCTGACTCTAAGAGGAAAACTTTCAGGCCTAACAGAAAAAGACTTTTGTTCAAGGCACTCAGATATCCCGCAGCTTTACTATGGATTGACTTACACATTTTTCTAAGCCTTAGTTATTAGGCAGCCATTTCTTATTTTCCTTATCTTTAGGTCTCTTCCTACAGTGTTGTCTCTTTCTAATTTTCTTCTGTATAGATTACTCCTTCCATTGGCAATTTTTCCTGTAAGTGTCTCTTATATTCTTTTCCAGCCACACCCTCTATGCATGTTATGGCAAACCAGAGGTTCTACTCATGTACAGCTTATGAATTGTGAGAACATACTCCTTCAAAACATGTAAGAAAGCCCTCTGGCTTCTACCATCTCCCTTTTTATATTTTCCACAAGAGTGTCCTCTAAAAGGTCCCTGCTTAAGAGTTGTTTGAGAGAGTGCAGATGAGGTGTGAGAGAAGGATATAGAGCTGAATGCTATAGATTTTTTATCTAAAATGTCAAATATTTATACATTTGTGTATATTTCTCTGTGTTCTTTGTTCTTCCTGCCATACCTGATATCATCATACCTGATGTCTGTATAGCACTCAGATTCTTTTAAAAAAAAATTTAAGATGACTATTAAAAGTATATATATATTGTTATAGCTCAGTGGCACATGATGGGAAAGTGATTTTGCTCAAAATCTGCTGCCATAAAGTGGAACAGTATGTGGATGTGTCAGCTTTTACAGAATGTGGATCTCCTGATATGGCAGAGAAAAGGAATACCCAGGAGTCTAAACTAACATACAATCATTGCTATGAATTACTGGCATCATGATGCTGTGGTTGCTTTTTTCTCACTAGGAACGAAAGGTGTAAAAACACAGCCTCAGGGAGGTCAAATAAATATAAAGTGGGCACCAGAAATGCCCACTCTTCTCTCAGCTCCCCATCCCCATATGAAACCAGGCTGGTGGATTATGAAGAAGTCCAGGCTCCCTCAGAGCAGTTTTGATGTACCACTTGAATTGCAAGTGTGTGTGTGTGTCTGTGTCAGAGGAATTAATAGAGGGAAGAAGCTGGAAGAAAGGTTTGTTTATCCCTTCTCTTTAAGGAAGCAGAGCCAAATTTCAATTTTGGTTTGGAATTCAGGGATAATTTTATTTGTTCTGACTGCTCTACCTGAGACTTTGAATGAAATACTTTGGTTTTATTTTTGTCAGCACAATCTGACATTTTATTTTTACCCCTGCTGTATTATCAGTGATGTAAGTATCTCTCCAGGACAAGTCTATGGTTATGATTCTATCTTAGACTCCCTAGAAAACAAAAGCAGTGCAGAATGTTGCTACCTGGAACTTACATTGACAGCAGCAAAACAAATGTTTTGTATTTAGTACTGTTGACTGGAAGCTATAGTCTTTAGTATTTTGAACCCCACTTCAGAGACTACATCTCTCCTACTGAGATAAAGCCACAGTTATGGACAGCAGAACTGCTTAAACTATCATTCCTCTGGTATTAATGTAACTGGACATTTTCACATTTGCTATGGGGAATTATTGACTGGAAATTTGCCAGAACAGGTGAATCATAGAACTGATTTCTTCATGCCAAAGAGCTGATCATTCTTTTTGTCCATATGCGATTTGTGTGTATCTATATCTATCTCTATATATAGAGATATATATATAGATAGATAGATAGAGATATATGTAGAGATATAGATAGATATATGTATATATATATAGAGAGAGAGAGAGAGAATGCTGGCAAAGAACAGGAAGTATTTTTTCAGGTGCTTAATACATCACAGAAATAAGAGACAGAGGAAATTACTCACATTAGCAAGCGTTTGCATACTTGGCGCCACATGCTTAACTACGCTTAAAGTTTTCTATTCCCAAGCAACCAAAGTCATAGGTTTATATTATTTCTCTTGATAACATTACAAAGTTGGCCTTCATTCTACTTCTTGCAGTCTGAGCCTCACTTAATTATTGTTAACAAAGCACTAATGAAACTGTAATCTTTTGCTCTGTGTGTTTGGTTTGCATCAAAAGCTGCATTTAGAAATGCCTCTGCCTACTGAATAGAGTTGCACGAAAATGCCCCTTCCAGGAAAGCAAATTGACCACTCTGCAACTACTCCTAGACTCTCAGCCTTGGCTGAAACACAAATTAGATGCCATCATTTGGAAGGTGCTCTAGGTATGGATACAGTCAGAAGCAATCTTTAAAAGCCCCATAGAAAAAACTGTTGTACAAAATGTGTCCCCTTTATTTGGCATTTTGAAAGAAGTTTTATTTTTCCTAGGCTGTATCAACAGAGCCAGTAATTCAAAGCTCAACTAATCCTTATTTTAATTTTTATGGGGCTCCTGAGACCCAATATTTTTTAGTTCTAATGTTTAATATTTAGTCATGTTGCTTAATCACTGTAGAAATTCCCATTAGAGGGGGAGGCCAAAAAACTGTTAGATCATTTTCATCTAAACTTCAGCACTCTGCAAGTTATTTCTAAAGCCAGTAGTCTATGGAGAGGAGTTATGATAGGTTCAATTCCTCCTGCATCTTAAGAAATACTCTTTGGCCAGATGATCATTAAATCTTGTAAAAGGGGGAAGAGTTTTCAGGGATCTTAATTAGTAAAAAAAAGTATATTTTGAGGAAACTAGTTTTTTGAAAATTCAGGGTGAATTAGAAAAAACATAATATCTGCCAAAATTTATAAGAAACCATCAGAATATTGACTACTGCATTGATTCTTAAAAAACATCATGAAACATTTTAAGCTTACATCTCCCCCAAATGAAGTGAAATATCCTTTTCTTGACAAGAAATCATACCTAATTTGACCTAAGACAAGTGTTCAGTTTTGATTTTGCAATTTAACCACCAAAGTAAAAAGAATAATTTATTCTCATGGCTTGAAATCCTCTCATTTTTGCACAGTTCTCCAATGTGCTGTAGAACACCACTGTGCCTCCTATGCGATACTTTGTATCATAACAAATAATTAATACTCAGAATTCATGTTTGAGTCCTATTCCTAACATACAGTTCTCCAGATGTGAAATGGAGACAAGGCACTATTTGTACCAGAAATTTCAATTTCTCATGCAGAGAGACTGAAATTATCTGTTATGTCTGAAATCCCAGATGGTTTCTCTGCAGCTACGACTTGCGCTAAGCTTAAACAAGAGGAAAGCAGAAAAAAAGAAAACTGTTGCAAAGTGGTTAGTGAAGTAAGATAGGAAGAGGGCAAGAATAAACTTGTTTCCTTATCTTACAAAGAGCAGGTCAGCTGCAGCAAAGCAATAGTCTGGAATTTCCAAAAGTTAGGTAGAGTAGGGTGTAGTCCTTTTCTGTGCCTTGAAGCTCTAGAGAAATTTTATCTTGCCAAAGCATGATACTCTCAGTCGTGCCTACACAGCATGACTGAGCCCTGACATTCAAAGTTGCTCCAAGCAGAGAATCTGTCTTTGATACTTTAAATGTTGTGCCTTCTGTATTCTTCCCTAAACAACTGACCAGCTTTTAAAAAGGAAATACTTCATGAGCAAGAAAGGTAAAAAAAAAAAAAAAAAAAAAAAAAAAGCAAGAAGAAAATACCAGCAAGAAAGAGGAAATGTTTAGACTGGAAGTCTGCACAGCTAGGCTATATGAATGCTTTCAATAATACCACTTCATGTATGAACATATTGACTGACTGGCCTCCCTGGATCTGAGTAATATTCTGTTTATACCAGACAGTACTGTTCTTGGGGGCCAGGGCGAGTGCTTTTCTGCAGTCAGCGTGAAAAATGAAACATGCCAAATAACTGCAGTAATGATGCAAATAGCTGAGGCTGCAATGAAAAATTTCATATTAAATCAAAGTCAAGAGTGCCTTTTGGCCTGGCCTGCTAATGCTTTCTGCAACTGTAAAATTTGGCTGCAATTGTGCAATACAATACTGGTGAGAAAATGCAAAGATTATTACCATGCTCTCTTAAAAGACAAATCCTAAAGCTGAACGGCTAAAGTATGTAAAAAAAGTCAATTTATTTCCCTAACCAGCAGAAAAATGCAAAAGTACAGGGGGGAAAAAAAAGAGCTCCCAGATCCCTATGATTATGAAAAGGAGAGAGACTTGTTTATGTAAATGGTGGTGCAATCCTGAAATGTTTCATCTGGCAAAAGTCCCAAAAGAGGAGGGCCCAGAAACCATTTTTCCCTGTCTGTCTCTTGGCAGGAGGTTTGATGGCTTTCATTTTGCACCATGGAGATTATACTTCTTCATTTTAGTGGATGCCACAAGACAACCCTGATGATAAAAACAAACAGATGCCAACCTCATCCTCTTGATGTACCCCACAAGGTACACACAAATTAGTAATCAGAGGAGTGAGTTTAAGGTCCCCAAGGTCTCTCTGACCTTTCTATCCCCCTTTTACGGCCTCTCCTATGGTTCAGACAGCTAGAGTCCAAGTTTTCTCCCCTCCCTCATCCACCCACTTTATATCATGCAAAAAATTGCCCAGAAGAGAACAGTTGTTTCCTCACAAAACCAAAGACATTATAAAATGGACCTCAAAATTTAGAAAGCTTGCCTGCTGCTGACCTTTCTTGCCTTTTCTAAGCCTATCCATGTGAACATAAAGGCATACATGGTGCTTTCTGGATGACAAAGTGATCCTGAAGGACACACAGATCTTCAAGAACTTGGTAGCCAAAGATGTTGTAGCTGTCCTGGCTGTGTCCCCTCACAACTCCTTGTGCACCTCTTACTTGCTGGTGGGGCAATTTGAGGAGCAGAAAAGGCTTTGACCCTGTGTGAGCATTGCTCAGCAGTAACAAAAACATCCCTGTGTTATCAACACTGCTTTCTGCACAAATCCAAACATAACTCCATAATAGCTGCTATGAAGAAAATTAACTCAATGCCAGCCAAAACCAGCACAAACATATATACATATATTGTGTATATAGTAACAGAGAATATTCACACTACACATTTATCTTGGGCTTGTATCCTAAGGAGCCTTCTGACCCATTGTGTTTGGATTAGGTCACTGCTTTTATCTGCTCTCTTCTTGTTGAGACTCAGTCTGGTTTGTGGAAGTCATTGCAATCACTGCTTCTGTAGAGAGGAATGACATGAAACACTTGTTTCCAGCACAGGTTGAAAGACAACTTACCTAAGCAAACAGACACCCATTTCATCTGACAGGCAGCAGTTAGCACCATAGCCCCTTAGTGGTCACCTGGTTGTCATTTTTTTGTGGTTCACTGCCATCCTCTGGGTGGGAGAGAGCCCAGGCTCCCTTGGGGGAATGGCTCCCTTCTGACACTGTAGTCTTAGATTTTCCAGGGATGTCCAGAGAGTCAGAGCTGGCACTAGACAAAAAGCAAAGGAATTTAGTCACCCATAAGTGTGGATCTATGCATGTAACTAAATTACAGGGAAAACGTACTAAAATAAAAGAATGCTTCCTTCAGACTTCTTCCTCCCTTCCAAACTTTTGCCAGCACTGGTAAAACACTCAAAACTGGGAAGGTTTCAGTAACTAAACTGAACTAAACTGCAGATTTTGTGAATCACATTTTTAGGGCAAATCTGCATGACCAGACAGGTATAGAGAAGCTCCTTTTCTCAAATCCCAGGTTGACCAGCTCTAGTGCAGGATGTGAACATATCCAGATAAGACACATGTTCTTCAGAAAGACAAAAAAAGACAGGCACAGCTAGCATCTCAGCCCCTCCCCAGGCTGGGAGGAAACAGGTATTTCCCACCTGTTTTCTCATATGCATCTACATAGGTACCTCACTGTCCTCATCCACCACATATGGAAAATCTCTGCTTATTTCTACAAGGTAAGCTCTATTTTACTATGGTGGTAGAACTCCTAAAAGTTAGATCTTAAAATGTTCTCTATTAAGTAAATAGCTGGAATTCTTCTGAAGAAACAAGGTTAGCTTCCCAATGAAGGGAAACAGGCTACTCAGTTTCCTCTCAGAGGCAGGATTCTGATGAGCAGTTATGTTTGAGGTCATGGGTGAACATTCTTCACAGAATAATAATGGCAAGATATCTGCTACCTTGTGAAAAATTAGGTGTACAGCACAGGCTGGGACCAGTTCAGTAAGATTCCAGCCTAGTGTATGTCAGAAAAGAGGAAAGGACAGATCTCAGTAGGATTTCTGTGACTTAGCTGGATTTCATTAAATTAATTGATGGATAACTTCTAAGTGATCAATTTAGGCAGTGTGCTACAAGAAATTAACTCCTGCAGAAAGCATATCATGACAACGTTTCTACAGGTGATTTAGGTGAAATTCTTTGCAACTGTGCAGTCAGAAACAAATCAGTTTCCTTGCAAAGAGCCAAACTGTGCCATTCAAGGGAAGTGTGTGTCAACACAGTCTCCAGCTGGGAAGTGGCAAGGGCTTCTGATGCTGCAGTCAACTGCTTTTCAGCTGGAGCACAGAAGGAAAATGCAACCTGTTACTGCCTATGACTCCTAATCAGGATTCACATGATATAGGGAGCCTATAACTACATGTTAACCTGGATTCCAGAGTGAGCTTAAAAATCTGTTCCACACATACATTCTTTTTCCTGAGAGGTCTAGTCTAACTAATGTCTTCAAGAGTCTTCCTGCTCTAAATCATTGTCTCTTAAATTTAAGCTATCAGAAAAGGAAGGTAGTAGTGACAGAACATAACTTGCTATTCTGCAGTATTTTTACAGAAGGATATATTTTTGAAGTATTGTTCTTTGACATATTACTCCACCAAAGTGTATGTAGAAAAAATATTGTTTTAGACTTGTAAAACATTGATCAATCTGTCCTCTGTGAAGCAGATGAAGCTATCTGTTTGAATAAGGACTGCTTGCAGGGTCTACTCCTGAACATGTATATTCTCTATCTTCATTTCACAGCTGGACTGCAGAGTAATGGCTTCTTCTTGAGTAAAATGTTTTTAAGGATTGAAATTTACCTCAGCACAGAAGAGACCAGTTAGAACCTCTGACTTTTCCAAACAAAGAAACCATTTTACTTGCCTCCATTTTCCAGCTTTGAGTACATACTCTTTCTTAATGTTAACTTGTTCTAGCAAGAGTGCTTCTTGCCTGAAAGCAGCCTTACTCTGTTTCTAGGGTTACCAAGGTTAAAAAAAAAAATAAAAAAATTGCAATCAACAGACCAGAGCAGTACTACAAAGTTTCCAGGTCTATTTTACAATACAGAACCCAAGGGTTTTTGATAGAGTCTAAATTTGGCAAAATCAGCTTTCCCATCCCTCCCTAACTTTATTTTTCTGTCCTCTAACTATTTTTTACTCCAAGTTTCCCCTCTGTCTGTATGGATAGGTCTGGGAATAGGATAAGAAAAAGAAAGCTTCCTGCAATAATTTAATGTTGTTATGTTGAAAGCAAAACCAAGAACAGAACCCTGAAAATGGGTATATATCAACATAAATGTATGAGAATTATATAATTCATTAATTCATGTTAATGAATAGGTTTAGTATGTTGTCTAACTCACAGACAAAACAAGAGCCTATGGTTTCACCTGTATTTCTTTAGTGCTTGTGATGTTTTGCTGTCATGCATAAGTTCATTAGGAATTGGGTAAGGATCTTATTCAAGCATAGCAGTAATAAAGCTGATGCCAGTTATCTCAGGTAGCTTCAGCTACAGGTGTTCAGGCTGGTGAATTTTATAAATCTCTTTTGTAGGCACCTACCATCTGATTCAAACTAAATATATGAAGCTGAGGAAAGGAGTCACACCACTTCACAGAATCACGGAATGTTAGGGGCCAGAAGGGACCTCAAAAGACCATCTAGTCCAACTCCCCTGCCAGAGCAGAATTCCCTACAGTAGGTTACACAGGAACTTCTTAAAAATCTTATCTGCATAAATCACATGAGCAGACTTACTTGTTCCCTGGGACAGCAATGGAAAGCAGCAAAAGGCAGCTCACTACACACAGGTATTTAAACCAGGTGTCTAATTAATGCCTAATTTAAACATTTTTGTTGTAATTCCTCAAGATACCCACCTGGTTCCCATTATCTTAAAGGAAAACTGAAGTTCTGACTCTCTTCATTAAGTTATCAAAATGAAGTCAGATGAAATCAATAGTCCCAATTTTCAGTAGATAGTACTTTGGAGGGTTTGTTTGAGTTTGGTTTGGTTTTTTTATGCTGGGTGTTATGGTTTCCCACAATACTGTAGCATTAAAGCTACTATGCAGTGAGGGTTGGTTTCTTTAAAAAGGTTGTATTTTTTTTTCAATAACTTCATTATTGGCACTGGCATTTAGAAAATCCACCAAGTCTCATGAGATGATAAAAAAAGACGATGAAAATCAGAGTGGATGGCTGCTTGTTTAATGTTTCTTTGTCCAGTAGGACTATACTTTGACTTGACTTGAATATAAGAAGTACAGAAATATGTGCAAGGCCTTAGGCTCTTCTATGTGCTTCCAAATGCAAGTTAAGATTAAAACCTTCTTTGTGTCCTATCTTGTTATTGTATTGAAAGGATACATTCTGCATTCATAACATAAATGGTTTTCACAACGAAGTTGGAGAAGAACTTTGTTTCTTTTTAGCACTACACCTATCCTATATTTTCCATGCTATTTCTACCAATATTTGGAAAGATGAGTTGGAAGAATGGATGATGTTTTATTTTAAAAAATCTGCTAACATTATGAATTCTTTAAAAATCTTCCTTTTTTTTACTGAAGGATATACAGGAAATCCATCACTACTCAATATCTCTATAGGATTCTTGCTCGAATAGAGTCAAGTCTCCAGCTGCTGTGAGATTTTATAACTCCCTGGTTATGATATCATCAAATAGCAAAAACTTCTGGACAGCTGGAAAATTTTTACATTAATGCTGTAATGAGATACATGGAATTGTCTTGGTAGAGAAAATTACTTAAGCCTCAGATAAAGTACAATGTACCACTTACTAGCCAAAAGTTAATGAACTTGCTTCCAAATCTACCAGCCTGTTCTTTAGAAGAATTGTCTGGATCCTGGATAGTTTAACTGAAGCACTCATATGGAAATGTTTTTCTTATTGTGCCACCATATTCATTCTAGAGGCCGGTAGTTCAACGTTTTTCTCTTTAGATGGAAATTCTTACCTTAGTCTGGATCCATATTATAGCAGACACTTTAAGAACCTGTTTTGTTTTTCTGAAACCAGATATAAATACTTCCCAAGAAAGTGCATGCAGAAAAATAAGCTTGTGACCAGAAAGATTAAAAGCACATCTACTGTTGGAGTTGATTATACCCTTTGGTATCCAAACTTTCTCACTCCATAAGCTCTACATCAAATGAGTAGGTCATGTCTCTCAAAGACTGCCATTTGGCCAATTGGTTCATTAGTTATTTAATGAATGGTGGTTCACAGAATCATAGACTGGTTTGGGTTGGAAGGGACCTAAAAGATAATCTAGTTCTAACCTTCTTGCCATCAGCTGGGACACCTTCCACTAGACCAGGTTGCTTAAAGCCCCATCCAACCTGGCCTTCTTCATATACATTGGATAAAAGTGTATTGATTCAGACTGACTAAAGGTGCCATTTAGAATGTGAATCTTTCAAGACCAAAATGGTATTACGCAGCACTATTATTGACAAAACTGAATTTGGCACACAGATAAAAGATTGAATCTGAAGTCCTTGGATGTTTTGAAAAACTGAAGTTGTAAAACTTGCTAAAATTGCAAATGTTTTAGGAATTGAATCTGTGCTTGATAAAAGAGTGGGATCTAAATCTGTGCTTCCAAATTCAGAAACACAGAATTGCCGATGGTGCTAGCCTGAGTTTTTAACTTCTACCCTAATCAGAAAGGAAGCTATTCAAGCTTTTTATGCACTGCAGTATCACTTTTACTTTGTCAATAGCTACTTGAATGAATGTGAAGTGAGTTAAAGTGATTTGGCTGGGATTCAGTAATGGATGGGAAATACTTACGATGCAGTCAAGAAACCTGCAATCAAAATTAATCCAAGTAAAATAAATACACATCCCCCTAAGTGGTAGAAAGTATAGCAGAAAAGTGAAGAAGAATATGAGTGCAAAAGATTAACTGGGGGCCCTTGAACTAGATAGCTGACTCTGGCTGCTGAATGAAACCCAAAATCTAGCAGCATTTAAAAACCTATCTTTGTTTCTTTTTGTACAGAAAAGAAACAACTCCCCTCCAAATGAAGAATCAATTCTGTGAAGGATAGAAAACAGGGAGATGGATGTGAAAGTGGTTGACAGAGAACAGGGAGACGGAAGTGAAAGTGATTGATTTCACAGAACATGAATCAAAGAATGACACCAAGAGAGGTGATTAATTAAGTTTAGAAAGCAGTTAGATATGCTTCTGGAGGATTGCACTGAGGAATAAAGTGAAATAATGTTGTTAATTATACAAAACACAGAAAACTTTTGACAGATATCCATTCTTCTACCTGGTGAATTTGTGACATTATTCCTAATATGATATGCAATGTTTGGGGTTAAAGGAGTTTCATCAAGTCTCCAAGAATTCTTCATCAACCTCTGAAATCCACTCTATCTCCTAGATACTGTCCCATCACTGAGATCGTGACAGATTCTTGAGTAAACCCTGACTTATTTGTGTCTCCCAGTGCCAGAGAGAATGCATCTGAGAGACTGATTGGCTAGAAGAGATGGTAGCCCTAGACATTACAAGGAGAGTTTGTATATGGATCTGAAGCTAGACATCCTGGGTGGAAAACTCTGTGCCATAAAACCTAAATATCATGGTTTGGAGTTTGACAGCTACAAAATACCCCAGCAGTTTTTATCTCTCCCAACCAACCAGCTGTCCAACTGAAAATAAAAATGATTTAGGTTCCCCAAGGACTAACTGATTAACAGGCAGTGCAGGAAGAGTAGTAAGGCCCAACTGTAGCTGTGGCATCTCTAAAGCAACCAGAAGAAATGTGGTGACATCCTATGGATACTCCCTCTGCTGGGATCAGGGAGATTTCACTTACCCAAAAGACTGAGCTGTCCATCCCCAGGCATGGAGGAGAGCTTGGCTATATATTTTGTTGAAATTAAAGAATTTAACTACCCCAAAGCTACTGTATATTTTTCTGTTTTGTAACCCAGAGATATATGGCATAGTGGTTTATATATCTTCACTATATAGCAAACAATCTGATATCTCTGACACAGTGTATGTGTATATTAGTTTCAGGAGGGTAAAAATATAAACTCACTAGAGTCTCTGATTTCCCTAGGTAATAAAGATATTCAGAGAATATTAGTTGACAGCTACACCCACTTGCAATCATCAGTTCGGCAAGGGCTGCTATGGAAGTATAAAATGCCAGTATTCATCTCTTTCTCTCCCCTAAGTCTTCATTATAATGTATCTCACTATTTTCTAGAAACTTTCAGTCTACTTTTTGGCAGATGTGACAGGCAGCTCTAGCATTGATACCATCAGTGCTGTTCATTCGACTTCTCACAATGATTCTTAGCACATACTAATTAACAGAAATAGGAAAGGTGCAATCAATTTATTTAATGTAGTTAATTACAAAGAACTTGCAAGCTGCTATCAGATAAAATTTGTCTTTTGCAATTTCAGTTCTATGGATTTTAACATTTTTTTTAACAGAAATGTGCTTCTCAAAGTTTTCTTTCATTAACCAACATATTTTAGGGCACATAAACTTGGAATATCTCACAAAGCTTAACAAATTATTAAGATACCCTGTAAATATAGGGCTCATGTTTTTCAAAACTCAGGCAGGGGAGGAGCAAGGAGGGAGGAAAGTTTTTGAATGCTTGTGAGAAATGTGTTGTGTTTTCCTGACATTTGCTTACCTGTTAGTAGTTATTAGTAATGTTTTAAAATATTATTTATAAGATACACTTATGAAATGTTACTCACCATATGCACAAAAATGCCACAAGTTAATTAAATCAGATGCATAATTTTAAATAATTGAGCTAAGTATATCTGGAGAGTTCAGTGGAACTAGTAATGAAATCCTTAGCATAGTATTTAATTATGTCCTTGTGTGATACAACAGAAAAAAAATGGCCTTACACAATGATCTAAAGGTCAGGAGATTTAGCCTGTGTTAGATCAAAGACAGCAGCAGGCAGATCAAGAAATACAGCTAAAATATGGAGGTAGTTTATTAATATGAATGCTTTAGCTGATCTTGTGCAGTAAGGCTAGAAGAGCAAGATAAATATTTCCTAATGAAATCACTGACCATTTGAGGGCTTTGCAGTTCACCTACAAACAAACAGAGATTGGAAGGACATACTTCTATCCACTTAAAAGGAAAAGCACCTTGGACTGTGTGTTTGTCAGAAGAGCTGCTTGAGATTTTCACTCATTTCTCTGTTGGGAAAAATATTTTGAAAAAGCTTAGGTCTTGTTAGAAAAAGAGTCTCTGTTTTGAATTGTAAGCTTTTTGTCATTTGAATGGTCAGAACTAAAGTTACAGAGCTCAAAATTGGGAAGAAAAAATTAATTGATGTAGCTAAGAGGAAAATATATGAGCAATAGCAAATATTTTCCTAAATTCTGAATTTGATCCCAAAGCTGAATGGGGATTTTCTCAAACTTCACAAAAATATTAAGTGTTTGCTGCTTCCTGCAGGACAGCAGCTTTCAAGGTTCCTACCCATTTGCAGAGCACTGCATTAATACATCCTCTTGGAGTGTTGGGTGTATAATAGTCAATAAATCATATAAGGAAAGAAGAAAAGCATCTTTGTTCTTTAACAAACATGGTAGAGGCAGTAAAATTATGGCACTTTTTAAAGCAAGCAAACAAGCAAACAAAAAAAAACCCCACCAGAAACATAACTAGAGATTCAAGATCTGAGAGTGTCAAACAACAGTGATGTTAAAGAAGTGAAAAATTATCCAAATATAACTGTCACAAATAGTTAGTTTCAGAAACAGACCAGGGCCATATTCTCAACAGGTCTCTTTCCATTTAATTCTTATCTTTACATTATATTATGTCACCAATGAAATGTAGCAGCCCATGCAACAGCCATCAGGAAAGCAACATTTTAATTGCAAGTCAACGCAAGGATGTTAAATCTAATCTCCAAGAGCAAATATTTACTAAGAGTTTATGATCACAGATAGACTTGTAGAATAAACAAACTGTACAGTATCTGCTTGTCTACATGTGTATTGGACATTTTTTTAACTCAAAAAGCATTAGACTACTGAATGCAACTAAAGCAGTGGCTCAATGCAAACCTTCATTGCTCTCCAGTCCTGCAATGCTAAAGACCACACACACAAAATGTATTATGGTGAGAGAGAAACATTTGTAAAAGAGCCTTCAGAATTTGAGGAGTTTATAGATCTTTGTAACATTTTACATAAACCATATACATATTTTGAGCTTTATTTCATCAGATGTGATCTGTGGTTTGTTGTGTCTATGTAGATGGTTATACGCATTTCATACTACTAGAAGAATTAAATGGTTCTCTTGGTCATTCTAAACCAAAGATCATATGAAAACTATCTTCTTTTCAAATTTGTTGAGAATTATTTGACAAAATTGTTAGTATTTTGGAGATAATTTCAGTACTGAATACCATATATCATACCCTAGATGTTACACAGTACCTAATGTCAGAAAAGATGGAGCATAAGAGCAGGCACAAAGAAGATTAAGTTATGTATTTTAAACCAATTATCAAAGCAATGACAGGAATTTGTCTTTCTGCATTTAAAATATTTGGAATAGAAGCAGCTCTTTATGCAGCTGAAGCAACATTTTTTTTCTAAAAATCATCACATTGGATAAACAAAGATTTTGGAAAAGAAAATTGTATAGAACCTTCTGATTTACAGGATAATATTGACAATGTACTACTAGAGGAATCAGCCTGGGAATTTAAGAATATAAAAGTATCTGTTATGATGTAGTCCAGTGCTTTGTCTGAATGCTACAGGTAAATTCTTCTTCAAGGATGGAAAATGATAATTAAAAAATTCTAGTTATCTCTTTGGAAAAAAGACTAAATTCTTATCAAGATCCTAGAATTAAGGCTATCACCAGATTGAAATATTTCTAACCCAGTTTGACATTTGAAGGGTAGATTACTCAGGGTCCTATTATTGTGCTGTTAGGGAAATCATTTAAAATGCTAAACTAAATTAAACCCAGATATTTGGGAATAGATGTAAGCAAACCACTTTATCCTAAAACTTGGAAACATCAAGTTGCATGGCCTCAGTAAGCTCAGCAAGATACTCAGGATACCATTATTTCTGTGGTATGAGAAGGAGACTGGTATAATTTACATTTTCTTTGCTTGATCAGCATGCTTATCATTACTAATTTTGTTTCCCATTGGACTAAGATTTTCCTTAATGCCTAAAAGAGCTAAAATTCAGGCACAGTGAGTAAAATACAACAAATCTAACAGCTTTTAACATTCATCCGCTCTCAGGATACTGGTTTGCATACTGAGAAAACAGAGGGTTTAAAACTAAAATTCTTGGAAAGTAACAGCATCCCAGGGTGACTCTTGATCTCCCTTGGACACGTTATATATTGACTATGCTGAATTCTGCTCATCTCACTCAAAAGAGCACAAGACCTTTTAACTCCAACCTTTTCTGGCAATGCCAAATCCACTCTCTAGAACAGATCAGTGAGATGGAAGAACGTCCCAAGTTCTACCCCTCCATCATAGCAGTGGCAATGCTCCCTCTCATATGATATAGCTCTAGCTGCCTCTCAAATACAGGCTCCAGCATAGGAGCTGGTGTGATTTTGCACAAACAAACCCATAATCATTGTGTGATTCAATGAATGACAGTGTCCAGATGCTTTGTTAGAGCACATGAGAGATATATAGCACAGAAACAGTACCAAATGCCTAATCTGTAAGACCATTTCCATTTAAAAAACAAATTGTTTTTTGAGATCCATGTCTTTCAACCGTGAGCAGTAATACTCCGAAGACCATACTGTAACTTTCATACAGTCTCCAATATTTTGCACACATCTTTCTAAAAGAGACAAAACCACCTTCCAGTTCCTTCATGTGTGCCTTATCAGATTATCTATTCCTGCTGATGAAAAAGGGGGTAATAACCAGCTTAAGTTTTTTAGCAGACAAAGGGTAGACAAAGATCTTGCTATTAAGGCTGCTGCCATGGATAATGTGTCTTCTAGATCCCATTATGCAAGACTCAAGTTGTGCTTATAACCCAGAAAGTGGTTTTAAGATAAAGAAATGAAAAATGAATGTGTCAGGATCTCAGGACCTATGGTTTTGCTGTGGGGCAATATTTTCATGATGATGTTCCCACAGTCAGTCAACAAATTGTGTTATTACACAATACATAGTTATCATACTTGAAGAGATTTCTTTTGTTACACAATCTATTGAATGTCCTGACTCACTGCCTGTAAGGTAGAGAGTTAATCTTTCACCTCAGCTCCTTCCATAATGAATTACTGTGAGCAACAAGGAAAGGAAGAGTAGATTTGTGCTTCTGTTTGAATTACTGCAAGCTACAAATACAACCAAAAAATCCTGCCTTTTCTTCAGTTACCTGTTCCTTGATAAGACTACAGTTCCCTCTCTTTCAAATTGCTGCTGCCTCCAGGAAAATGCTGTGCATCCTTGCTGCAACCAGTCTGTCTTGCCGGTCAGCTGGCAAGAACAAACAAATGTTAAACACCTGTTGGAGACCTTAGGAGTTTTAAGCAAGCTTCATTATTGCTAGATTTTATTCTTCTGCATCGTTAGTCACTTAAGACACTTCAGGTCAAGGCAGTGAATCAGAGTAGCTGGCTTTCAGCGGGAGCATCCTGCCGGCCAGCTGTCGTCATGTGATTAGCCAAAGGCACTGCCAGCACAGAGGCACCAGGCAGTCTACTGGTTTTGCAGACTAAGGGTGGCAGTGGTTGTAGCACTGAATCAGTCATCCCTCTCTGTCAGGCGGTGTCACTTAAACCACACAAACTCCCAGATGATGAAAACCAGACTGCGCTGTTTGAAGGCACGTCGTGTTTGTTCCTACTCTTTATCTCCACCTGCTGGAGTTTTTTCCAAACATTCCTAGCTGGAACCTCTCTCTCAGAAGCTGTAAGGACAAAAGCTACAGACGTGATGTGCAAATACCGGCGGTGGTTACAACTGCACTATAACTACACGTGTTTAGATGTTTGGGGATATGGGCAGAAATTATTTCAAAATGTTAAAATGTTGCAAATGTTTTTTTCTTCTGAACCAGTATTTCAGGTTTCCCTGTGAAAGGAGTTTCAATTTTGATGTTTATGTTTTCCTCTTTCAAAGTCATAGAAAGTTATTAGGATTTGTAAAATGAAGAAACTAATTCAAAGCAAAACATACTTACAAGGCAGATTTTGTGTTCCAGGAGAATTCCAGTTTCTTATAGAAAAGATTATGATTTAGCACTGTGAATTGTCTCCCTAATGACAAAAGCTAATGCTTATTTATGGATATTACAGAATCACAGAATCACAGAATCATTACGGTTGGAAAGGACCCTCAAGATCATCTGGTCCAACCGATAGCCCTAAACTACTCTTACCCCTAAATCATCTTCAATATTTAAAACAAATAGTACAGATAATCAAGAATTATTTAAAATAATATATGTTATAATATGTTAATAAAATGAAAAATTTCTGTCTGTATTTAAATAGATCTCAGAGCTCGGGTAACTGGATATACAGGAGTGTCAGTAATACTAAAATTAAGTAGAAGAAGGAGTTTAATTCATTAATGGGCTTCTTATGTATGGAACTTTATGTGAAGAAAAAGTAAAAATAAAGAATAAATTTATCACATACTCTGACAGAAACATGTCTGTGGTTTATTTTGCTTGTAGGAAACTGAGTTCCATTGCATAGGCTCAGTGGTTTTGAATCTTCCATCTCTTCTGCTCATAGATTTTTTAGGACACTTTTATCATTACAGTAGAAGGTAGTTGTTAGGTGACATTATGGCCATAAAGGGAGAATTGATTTGGTATTGGTGACTAGGATGAAGAATAGCTTTTAATCCAAGCTTCATATTTATAGTTATTTTACTGGTGTGGGGTTAATACCCATAGGTTGGATTGTGCTTGCTGTTTGCTGAAGTTTTCTACTTCATGGAGCAGGTGCTAAGCACTAGTGTGTTATGCAGAATCACTAGGCATTCTAGAAATATTATTAGCTAAAAGATATAGCCTCCATAGTTTAGACCTTTCTTTTCTACAGTCAGGCCTTCAATGTGTTAATTTGGTCCATAATTGAAAATAGGACAAATCCTATGGAAATGAGAGTAACATGGCTGAAAAGTAATGCAGAAAAGGCAGATACAGAAAGAAATATAGGTATAACCTGTCCTACTGCTGTGCACATGTGCAGGTTTATGAGAGGAAGGCTCTGTTCTCCCATCTCTGTGCAGGTAGTATTGACACATTTTTACTGTCCTGTAATCCACACCATGTAATCTTACAAAGAAACAGAACTGAATGATGGCATTTTGGGTCAATATACAACAAATGGAAAATGCCTGTAGTTTATCAACCTTTCAGGCTTTATCAATTGCAGGCAACTACTCTTTTCAGTTATTAGATCTCTGTTGTCTTTTCTTCCTTGCTTTACTATAGTTCAATCTTGCTGCACATGTCAAAGGCAATAGGAACTTGAGGAAGATAGTAGTAGGAAGCAGTAAGTGGAGATGGTATCACTTGCTAAAGCAGTTATAACTGGAGAAAAAAGAAAAGAAACCTACAAAACATCTTCTAGAGATGCTGAGAACTAAAATTTATCTCTCTCCTGATAGTCATGGGCTCTATAAAAAGATACTGATTTTATGGCAGAGTAAAATCTCTATCCCTCTTCCTCTCAACCTCTCCATGTTCCATAGGATACGTTCCTTTCTCTTTTCCCTGTGGGTACCTTATCCTTTCTCTGCCTCTCTTTCCTCTTCCTCTAATTACATCTCCTGTACTCTATAGCCACCAACTACCTTTTCTTTCAAAGATGGTCTAATTGATACATATCTAAGTAAACTCTGAGCCATTGCTCTCTACTAGTATGTAGTTTTAAAAGTTATTTCAGACATATAAAAGGGCCTCTGTGCCTGAAAGCATGTCTAATTTCTCCAGCCACACCAGGTGGTAGAATAAAAGGTACTGTGTCTGCCTGCAGACCTTGTCTTTCTTTGTTAGAGGCCTCCTATGGAGCACCTGTGTGAGTTCAAAATTCCCTCTACTTGAACCTGAAGTGCTGGGGAGCAATTTTTTGACAAAGCATTATGACTGAGAACTCCTAGGAGGATGGAGAAGAAAGAAAAAAATCACACACTTTCATAGACTTGTGTAATGAAGTCTGCAACTTCTGGCTCAGGGTTTATTTTTCAAACAAATCTGCAATAGTGATTTCCATTCTGAATGCTCTCCCAAAGCAGTGTAATTATTGGCAGCATTTCAATATGCACTGAAAACTGAAGTTAAATAAATATTTTATTAATTTTTGATACTTAAACCCAGAATCTGGAAGACTGTTTGATTGTGGTAGCTGTAGAAAACATTACATGTCTGAATTTTTGAAGTCACACAATACATAGACATTAGAGTAGCCTGTAGTTTTGGAATGTAGAAATGAACTGTGTAATTATTTTACAAGTGGTAGATGGTGGGAAAGTGTACTAAAATTATTAAAACCCCCAAAAATCAAAAAAATTGGCTATACATATAGGCAAAGCGATAGAGGGGAACAGTTATTAACCCAAATTTGATTCAGGCATGCAACAGTTTTGTATTCAAAAGAGTTCAGAGTATGCTGTGTCAACCAAGCCACTGTGTAAAAGAATTCCCATAGCATGCCATAAGCTGCTGTAAGCGTGCTTAACTTCCTTCTGTGGAATGGAGAGCTTTCTTTTTCCACCTTCTTCTTCATTTCTGATTTTGATATGTGCATAGCATCTGTACATTTCATCAGCATAGTTCACAATGTATTACCTTTTGTTGTTACTAATATAAGTAGTGGTTTTCTATTTTATAGCCCAGGATTTCAATGTTGTTTGAATCAAGGCATATCCTGAAAACTGTAAATATGTTAACTACCTTGTATAGATTCATAGAATCATCAGAGTTGGAAGGGACCTTAAAGATCATCTAGTTCCAACCCCCATTCCTTTCAGGGACACCTCCCACTAGATCAGGTTGCCCAGGGTATCTGCTGCAAATAATAAAGAGTGAGAGACCCTGATGAGACTGAAAAAGTTCAACTGGTATTATTGTTACTGTGCACTATTTGTGTTGCTGTAATATATTGACGTTACACAGTTCTAAATTTTAAACCATCAACAATTTCTCTTTTTAGGTGAACTAGCTAAGCAAATGTCACATTTTTGACTGACAATTAAAGCTTCTCCCATTATCATATATAATGGATGTGAAGTTGTGGAGAAAAGCCTAAAAGAAATGCTTCAATGTGACCTTGGAAAAGTAATCAAATGGCTACCTAATCTCTGAAGCTTTTTCTATAAATTAGGAATCAAATGTAAAACTTAAAAAACAAAATCATGTATCTTCAGTGTGGGAAGTTTTTATTTCAAAATAT
Organism: Galbula dea; assembly: GCA_013399015.1. Lineage (NCBI taxonomy): Eukaryota > Metazoa > Chordata > Aves > Piciformes > Galbulidae > Galbula > Galbula dea. Next base: position 3,244,919 of record VWZX01000708.1, read on the forward strand.
TCCAGTCTTTATTTCCACTTTTTAGCAAATTGCAGGGTTTTATTTTATCCACAATCTCTTCTCCTAGTAAATTTGTCCTTCTCAGATGCTACCCAATCTAAATAAAAACTACAAACTACTCTTGTGGTCATATGCAACACATACATACAAGGTATTCTTCACCTCATTGCTTCTAGATGTACTACCACAGCATAAATGTTATAGTACATTCAAATTTCTTAATTTACATAGCTACTGGGTGCAGACTATTATATTTCAGTTTGTTTTCATGACACTGACAAGGAAAGAAAATAATGTAAAATACTAAAAGTCACACAGTTTGAGTTATCCTAGTCCAGAGAGAGGAGAAAGATGATCTACATGTGTAGAGATTCAGCATGGAAATGCTTGTATGAGGAAAGGCTGAGAGAATTGGAGTTGTTTAGCCTGGAGAAGGGAAGGCTCCAGAGAGAATTTCTTGCGGCTTTTAGTACTTAAAGGGGTCTACAGAAAAGATGAGGAGGGACTCCCTATTAGGGATGTTAGTGATAGGACTAGGGGTCCTTTCAAACAGAAAGAGGGGAGGTTTATCTTAGATATAAGGAAGACTGTCTTCACTATGAGCATACTGAGTAGCAGGAACCGGTTGCCCAGAGAAGTTGGGGATGCTTCATCCCTGGAAATGCTGAAGGTCAGGCTGGACAGGACTCTGAACTACCTGATATAGTTAAAGTTATCCTGCATACTGCAGGGTGTTTGGACTAAAAGACCGTTAAAGGTCCCTTCCAACCCAAAGCATTCTGTGATTACAAGAACTTATTTGTTCAAGAGTACTTCAAGCCAATTAAATACATGTGTTCAGAAATTTTCATGAGCCTAAGTGACTCCTTGAGAAACAATTCATACCCTGAGTTTATTAGGAAAGATGGCAAATATATTTTATCTGTCCAGAAAATTGAACAGAAAGCATACAGTGGCAATCTGATGTGAATTCTCTATCTGTATTCCTCAAGATAATGAGCAGTGTGCTCTGAAGTCAGAATAGTGAGTTCTGCCACTTCAGTAGAGTATTTTGCTTCTTAGCCCTTCCTTGTTTTAGTATATCAAACCTTGTCCAGCATAGTTCAGACACTAGGTTACATAAATTGGGGTCTTTAAATATTTTCATAGGACTACAAGGAGAAAGAGAAGTCAGTTTTGTTGGTACAAAATCATGCTTTGGTTGCCAGAGAAGATTAAAACATGATGAAGTATGCTGGAATGGAAATTTAATTTAGTGGCATTATGGTAATTTTGAAGAAAAGGTTAGGGAAAAAGTACATTAATTTCTAAAATAAAAAGTCTTCCTTTCACAAGTTGCATAAGTTTATGTAGTGTTTTATGCCTTATTCTACTTTTGGCTTGATATATAAAATACAAATTGACTTTGACTCCTGTGTAGTTTTTAGGGTTAGAGGATTTTTTTCTGCTCCCACTCTCCATTACTCTCCAATAAAATACTGAGAAAATTAAACTCATCACTGTTGCCAGTTTGACAATTTTAAGCAGGAAATATTTCTTGCCTGTGAGCTCTAATTTCAGCAAATTGCATAAGATGAAACACTGGAAAGGGTTGTCCAGAGAGGTGGTAGATGGCCCATCTCTGGAAATGTTCAAGGTCAGACTGGACAGGGCTCTGAGCAACATGATCTAGTTATAGATGTGCCTGCTCACTGCAGGAGTGTTGGACTAGATGACCTTAAAAGGTCCCTTCCAAGCCACACTATTCTATGATTGTATCATATATATTTTTACTGTCATGTAATCAGGTTATAAAACAATACTTTCCTCCTATTTATTTTTTCTTTCTGCATTTCTATCATTCAAAACTCTTAAACTTTGGTGAAATTAAGGTAAGACACCCAGCTTCCCCAAAGCCACTTTGCTCACTTCACTTCTATGTTTTTACCTTTCTTCCATTTGTTTTTATAGATGTCAACACCCTGCAGCACAGTCTTTCTGGCACACTTCTGTGTAGTTTCTTTTGCTCCAAGGAAGAGGGGTGCTGAAGGACTCCCCCATTACCAAGACTAATATAAGAAGTTATTAAGTATGATCAAGTTGGCTGACATATTGGTTGTCTGGGGAGTTAGAAAGGAAAAAGCTAATTTAAAGTTATATTAAAGAGAAACGAATTTTAAAATTCCAGAATGGATTAAAAGTAAAGATTGGAAAATTAATTTACTTGGATTAGAAGTAGTTGTTGGGGAAAAGAGGTATTGCTGAGAGGAAAGCTTTGTTTACTTTTGACTAATGAGGTTCAAAATTCATTAAAACTTCATTATGGTTAGTTTTTAAACAGTGAATAGAAATTCTTGGCTAAAGAAAAACATACAAGGACAGAAAATAGCAAGCAATACTTGGAAAGGTGCAAAGTACTTATCTCATCCACCCATTGAAGTCACAGCTGACCATCAGATTCTGCTCAGATAGGAGCCACTTGAAATCAGTGACAGCATGGGGATAGTGCCTACTGACAGTGTTCCTTTTGCAAACAGAGATGGAGAATGTGTTCCATAAGTGAATAAAGAATATTTATGAACATAGACTGTGACCTAAACCTGTAGTAGGAGTTTTTGTCTCACTTCATTACTAATAATTTATCCAACATATTTTAAAAACATTTTTTCTCCTCCATAAAAAGAGTTTATAAGAGCACTTACTTTTCTCCTACACTATGTTTGCCTTCAAGGAAGTGTTTTCTCTTGCAAGAGCAATGCATGCAACATGCTGAACTTTCTTTGATCACTTTCTATTCTTTTTCCTCAAAATATTAATGTTGATAGTGATGTTTAGCAAAACACACAAGTCCTTTTATTGATTTTCCAGGATTAGCTCACCCTAAAAATAGACATTTGTTTTAAATGAACATTCAGTGCTATCAACTAGCAATTCTGACTTGCCACCATTTTTCAAGAGAAGATGTTGAAGATATAGTCAACATATAATATCAAATCTATACTCTGGAAGGAGTCATTTTAAAAGAAAGAGCCCTACACATTATAGCCCAAAGTGTGTCACATGTTGCTGCTGCAATTCCTGAACAAAATGAAGCAGCTAGAGCAAAACAATTCCCAGGAACAGGCTGACATCTTAATAATGGCAGTAGCTAAAGGGGAAAGTGAAAACCAGAGATATTGCTCATTTACTGAAGGGGAAAACAAAACAAAACAAAACAAACGGAATACAAAAGGAGACTAAGAAGGCATGATGAGTACTAAGAAGTAAGCTACCTTGTGATCAAACACCTAAAATACTGTTGCAAGCAAGGGAATGTTAAAAAAAGTTAATTCCAAGAGATTCTTGGCAATTTTTCCTTTGAAGTTGAGACACTTGTAGCACAGAGGATTTAAAGCATTCTGCCACTCACATGGGCTCTTCCCTATGGCATCCATTAACAGTAAATTCTTGCAATTACAATTCCACCCACTATTAGAATAGAAATTTCTAAGTGTTTTTCAGTTAAAACAAGGCTTTCTCAGTGACAGAAGAAACAGTTGAATGCAATCTTTAATGGGACAGTGTTTGCTTTCAGAACACCATGGGATATGAGGTCTCTCTCTGTAGCTTTCGGCTAATTGCACAGAAGAGACTGCAGGAGATGGTATTTGTTAAAATTATTGCTGGCATTGCAGTAAGAGATGCCACTCCTAATTAAATTGGAACATGTGGTAATGCTGCATGGGAAAGTGGTGATAACCAATACAGATCCTGAAACATTTGGGGTGACAAATGCTAGTAATAAGAAGACACAAACATGAGCAACAAATAAAAGAAAGAATTCTACTTCATATCAAATGAAGTTCCAAGAGTAAATTTTCTGAAATAGCTACAATTTTAGTTACCTTTAATTAAAAAGTCAATTTATTGAGCAGATCTGAATATTCTTGTCTATATTTAGCTTTGGTGAAATGACCCAGATTTCATAAGAAATCAATATAAGGAGACATATGTGTCCTTTAGGTAAGTGTGAATAAATACTCAAAATCATTGTCATAATTTACATATGTAAACCAAATAATCCAGTATTGTTAATTTAAGGAAAATTTACATGCTCTCCAGCCTGCAGAAGATGTATCTAATATTCAATCAAAGGGCAAAACCCAGAACTGAGGTAGGTTGAATTTAGTCTCATAACTAAAGCAATAAATTAAGTTTCACATCTAAATGTTGTCTTTTGAAAATAAAGGAAGAACAAGGAGGACACTTTTTTTCCCAGATGTGTTTCTTCATCCAAATAAGAAAAGTTACCCTCCTCATTCTGAAAACCTTAGCAGGCCAGAAGCTGCCCTTGTAGATTAGGAGATGACTTAAGTGTATGAAGTGTAGTGTAAAGGAAAGACAAACAGAGATCTTCTTTCATTACATTTCTTCAACACACCAGTGGAATATTCTGTTTCTCACAAGAGCTCAAAAACTAGCTTCTGACTTTACTGAGGATCTGATCAAACTCAGAACAGCATTACACTGTCATCAAAACCTTTCATGATTTCCTAAATCATGCAGGAGAGTTGATTGATAATAAAGAAGATCACAAATTAAAAAATTGTATAATAAAAGCTATTTAGATGCAAAAAAAGAATAATTTTCTTATTGCTATTCAGAGACAACATTTTGGCTGTATCACCTTGGGATGTCTCCTGTTCCTGGGACTCATTTAGCTGCTGGTTCTAGGAACTGTACAGAAAACTTCAATCTAAGCTTTCCATCTGAAACACAGTCTTTCCTTCACAATCTCTTTGTTCTAGACATTATTTCCTTCTTGCCACATGGTGTAAGCTCTTCAGAAGTTTAGTGTGCTCCTGGGCTCTAATCTGCTTGATTTCTATGAAGTGACATTTTCAATAAACTAAAAACTCTCAATTAACATAATCCAAGATGCCATTCCATAGTACATTTCAACAATCCAAGGATTAGGAAAATAAAATGGACTTCTGAACTCAAGTGAACTTTAAAGACAAAGTTAAATCACTGCTTTGTCTGTAGTTTGCCAAGGGTGGCCATCTATTTCACCACTATTATATTAAAAACACATTAATTAAAGAAGAAGGTAAATAATTATTTAAATATTGTGACATCTGTTTATGCATTTTTTCCTTACTGTGTGAGCTACATTTTTAAAAAGCAAATCATGAAACAGTATTAATACAGGCTAATAATCTTTTTGACAGGTCATGCTTTGGAGTTTTAAATCTTGTAGTTATTCCCCAACTCCCACCTACTCACTAGTGGCCAATGTTTTGTACTGTGCCATCATAAAGTTCAGGTCACACAGAAGTGCCTCCAGATGGGTTTTGAATACCTCCAGAGAAGGAGACTCCCCATCCTCCCTGGGCACTGGCACCTCAACTGGAAAAACATTTTTTCTTGCAACTACACAGAACCTCCTATGCTTCATCTTGCAGCATTGCCCCTTGTCCTGGCACTGGGCTTCACCAAGAAGCGCCTGAACCCATCCTCCTGACACTCACTCTTCACATATTTTCATGTACCCTGGCAGGAATGCCTTTACTTCCTTCAGTTCCCATTGGAAACTCAATGATAGCCAAATGAACTTACTCATTTTTGCACTTGTAATAAGTAGAAATACTCACTGTGTATTTGTCAAAGTCTTTTGAATGGTAAAAGTCATTTTTTGCCAAATGATTCTTGATTTTGACAAAATATTTTAATCAGTTTAAGAAAAGAAAGAAGAAATAAAACTTTTTTGGCTCAGTCAGAAAGAAGGATTTTGTGCTTTTACTTGGAAACAACTTTTTTCTTCAGAAATCTGTTTTTCAGATTAAACCATATCTATCTGATAAGATGGTAATGGATATATGTGGTGTTTCTTAAACAATGATAGTGTTTGTTCCAAAACTATAATAAATATTTTTTATTTTTCCCAACATATGGAAAATCTATTCTTAGACCAGATGTCATGACCTCAAATTTGATGTTTAGGTGTCTTCCATTATAAGATAATTACTAATATTTCCTATTTACTTTTGGTTTTCATTAAAAATTATCAGACTTCTTGTTTCCTTCACTGTGCAACGACAGGCCTCTCTAAGAAGACCCTGTACAGGAATCTTACAATCTAACAGGCTTGTTTTGGAAAGAAATAAAAACGTTTTCTGGCTCTGCTAATTTGTGGCTTTCAGACTACCTTGGCAGAACAAAAGAATCTCCATTTCTTGGACCATTTAGCATTGCTGGAATAAATAACTATGCATTGGTCTAGCTAACAGTAATAAAAGATAGCAACCAATACAAATGTGTGCACATGTGTAATTAATTCATCTGCCAAATTCATAAGATTTGCGATGTACAATTTCAAGTTAAAAGTAAGAACAAAACTTCCCCATGGGCAAATGCATTTTCTCACAATCAGACAAATTATCAAATAAATGTTGCTACAAGATTGTCTTCTAGAGGACATGTCACTAATGAACCCAAACCACAGTCTTGTTTCATTTGAAAAAAGAGTGCCCATGTTATAGTTTCTGCAGCAAAATGCAGTTGTTATTTAATGTATCTTGCTTGAGAGTTCTCTTTAAAATAGCTTCTGTATTCCTTAAGAGCTTATGGACATTTCCTTAATAAATAAATATATGTCATCAGGAACTAAATTTTCTCCTGAGACAAACCATCATGTTTTTAAGAGTGCTTGGAGACAGAGAAACGAAGGGGCAGAGTTGAATCATCACACATTAACAGCAGACACAAAAAGATTTGTGCAAACACAGGGCTGGTTAAAATGCACTCTTTGGAGCTTTGCAGAATATATTATGGTCTGCAGCATAATGGCCTCTGCTTTAGTTATTTCACAGTTCAGAACAATATATTTCAGTGAGGCAGGAAAATGCTAATAATGGACATGTATATACTGAATTAATTTCTCAAGGGACATGGCTGTTCAGCCCAGACTACTCAGGCATCATTCCGTCTAGAGTTCAGCTAATTAATGTAGTGCAATTTAAGAAAAGGTGGAAGGGATCATATTGATAAGTGTCAATAGTGTACATTCAAAACATCTATTATTTCTCTTCTGTGTCCTTGGAGGCCTGAAAAAGCCTCGTCCAGCAGTCATTTATAGTTAATTGCTAAGCAGAAGACAATTAAAAAAGAAAAATTAAAACCCCCTCTTCTCTTTTGTTGCTATTTTATCTTTATTCCCTTCCCCCACTCTCAATCTATCAGAAGCATATAGAGAACCAGAACATACTCTTTTTATCTACTAATTGCAACATTGTTTGTTCAGGATTTGGATCATCATCTGGTCCATTTATACATTATCATTTTTAAGTATTTTCTTGTGTGTCTGGTTGTAGGATGCTTGCACTGAGCCTCCTTCATTCTCAGTGGTTTCAATGAAGAAAACATTACATTATGATATCCAGGAACATTAAAACACTTAGGTGTTCTAAATCTTTCTATGAACTTAGATTCTATGAAAAAAAGAAAGTTTACTTGAGAGCAAACATCTAGATTTGTTTTTTCCAAGGTTAAAGTGACTCCTTTTGTCCTTTGCTCTTACTATGGAGACTTGTAATGCTTTTTGTTTAATTAAGTGACAGAATAAATTGACCAAGGCGATCAGGAAGTGTTTTGATCCAGATTATTGGAATGGAAACTATACTGAGCTTTCCCAGTAACTTATAAGCCAGCATCCTTCTCCATTAGATCTGACAACTACAATTTACTCTGCACCTCCTGATGCAGCTTGTCACTACCAACAGGCCAGTATGTACATGGCCAGGGGTTACAACATACTGATTCATTAGGCTACAACCATGAATCTGCCACTTCAGAGAAAAGGCCCATCCATCTCTCTACATTTAGCTGTCATTCGTACCATGAATGTAATGCTATTACTGAAACAGCCAAGTCCATTGCTCATGCCAGATGTTGTTAGGAATTCAATCCATCCTATCTGTGAACACTAGTCCCTTCAAACAACAAGATGTTGAGTGAATTACATATTGAGTGGTGAGGTTTTTTGGCATTTAATTATCCAGCTGAAAGGAACATGCTTAATTGTTGCTGCAGTTACTGGTTAGCAACTAAATAGAGGAATTTTATGAAGCGATGGTAGAGCATTGGCAGCTGAATAAACGTTTCACAGCACTGCAATGGCTATGACAAAAAATCTTTATGTCTTTAATGAACAGAAATGCCTTTCTTGCTGGGTAAAATGAGCAGGTTTTATTTTGTTTTTAAGTAAGAAAATATGTCATTATTTCAATAATTTCAATTTCAACACGTTGCCCAAACTCTTGCTAACCAGGCCATTTTGGCTGTTGAAGAAGGAATATTGCCAGGATGGGGGGGGAGGGTAGCAGTATAGTGCCAGTTATTCATACACTTTCAGACATTCAGGGAAATGTCTGTTGGAACTACTGCATTGAGCAAAAAGGCTGTGTAATCCACTTGGAGACGAGCTGGTCCTACAGAAGTCCAGAGACATCGGACATTAGCACGTCATCTCTCCTTGCATCTGCAAGACAGCAGAACCCAACAACATCATTTCACATACCACTTTGAAGAAGGACTCTGAAAACAAAATGGAGTTAAGACTCATCCTTTCATGAGGCCAGATTACAGAAACAGTCCTGTGTTTCTGTACTTGGCTCAAGCTGAAGAAATATTATGAATATACATGGTATTTTCAGAGTAACTAATAATGCTGTGTACTCTCCATGAGTCTTCTGTCTTGTAATACACCCAGCTACATTTCATAGAATCATAGAATTGTCAGAGTTGGAAGGGACCTTAAAGATCATAAAGCCTTGAGGAAATTCAGTCAGGGCTTGGGACTTTAGCAATTTATCTATGCAAAGTTTCATTCTTATTTATAAACATAAGAAAGCAAAATAAGCAGCTGAAAAGGCAACAGCTTATTCCTCTAGATTTCAACTGAGAAATAAGACACACTCAGTATGACAGAAGCAGGATAAAGTTGATTTTTTTCTGAGAGTAAACATGGACACTGCCTTTGGTTTGTGGGGTTTCTTTTTAGTTTGTTGGTTTTGGTTATTTTTTATGTTTATTGTATCTGGTTTAATGATAGTAGTCTGGAATCTAGGAAGTAATCATCCCATACATCCACTAACAGGTAAGTGATGCTTCATTTATTTAACAACTTTACTTTGTGTCAGGTAGAAAGAAATTATTTGTGATCTTTATATTCTTTTCATGAGGGCAGCTTGTGTAACACTGTTGAACTGACTGTATTTAAAGGAGAAAAACAAGTGTCTGGACTGACAGTCACTGGAGGTTTTAAAAAAGTATTTGAACAAAAATTATACTAAATGTAGTGATAATTTAGGTTGGTTTGTCAGAGCTTAGACTGAAGAGGGCTGAGCAGCTTGTGCAAAATTATTTTGCAGTTATAGATACATAATTACTTATAAGCACAATGTCTGATAACTTAATCTAGTCTAGGAGAATGTTTTTTCTGCTCCTGGTCTTTATTTGCTGAGACTAATGGCCTTCAGAGCTGAAGGATCCCAATTAGCAGCAATATGTGGCTCCACTAGATTGGCACTCTTGCACATTAAGACCTAGACTTAAATCATTTCACAGATTCCAATGGATGTCACTCACACCAGCACAGGGAATAGTACTCTTTCTCCTACCTTAATATTTCTTTCAGAATCTTTATACAAACAAAAGCATTGCAGTCATCTGCATCTGCTACTCTTCTCCTAATTCTACTGTCCTAATTCTTCCCACTTTAGAGCTACAGTAATGATCACTTGAGGCTGGACACATCTAAAGACTGGTTGCTATGTGTCAGTTCACTCCAGCTTGGTAAATACTAAAACACTTGGCAACTGACTCACAGGTCCCCTGCCAAGTCTTAAGAGTTAATCTGTTGACAGCCTGATAGCTGACAAAAGAGTGGGAACAGGTATTAGTATAGTTAACAATTTAGGGTTAATAATCCATTTATACAGTGCCTTCTGCAAGACCTGATCTTGCAAGCTGGAAAGCAGTCTTAACCTTCTTTTGCTTTAATGAGGTTTAGACCCATCAGGTGCTGAACCATGACAGCTTTGTACTCTACACAATACAATCCACACTGCTAATCTTTATTTATTTGTTTTTAAAAATCCATTACAAAAATCACAGCACCTTAAAAGAATTTGTATACCTTATATAACCACAGCACCTTAATTAAGTGTATGCAAACATCTCTGTGGATTCCTCTGTGTATGAAGTAGAGCAGTAATTCCCAGTATGATCTAACCTGGAATTTGGCTTCACTGAGGCTTATATATAATTATTTGCTCACATGATACTTAAGGTAAGGAAAGAGTCACTGCAAAATACTGTTCCACTCACAAGTAAAGAATATGAAGGAAATGAAGGAGCCTAAAAATGATGTTACCACTTACAGGTCCTTTGAATCTACAAATTTTCTGATTTCCATTGCAGTCATTATTACCCAGTCATTAAATCTGGTCAGAAGATAAAGTGCAATGTTGTATTACTTACTGCCTTGCAATGCAGCTAATTGACAAAATGACCTTTGTGATTTTCCCTTTTCCACTATGCTTTGCTAGATTAATCAATTGTATTTATGAAATTTATTTAATTTTATTTATATATTTATTTATCAACTGCAGCTGATTTAGCTGAAATGAGAATTATAAGACCATGGGAAGTTTTTTCAGCCACCACCTGCAAGGTTATAGAAACAGAACAATGTTAATAGACCTGCTGAATTCCTCTTCAGTCTCTTGGATTCATGTCTTGATGAAATATTGTTGACACAGCAATTTGGGCATTAATTCACAATCTTCAGTTATTATGGAACATTGCTAGTGGTCTCTTTGCAAACAACTATAGGTACATTTTTGTCAGCCAAAAATTCAGCTCCCATTATAGCAGCCTTCCAGTACTTAAAGAAGGCCTACAAGAAAGATGGAGAGGGACCCTTTATCAGAAAGTGTAGTAATAGGATGAGGGGTAATGGTTTTAAACTGAATGAGAGTACATTTACATTAACTATAAGGAAGAAATTCTTTACTGTGAGGATGGTGAGACAGTGGAACAGGTTGCTCAGAGAAGCTATGGATGTTTCATCCCTCACAGTGTTCAAGGCCAGGTTGGGTGGATCCTGGATGATCAGCCTTTCTAAAGGAAGGTGTACTTGATCACTGACTATGTTTAGTGAAATGCTTACACATTTTCAGGATCAAGTTGGTGGCCTGATACAAAGCTCCAAGGTGAATAGGAGAATTTAAGTTGGCTTTGAAGGGCTACGAGTATACTTTAAGCACAGGCAGCAGTGGTATTGTGTGCATAGAATAATTGTTCTTCTCCATGTACTTGGGACTGAAACTTAGACTATAGCTTATGAAAAGAAATCTGTCCCTGCTGAGAGCTGCTGGGGTAAATAGCAGAGGGAAGACCTATTTTGTAAGAGACAGGTCCATCATAAATCATTCCTCCTGTCCTTCTACCAAGTCTCTATGAAACCAGTGAAAAATGTGTATTTAATGAAGCATTGAAATTTGGACCTCAAATCACATCAAGAGGAATGTGTCTGTTCAGTAAATATGGTTTAGTTGCTTGATTTTTAAATATTGGATTTTTTTTGTTTTTATTTCAAAGTCTAAAGGCTGAGGTTCTAGCTATTAGTTAGAAATAGGTCAGTGCATGAAAACATAAATGAGGAAAATGGGTGATTAACCTCAGGCAGATAGTTATGAGTTAAGGTGGGAAAACAGATTTTGTATACTCCATTAATAACACCACTTGGTGTTAACCATGACGTTAGTCTTATACTAAGCCACTTGTCACTTCATTAAGACTGCAGCAGAAATCTAGCTCTGGTTTTCCATAGCCTGACAGCAGCATGGCAATTAAAACACACTTGTGGTGGAAAAGGACTGTATTCACTTTTTGCTAGAGTTCATATTGGCAAGAAATTGCTGAAAAAGGAGCAGGAGGGTGGGCAGGTAGCAAGTGGAGACTGAGGGCACAAAGGAAAGAAATCTTTCAGAGAATTTGCACAGAGTGAGGAAAATATATTCAAATATATTCAAGGTAGCAGTGGCTAACTGGCTACAGCCTAGATGACAGGATGGCAAGTGGTTCCCTTGGAAACATCCTTCTATTCAGAGAAGTAGAAGAGCATAACTGGCTTTTAGGTCATGCAGACCATCCTTCCACTAGTGCAAAAATAGAGCTGAAAAACATGAACTGATCAATATAATCTTTCTTTTTTATTTTCTTATTTTTTTGTTAACTAAAAAGAATCCCACTTCAAATCCCGAAGTCTTGCATCATAGGATGCAGGCTTATTCTGCCCCCACTATGTGTGCTGTATGCCACATAACATTAGAAAATAAAGGCTGTTTTGAGTTAAGGCCTCTTATCTTTCCTTTGGATATGTGGACGTTCAGATTAATACAGGCTAAGAAGCTCTCTCTATAACTCTGAACTATGGATTGTACCCAATATGTTCTTTTTCCAGCTACTAGCTACACTGTTTAAATAATCATAATAGATAAATTAAAATATAACTCAGGTGACATGTTTCTTTGTCTATGTATAAAAAAGAGATACTATCTAGAAAGAATTACAAGCTAAGAAAGCAGAAAAACCCTTCCACTCACTGGGGCAAGATATGTTTTGAGCAATCTTTTGTATTTCTCTTCAGGGCTCTATAAATACACCTCAGTTTTGAAGGAAGTGTTACTCAGTGAACAGGATGTTTATTCAAAATTAAATCTATCCTGTCCAGTCCAAAATTATTAATAATCATAAGATTTTTATAAATAAGAGGGTTTTTTTGTGGCTAGTCTCTGTTATTACTTTCGTGCTAGTGTTTCTGAAATAAAACATTGATTGTTGGCAGGCTGGATTTATAGCCACTGAGAAAACTGCAGAAAAGAGAAATTTCCTGGCTTAGAGATCATATAAGATTCATACACTGGGTCCAGCAAAGGAAAAAAAAAAAAAAAAAAAAAAAAAAAGAAAAAAAAAAAGGTTTGAATCTCTCATATCCCAGAAGCACAGGATAAGTTTTTGTAGATGGGACGAGGTGCCTGAGGAGTAGGCTAAACTAGCCACCATAGAATTCTTTGTGAACGCAGCTGGACAGCTGCTGCAGCTACCTGAACTAGGTCAGTCACCTTCCACATCACCACTGCCTGAAGTCTTATTCTTCCATTTGGTGTACTCATGCCTCACTGTAGCTATGAAAAACAAATGAGGATTGTTTCCCACTCTATTACATGACTTTGTTGTATCTACACAGCACTTATTTATACCTGTCTTCCTAATAATTTTTCTTATCTTCAAATTATCATCAAATCAGACCTCACTTCTGCAACCTTTACTGTATTTATTCATAAGCAGGTGGTTCACAGAGAACACCTGTGCTTCCTTTAGAGTGCTGTGGCTTTGATTTTTTTCTTGCCTGAGTACACTGAACTGAGTGATTAGCTAAGCTCAGCAAAGCTTTTTCTTGATACAAAGTACATCTAGAGCATACTGTAAAGCAGAATGGAAAATTTCAACTACAGCGTCTCTTTCACCAGTTTCTTCCCCCTCACACCACTTGATAAACACTATGTTTCAGATCTCTGGCTTTTTTTCAAAAGCAGTGAGTGGTCTGTGGGTAACAAAATATAACACCAATATAAACAGCCACAGAATTGCCAGTGTCTTCCATGAATGCTGAACTTTCAGTATTTTGAAAATATTTACACAGACAAAGAGCCATCAAAAGCTACACATGCTTTGAGTTGAACAATATGGTTGATGCAAGATAATTTCCACACTCCTTCAGGAAAAAGTAGTAGTTTCATTCATGTTTCAAAAATGTCAAGATAACAAAGAAGCATCTCAGAAAAGATGACTAAAGGTAAATATCATACCTGGGAGAGAAGAAGGTCACCTCTGACTGTCTCAGGGATGGGTGGAGAGCTGAAGCAAAGAGGATTTATTCTACTGTCCCTCTTGCCATATGGTTGTATGATGTGCCATAATCACCTAAAAATTCCTGGCCCACCTTCTCTGCAGATACTTGTTCCCAGTCTTCATCTTGGTTTGCAGTCTGCTCAGCTGCTTTCATGCAACTGTTTGTAGCATCACTGTGTAGACTGAATAAATAATCTAATCTCAGAATGTTTTTTGAGGGACAGAGGAGGAGAGGGTGAGAGGAAGAAAAGTAACCAAGGAGAGGAATATTTAAATGTAGCTCTCCTATAAAATGGAATTACATCCTGACACAAAAGCACCATTCTGTAAATATATGACAAGTTAATCAGGAGAATCACTGGTTAATGAAGCTGCAGGATTGCACAGCTGAATAATGCTCACGGTCTAGAAAAGTCTTTCCAGTACTGGCAATGAGAAAGGTCAAATGTGGAGCCTTTTAAGGTTAAGATGGTTTCACAATTAAAAAAAGGGAAGATTTTAATACTGCACCAGTAAAAAGAGAACAGATTTTCTTTTCTCAGACTGTGACTTATATAAGCATTTGTAGATTCTTGCTGGGTGAAATCTTAAATTCCATCTAAATGAAACATTCATCTACTTGACAGTTTGTGGTGAATAGCAGCTTCTGTTTTCTGTCAGTATGAATTATGCATGTTTGGAAAAAAGCTTCCAAATTTCAATTAGTGAATCTTAATTTTCTTTCTTAGACCAGATGGACTTTGTTAACAAAAGGATTGTATCTATATCTAATGGAACCTCAAATTGTTTTAATCAATTTCAATTGAGATAAATATTTGAAGCATTAAACCTGTCTCCACTATTTTTTTAACAAAGTCAATTCTGGATATCAACAGCACACTGCTCAGTTTATTACTTTTTCATCCAATTAGAAAGCAGAATCCCCATGCACTAATTGGCAAATACATAAAAGAATCTACATGTTGCTTAAGCAGCAGAGAGGCAAGGAAGTTTAATTAAGTTGTAACAGGCAATTTGTAACTAATTACATCTGGTGTTAGGTGGTGCTGGTTTATTGGCATAGAGGGGGGAAAATTCTTGTACAACTTATTGTAAGTCCCCAAATAGATAAAATATTTTTCCTATAATAATGCCATAAGTTTTAGTACTGGATATTTACAGCCTTTTTGAACTGGTTAATGTCTTTGAAACACTGTGGTACTGTACATATTGGAGACTCTAGGTTTGCACCAAATCCCATGGCAAGATTTGTATAATCTTCCTCAGACTATTTTCGATTACACAGTTCAGTTACTTCAGTTTGTTCAGTAACTTTAATATGTTCATTTTCCTCAATACCTTCAGCAGTTCTCTCTCTTGCTTTTGAAATACCATTTAACACATACATGTGAAGTTGTGAGTTGTGAAGTTGCTGCTCTGGTTGGCCTGGCTTATTCCCTGGTTGGATGGGATGATATCAACATTATCATGTTCTATGAAGGACATGAATGTCAAATCAGAGAAATTAAACCTTGAATTATAATGTTTACAAAGATATTTTCTAAAATTAACCATTCAGAAAAAACTTTCAGACTTATTGACAGTTGCTTAAACTTTAACTGTTACCTACTGTCTGTAAACTACCTGCATGAGGTTTAAAATATTCATTCACAGCTAGTTCCCTTCAGCTCCACTGAAAGAGTATGCAGCAGCAGAATATGGATGTTCACATTGCCAAGGATGAGGACTCTTAGGCTCCCTATACAATTAACAGAGAAAATTACATTTAGATGTGATTCAAAGAACTGAAGTGGGAATCCTAATTGCTGCCTAATGCAGGTATTTTGAATAGCTCCTTGAAAATATGTGTCTTCCTTCACAGAGTATAGGGAGGCTAATAACTGAGGTCAGGCTGCTAAAGCTAAGGGGTGTGATTTCTTCAACCTACTTCTAATAACTACACACTGTGGCAAATACTGTAGTGAACAGGTGACAGACAGAAATCTTTCTCTGACTACACAGCAGATGTTGGATCATTATTTCTCATCAAGAGAATAGTAAACCCAGAACAAAATACTTTTCTGTAAAATTTGTAGATTTTCTATGTACTAGATCTCTTATTCTCTATTATATATAAATAATATATAACACTATGCACAACCATCAATAACTGTATTTTCCCCCTCAGTTTGTCATGGCTGTATGGATCATTTTGGCTTCTTAATGGGTTTGCTGCCCAGGCTAGTATAATATTTTTGTTTATGGTGAAAAAGAATTCCCTAATCCTTTTTGAAGACTAATAACATCTGTTATGGTTTTGGATTATATGGAAAGACATTAATGGATGCCCAGCATGAATTCCAGTTAACTATCAGTTTGTGTAAACAGAAATGTGACAAAAATAAAAGTAACACCAGCAGCAACACATCTGTTTAAAGAGCTAATGCAAACTACAAGTACTTTAGGACAGTAATTTAGGCTATTTTTCAACGTTTCCTGTTTGACACATAACCATATAAGATATGTCAGAAGATTGATTCAGCTGAGGTGATGTATACCAGCCTTTTCTTTAGGGAAAACAAAGCCATGAGGCACAATCTTTCAAGGTCTGGGGGCAGTGAAAGGCTCAGTATAGGCTGTTAATTGTGATACATTGCTTCTCTCCTCTGGAAACATGTTCTGAGTGTCTTACTCTATTACCTGCTCTTTTATTTGCTCAGCATACATCACCCCAGAAATAGAAAGTGATCCAAAGTCACAGATGAAGAATAATTCTCATATTGAAGTAGAATATCAAAAGGTAAGGTACTCCTGAATCTGCTGCTGTAACAGAGACAATTACAAGCTGCAGAGCCATAATAGGTACAGCCTAGTCAGAAATAAGTGCAGTTATGTGAGTAGTGAGGCACCATTCAGCAGCTTATTAGTTAGCTTTGCTAGCTTAGGCATAGCTTGTGAAAAGGTAGATCTTCTGCTTCTCAAACCTATGTGTGGGAATATGGAGACTTCTGGTACTCAAGTTCTAGTTCTTTGCAGATTTACACCTTGCTGCATCTGTCTGTGCAACAAAAATTACATGCCCTAACAATAAGTTGTTTCAAATATTAAGTAAAAGATGTTAAAAATATTCTAAGAAATAATAGTTTGTGCAGAAATGTTTCTAATCCTATTTTTATTCTCTGTAAACTGCAACTTTTTACGTACTCATGTTTCTCGAAATGAAAATCTAAAGGGCTTATGGATTTGGATCTCCAAGCTTAAGTGTGCACTCTGGTGCTAGGCACCATCTATCTTTGACTTTTCCCCCAATTACCATTATTAAAATTATTGTTAAAATGTTTATTTATTTTTTTTAATTAAGTTTTTGCTCTTATGCAGGAAATTAATAACCAGAAGGTGCATCAAGCTGAACAAGCATCCACTGAGCAAGTACAGTAAATTAAAGAGGTGATATTAAGACACCTTCTACTTCCACTCAGCATGAAGTCAGGCCACTTCTATGAACCTTCCTACTCAGAGTACTTCTGTGCATATGTAAGCATACAATGTAACAAAAAAATCCTGAACTGGAGCTTGCTTTAAAAGACCTCTGAGAATTAAGACAAACAGGTAACCATAATCAGGCCATCAGCTGCAGTACAAGTACAACAACAAAGATCTAGACAAGAAGAATAATGCAAATGGTAGTTGTGGCATTTGCAGCCTTTGGAATATCTGTACACTTCAGAGTCAGGGAAAAAAAAATTATTTAAAATTTAAAAGAATACTTACTTAAAATTTAAAAATTAAGTTTGTTTGTAACCAAAGCACAAACCTCTCCTTTCTTAACTGCTTGTTTTGCTGGAGTGTACTCATCACTGCAGCAGTATTTTCGCTGCAACATCACATTCTTTCATGCTCCAGCATAATGCACTGTGTATATAACATTATGTGCACTACAGGTTTTATACAATTTGGGTGAAGTCTTGACAAAAAATACATAGCTCTTCTTGGGACAGGTAATGAACCTTCTTCTCACTGGACCTTAGCCTCATGGGACTGTTCTCTTCTGTACTGAAAGCCATTAATGAGGTTCTGACTGATGTCCGTGGTGATAAAATTAAGGCATGCGGTTTTGATCCAGGTTGCACATAACAATAACTAATACCTTATTGATTTAAGAATATAGGTGTGCTGATAAAGCACTGCACTGAAGTCTGACTGAGATCTTTCTTTTCTTGGTCATGGGCATTCTGTTTGAAACGAGCTAGTTAGTCACTTCACTTCCCAAAGACTCTTTGTCCTCTTTTCCTTCCTGCATTTAAATATTGACTTAGGACACAGACACTAGGAGTTGAAATATTTTGTATAAGTCTTTCTTTTCATACATATCTGCTCTTCATTAGAGTTTCTAGATACTGTAAATATTAGGTAGTGTAAATAAATAATAAAAGGAAAAATAAGGATTTAATTGATTACAATTTATAAACCTATTTTTGTGAATAGATGTTTCCAGGATCAACATGAGGTAGCAATGCCAAATCCATCAAAGAACTGACATTAGTTAGAAGCAGTTTTTTTCTTCATTTCTTGGAAGGGAGAGCTATGGATTATTACACATTTTGTATCAAATATACAGCATAACTATTTTCTTTATGAAATCATTAGATATGCATAAGATGTGAGCCAGGTTGAAAAAATATATTGAATGTGTTTAAGTTAACTATTATTAGATAAAATAACAAGAACAGAAATGGAATGGATTATGAAGTCCTGGCCTCTCGGAAACAAAAAGTCAATTTAATACAGAATTTAAAACTAGCCAATTGGTAGTGTTAAATGCTGTGAATCCTGTTAAATGTTGGCAGTAATCTGAATTTTTACACAAGCTAAACCACAAAGAACATCACACATTTATTTTATCCAAATGTGATTGAAACAGAAATGAAATTTCTGTTTAATGGAGTTCACCTCCTCGTAAGACAATGGGAAACGACAGGGAAAAAACATGTGCTGGATTTTAGTGGGCTTCTGTGCCCTTCTGTGACACAGTTTGTTCATAGTGACTCCTTGGGAAGTAAATAACTGCCAAAGGACAAGCAGCATTTACCAACATGCATAAAAAAACCTATTCAAAAATATTAAAGAACCTTTTTTTAACCAAGTCATTAAACCTGCTCACATTAACACAGACCACGATTATGCTTTCCTTAAGGCCAGTGACAACTTTGCAGAATCTGTTACTCAGTGAATCTGATGCACAGCAGAAATGATGGACAAGATCACACTTTTACCCAGCCAAGAGCAGATCTTATTAATTTTTTAGGTGACAGTGGCCTGATCTACGATATGGCATAAGACTGAGACCTGCATTTTGCTCAAAAGCATGAGGTAAAGGGTGAGGATAGAAAAAATAACTCTTTGTGGGTGTCTTGTACTCACAAGAGCCCTCCCAAGGTATAAGCTTTCAACACCTCATCTTCTGCCACTGCCTTAGTGGGACATGGAAGGAGGTAACTTGAAAAGTTTGTCCTGTCTGAGAAGATTCTTGTGTTGCAACATCTGAGATCCGTGTGGAGCTCCAAAATGCTGTTTTCACAAATGCCTTTTAAAGGAAACCACTTTCTCATAAATTAGAGAAGACTTGATTCAGAAGAACTTCGAGAAAAACAGGACACTGAGCAGCCCTTCTGACAGCAAGAGCGAGCTCTGTGTATTTTGTTAACCTTTCAACATATTGGTTACAAGATTTGCTGCAACCACTCTGTCCAATTACAAAACAAAACAAAACCACAGTAAAACTGTTTGCCAAGTGTTGTGAAACATAGACATGGAAGAGCCAAACCCACAAAGATCCCTTAGGCAATACAACCTCCAGGACAGATAGGTACACAGGCATCTGTAAATTGGAGGAAAGACACCTTTAAATTTATGAGTTTATGATTTGATTTTTTATTTGTAACATGCAGAATAATAGAATATTTTCCAAGTAATCAATCTACCTTTGTCAAAAAGGGAATAGAACACAAATTAAATGAAAACAAAATATAGTTGGAACAAATGAAAACATTTTTCACCTCAAGCTGAAAAATTGCTGATTAGCTTCACTTTTAAAAATAAATAGATGATAATTAATTCTATTTAGATGTATTGGAAGACTGGATTCATAAACACTAAGTTACATTGCTATCTACTAAATCTATTTATTTTCTATTTTAATTGAGTGACCTGCCCTGTTATTAGTCAGGAAAAAAAAGAATCAATTCAGAAATCACTTTAGCCCTAATCTGTTGATAGTTTTGTCTCTTCTTCACTGATCTATAATCATTGAGGAACTGCCAATATTTGTGAATACAGGAGGAAAAAATGCTGTAAACCCTTATTCCATACAAAGTTCTCCCTGTAGAAAAAACACAGTTCAAACTCACCTTTAGGTTGAATCAATTGGAACAGACACTTTGAAAGAGTTTAAACCTGAAACATTAGTGTTAGCAGTAATGGAAACACTGCACTAAACTAACTACTCTTGCTGTGTTTGGCAATGAGGGATTTTAAAACAGTGTCAATGCTTGCTCAGAGCTAGTGAATGTCAGAATAAGCAAAGAAATAAACCAAAAATAATTGTATTTTAAGTCAGTGTGGTTTTGACAAAAATTATTTTAGATAAGACTTTGTACAGATAAATAAATACAGATTGTATTTCAGTAACCTCCTTGTGGTCAGGCCTAAAGTGGACAGGTTTTATATCCTCTGGAGGAATAATCAAGAGTTAGTTAGCATAAACAAATTTACATCAGAGAAGCTATTTCAATAAATGTAATTCTTCTTAGTCTGTAAAAATTTTTCAGGAATGTAGATAAAATCCCCCTGAAATGAATCCAAAAGTGTTTTAAGTAGGGGTGAGTGTGACTCAGCATTTGTCCAGAACTACTCAACTTTTTATGTCTGTATGCATACGAAAGTGTAAAACAATCACTTATCTATCTTGCTCTCAGAAAATGTAACATATGCAAGATAGTTACATTTGTTCCCTTAAAATTAAATTTATCAATCTAATGTGTCCAATCCTGAGCTGTTTCTAAAATAGAGTCTATGAAAGAAGTTGTTCACTTCTGTAACATGGCCTTTCCTGAAGGCAAGCAATTGCATTCAGCTAGGCTAAGTGGAAACCTAACAATCCATGATCTTTCTGCAAATGAATTACCTGGAATAATTTGTTCTCTATATCTTACTTTTGCAATTGTCAACAAAGACAACGATAGCATTGATTACCTTATCATCCTTGCTTGCTCCTGCTAGAAGATTTTACATTCCTTCAGAGTCCACAAGCCTTGGCACAGGTTCCTGGTTTTACTTAGAGGAGATTATGAAAATCAGTAAACTACTTGTAAGAAAAAGTATGTTACCATATTTTATCTTGTTTAACAGGCTTGCTGTTTCTTCATACTCACTGTGGGCTATGCTAAAGATGATGAAAGAAACATTTTAGTTACAGCTTGAATCCAAGCAACTTCTTCCTTGAGGTACACTGCAAAACATTCTTTGCTTAAATGTAAAGGTAAAAATTGTGAATTACCTTAAAAGATCTTTCTCTCTAAGCATAAAATACAGCGAGCAACAATGCTCTGTAATTGCATCAGTTTGAGCAATGCCCTGGTGATTCAGCTAAAGCCATAGAAATACTATTTGGGGTTGTTGAGATGCTCAATCAGTTGCAGTCAGGATATTGATGAACTCTCACTGTTTCTATGTAGGTATTGCAAAGCAGTTGAGAATTGACAAGCAGTCCTTTGGCAGGATTCTTTAAAGATTGGGACATCAGGGCAACTGCAGTGAAGCTAGGAAGCCCAGTATAGCAGGAAGAGAATATTCACTTGACCATGTCAGGTAAGAAAATAACGTAACATTAGAAATCAGGAGTTTCTGAATGGTCATCATATTCCTATCTGGAAGTGTTTATAGTCTTGTGTAATTACAAGTAGTTACAAATGAATACAAATTTAACAAACTGAACCCTCTACAAAACCTCAATGAATTTTCAAAAATATTTTGAAAGTTAATTACTTTGAAAGTTGGTTTGAAATTGAACAAATAAAATAGGATGAATTGTAAAGACTTGAAAGAATTAATCAAAAAGATCTGAATCATTTGCTCTGACTCTACTATTTATTACCAGCATCACAGAATTAACATAAGATCTTCAGGACAGAGCAAAGTAACAGCTGGAAAACTCTTGGAATACTGAATTAGTCATTTCTCATTTCTTAAGGATCTTAATTTAATTTTTTATTTGGCATATGATGTCTGGAACTGTAGAACTTGCCTTCTTAGCTGATGTAGAAACATTCTATAGTGTAATAGATCATTTCTTATATTAGTATGACTACAATGAACTTGAATTATAGATGAATACCCTACCAACATCTGGTCCAAGTGATACATACAACTGTATTTTATAACCTACCCAGCGCTCTCTGCTGATAATACTTATTAAGTTCAATTTCCTGGCATGCAGATTATATTTAGTTTGAGATTACCTCATAACTTTAATATGTGTTCTCAGTTTTCTTCACTACTGAGACTGGGAAAAAAATGCTTATATTCTAAGTCTCATTTCCTCACCTAACACTTCCTTTAGCTTTCTTTGTGTACTCTTAGTTGCAAAAAACCCCAAACCCAACATTATTACCTTTTCCTGATGATCTGTCCAAAACGGATTATTCAAAATTCAGATTTTTTACCCTGAGTAACATTATGTGTTCTCACATATACGTATAGTGAAAGGCATAAATAGATCCCTCAGTACTAAAAGACATATCAGTAGGTTCAGGATAATGAGGCTGATTCAGTAAGACTAGACCTTCAAGCTACATTTTCCATTCAACGAATACACATTCTCCTTAAAACTACAATGACACATGCATGAATGAACAACAATGAAGTGATTAATTCACTAGGAAAGAAAGAACAGCTGTGAGCAGCTTATGAAAAACTATGTTTGACCTGTCCATCATGAAGACATGTGTTCTTTAGTGCTGCAGGTGGCAGAGTTACTAAGAAAATCAACTTAATTCAACACAATCTTTGGAATGACTTGTTTTCTTAACAGTGTACCTCTATGTCAAGTCACGATCGTTGCTGCAGTACTTAAAGTTCGTGACTGGGAATACAAAGATCGTTGCAGAGAAGAAGATTGTGAAGGCTACATTATGCTCAGCATCTCTTAACATATGCAAATACAAACTAGCATGTGAGGTTGGAACACAATTGAAAGAAACATTTCACCATTTTAGAAAATAGTGCCAATAAACACAATGAGCACACCATTGTTACTAGTTCTAAGTCCTTACCTTTCTAATAGCTAAATCTACTGAAAGACTTTTTGCTAATACACACTTCCTATAAGTTTAAAAATGAATTACAGCTTTTTCTTTACCTTGCATTTCTCTGAAATATAGGTCATGCTCCTATATTTAAACAGTTTGCAGGTTCCCAAGCAGAATTCCTATGAAAATTGGTGGTATTCTAAAAGGAAATAAGATGGTCAGTTAAGCAATATGAGAAGTACAGCTCCCAGATATCCATAACTCTTGAAAATGTACACTGGAGGAGCTCACATATTTCAGAAAAGCAAAAAATATGTTTAATTGACCATGAGACAGGAAGAAGAGAAGTAATATATTCCCTTCAGTCCTCTCTTAGAAATGGCTCCAAAAGGCAACATAGATAGCTGGCAGATCTTTTAAATTCTTCTGCTACTTACTGCTGACAGTCTCCTTTCTCAATCTGCATAC
This sequence comes from Galbula dea, assembly GCA_013399015.1. Taxonomy (NCBI): domain Eukaryota; kingdom Metazoa; phylum Chordata; class Aves; order Piciformes; family Galbulidae; genus Galbula; species Galbula dea. The sequence continues at coordinate 3,268,609 of VWZX01000708.1, forward strand.
CTGAAAAGACCCACTCACACCACTAGAAGGGAGAGACACAATGTACAATGCATATGCTGGAATACGAAGCCAGGATGTAAGTTGTGTAGGCTGCTGAATCCTTATTATTTTACTCCAATGACTACAATTTTACTTCTTCAAAAACTTCAAGTCTTCAAGGACCCCCAACAGGGGTCAAAGTACCAGTCTATGAGTTGCCAGTGTACTGTGTCCCTAATGGATCTGGCCATGAACACAGGAAGCTACTGAGTCAGCTGAGAATGATGGCAAAACTGTTACATTTGGTATAGCAACTATATTTGTTTATTGCTGAAACAGAAGAATTGCTGTGAGTTATAACTTGGTTGAAAATATTAAACAGATTAAAAAAATTCTATTTGTTTGAATATTTTTTTCTCTGACCAGTTTTGCATTCAACACACAAAAAAATCCATTTTAAATTTAAATTAATTTAGTGCTTTTTTCTCCATGAAACAACCATGCCAAGAGAAACCTTTTAAGTGGTCCCAGGCTAGATAACTGGTAGAGTTTATCTAAAATACATAGAGACACATAAAAATTCTGGGTGTAGCCAGATGAATGTAGTTCAGTTTATTCGTGTGTTTACTACTTCAATACTCAAGGGAAAATCCAGAAGATAATCTGTTATTCCAATGTACAAGATTCCTGCCCTGAAGAATTTATCATACCAATAGATGTCACAGAAACAGCCATCAAATTTGTCATAAGTTTTAAGAGATCTATTTTTTCTTAGATGCAACACACTTGATATTATATCTATCCTCTAAAACTGAAAGTTTACATTTTGTTTAGAGAAATTACTTTGCACAATTTATCTCTTTCTAAGAAAATATTTTTATTTTGCTGCTACTTCCAGGGTTTTGCCCTAGGTATTCAAATAAGTTTGTTGATTTTTTGGAACTGTAACTCTGAAAGATAAATAGATTAAAACAGAGTAAAGTGGGACTGATTGAGTGTTGCAGCTCCTGGCATGCATTCAAATAAAAAATACACTTAAAGCTTGGAAATAATTGCATTTCTTTGTAGTAATATGCACAGAACTGGTCATGATGAGGTTAAAAGCAATAGATGTAGGTAACAGGAAATGTGCTGCTTTCACACAGGTGATAATGAAAATTCTTTAGACTCCACAGGTGCAATTCAGTCAATTAGAGCACAAATTGAACAATTTCCTAATTGTTAAAGCAAATAACTAATATCATGTCTGTCCCCTGAGCCATTAGTTGAAGAAAGAAACATATAATTAACAGCTCATCAACCTAAGGGCAATTTACCAAGCCCAAAATAAACAGATTGTAATTCTCTGTGTTCTAATACTGACCAAGTTATAAATAACTTCTTTTGTGTAAGTAATGGACAGTCATTTGTAAATCACAGTCCTGGACAGCTCTAGGATTACCTTTCTTTGTTCAAATGTAGAGACAAACAAATTGCTTAGAATCTAAGTAAATGTAGAGATTAAAATAGTGTGAGAAAAGCTTTCTTTTCAAGAACAGATGTTAATCACAGGTGAACATAGACCTTTTGAAAACCTGATCTGCTAGATATCAGATTTAAAGAGACAAAGGAGTAATACCAGATATCTTTTTGGTTTTCCAATATACCTATTTATTTATTTATTTATTTATTTAACGTTTTCTTCAGATGGTGAAAGGGAAGAATCTTTAACTCATATATATGGATTTCTTTGGTCTCTAGGACAACTGGTATAACTACATATCCATTTATTAATTGTTTTGGTTATGTTTCATTGAATTCAAACCTCTCTGGCCAAATAATGATGTACCCCTTTCCTGTGTACCTCTTCTGTAATACCTCTTCTATATTTGCATTCTCTGCCTGCAACTGTGCACTGGGACAGGTAGACTTCTGGGTCGAAGTCTCACCTTTTAACGTGACAGTGTTGAGAGTCTCTTGAGTTGATAGCATTGTTTATAAAACTGTCCCATAAATACAATACAGTATACCATATGATCTACCACATCATCTGAAGAGTAGGTTTCTTCTCACCTTGATAAAATCCGTGGTGCAGAGGCCTTTGCCATCCAATCACCTTTCATTTCTGGAGGAAGAAATAAGCTTCTGTGAGCTGCAATGTATCCCATCAAGGTCAGAGAATTAAAGCTGCAATGAAGAAACATAGAGTATCTATTAGAAACTTATACAATGATCTGTTCTACTGCTACACAGCCCTGTTTAAGAGCTATAGCACACATGGCTTTTAACATTTTAAAAGTTGCAAGCATCATGGTTCAACATTTAATCGTGCATAGAAATCTGGGCCCCACACTCCCAAGGTCATTAAGCTACACTTGATGGAACCCCAGTTCCTTCTCTTCCCTGTGCCAGTTCCCTCAGCTAGGTAACACAGAGAAGTATGTTTGAACAGTAGTGCAAAAAACCCACCATGAGTAGAAAATCCCAATCAGATGTTCATGCTCTTTCCTTTATTGATTTTGTATGCTATTTTAAGAAATTAATAAGAGATGTTTCAAAGCTGCTAGGCACTTTGTTTGCCACACTGGGACTATTAAGAAGTAGTGGCTGAGCCTTAAAAATCAGGGACTTAGAGCCATAATTTTTTCTCAGTTATTTTGGTGCAGTTTCACATACATCATTAACACAATAAAACAGAGGTCTAATGAAAGGAAAGAAAGAATAGAGGTTACAAGAGTGAAAATTCTCTACGTTTCATCAGTTCTAGAGAAAATGGTGCATGCTGCCATATAATGGAATACAGCTCTTCAACATACTTCAAAACAAGTCAGAACTAAGCTGAAGATTGGTCATAATTACTCCATATTTCTTTCTGGAACATTGTACTCAGCAGTCTCTAAGCATCTTGCCCTTTAACAAAAAGAAATTGAAAGAGGGCCTTGGAGACATCGAAATTCAGATACCTGATGTCAACGAAGTACCTAAGCTCCTGTTATTACCAGTGGACCTCTAGTCAATACAGTCACTGGGTTGGTAGGGTTATTTAGATCACCCTGAAACAGAGACCTGCATTGGCTCAGACTTGTACTCTCCTATCTATTGCACAAATCCCATGTTGTTAATTTACTGCAAGATGTGAATGCTACTGCCTTAACCTTAAGCGCAACTGGATCTTGAAGACAAAACCACTAAACACCTTACATAAATGGGAACAGCTGTGATCTTGTGTATGTTGGGTAGGACAGTGAGTTTTTAAATCATATAGTTGTATAGAGATATTGAAATGGCATGCTAATGAAATGAATGAAAGCACAGGTTAACAGAATGGTACACAGCTTCATTTGCACTTCAATTCTCCTAAAGATATTTAACTACCTACTCACATTAAGTAACTAATTGCAATTCCCAATCTACCTCATTGGCAATTCATTTGAAATGCAAGTAGGTAGTGCATGCTTTACTATTCACTAGAAAACAAGGAAGCATTAATCTTGCTTTTCTTGTACCTGTGAGATCTCATGCCAACATTTTCAAGTGTAAAAACTCATGGCATATAAATGAAGCTTAGCAGAAATAGAAAGCCACCTTCTGATGAAAATTTGACGTTTCCCATACATGCTGGTCCTTAGGCAGTTTGTATTACATCTTTGTCTCAGTGCAGTGCATTAAGTAACTTTATTTTGAACTAGACTTTTCAGATAAATGTATGCTTAAAACCAGAAACTCTGAATTAGACATAAGGAAAACTAATTGGAAATAGACCCCACAATAGCAGAACATATTTTTATATGTATATCCTTGTGTCCAAGCCTGATCACACTGGCAACGGCAACACGTTTTTGACATGTTCAATTTTGTTTTGATAGTGCCAGGGCCTGCAGGATGTGCTTGTATGTTGTAAGACCTCAGGACTGGGTGATAAACTCAGACATTATAAAATCCTGGCATCCAGTGAAACCCTTTCAACTTTCTTGGTCTAGCGTATCAATAACGTTTATATATAAGCAGATATGACTAATATGTTTTCTCTTCTCTGACTAACTAAAGACTTTCTTGAAGAATATTTTGTAGGAAACCAGGCAGTATGATATTTTCTGACAGCATGCAAAAGAAAAGTATGTACTATTATTGTAGAAAGTAAATAAAATATTTAGTATGCAGGGATATGGATCTTTATGCATATTGATTAATATAGTACAGCAGCTATATTGATTAATGGAAATGTAAATGGGAAAGCACATTGATTTAATCAAATCAGAAAGCAAGGGACACAGGAAATTAAAATACATAAAAAAAGGTCCTGGATATTTTATAGTCATTCATCTTTCTCCATGTCTAAGCAAAACATAACAAGCTAATGTGCCAAGAAGACATAAGATTGATTTACAGCAGTAAAAGGACAGGTATGAAAGTTCAGTCTGACCAGACTTTTTACAGCTGTGAATAGCAAATCTCTGCTTTGAGTGGTTTACCACACTCATTCACATGAATATAACAATGGCTGCATCAGGTGACATTAAAGGTACACCTCAGCCATTATTCCAGAGTCTGACACTGATTCGTAGAAGGGGGAGTTAAAGCAGGAATAAATTCAGTTAAGAGATGCTCACGGGCATGTGAGGCTGATATTGATGCCTAGCACAGAGGGAGAGTATTCCCTGAGCTGGTAGGAGACTCCACTGGATGTTGGTGATGTGTTAAAGCACCTCTGAGGAAAGCTGGATGGAAATTTGATCTGTTGTGAAGGAATTCTAGCAGATGTGGGAATGTTTATGGCTCCCTGGTTCAATCACACCTCAATGGCTGGCCATCACCTATGAGTTTCCCAGACACCTTCAGGAGTGTTGTTGCTGATGTGCTCATTGCTGGCTATGCCCTACCTGAGGAGTAGTGGATGCCTCTGATTCCCTGCTATTGTACTTTTTGTCCTTCAATTGTTCGTTTCTTTCACGCATTGTCCTCAATAAGGACTTAATTTTGACTACAGTTACTGGGGTTTTTTAACCTTTGATGCTCTCTGTCTTTTGGATGTGGATGGAAGAAGGCAGCTAGTGTTTCTATGAATTACATGGCATCAGGTTATTGCTACAAATAGACGATGTTACATTTTCATGCAGGCAATGACACATATGCAAGGGTTTCTTCCGACTATAGCTTTTTTCACTAATGCCACTGCACATATCACAAAGCCTAGATTTTTTTTGACATAGTTGTGTCCAGGATGTAATTGAGATGGTCACACTTTAAGTAGTTTTGAAACAGTGTAAGCTTAGAAAAATATGAAGAGAAGTTCATGTTTTCACTCCGGCAACATATCCAAATCATCTAAGTAAACAAATATTTTCCAATAAAGTTTTTTTTTAGTTCTTAACCAAATAAAAGGACTAATGTTAATGTTAGCATTAATACTAGTAAAAAAATGACTCATTCCTGGATGGAAGCACATTTGTTCATTTCCTTTCATGAAACTCTTTCCTCCCAGTTAGAACTGTTCAAAACACTAAGACAGAGCTACTTAAATATCAGAGTCTGTAATGTGAGTGCTTTCAAAGTGTTTGATTTCTTTGCAGTGCCAGGATTTGAGATGGGTTATTCTTATCCTAGCCAGAATAAAAAAGCCAGTCTACAGGCATACTGGATATAACTCTGTATTTAAGGTCCAAACAATACCATTAAAATCAGTGTTAGCATATCAAGAAGAAGTTTGATGTATATTTCTGAACCTCTGGATGTAATACTTATGAGTCAAGAGGGGAAAAATAGTACTTAAATAGAAGGAAGAGTGTGAAGATAAAAATAATAATTCTAAAATTTCATACAGAAATATATATTTTCAAAAGACTTTAAACCAAATTCAGCTAGTCTAGGAATCTCTAACTTTGGATTGATTCTTTGAAAATAAGCACTATCATGAATTTTAATTAATTGTACAGTTATTAACAACATTATAAAGACCTAAACTGTGAAATAAATTCTGCACAATAAAGCAACATATTGACAATACTTTAAGTCCCGAAAATAACAACTATGGACTAACTTTAGAGAAGTGTTTCTGGTTTAATTAATGACCAAAAGCATGTATGGATTTTAGTTCTGAAGATATTAAGTATAAATGTTTGGATCTGTTCCTGTAATCTGAGGTGCCTGAAAGCTGAATAGCACCTTTGGCATAATATGCCCATGTCCAACTTGTCCACATAGGAACTCCACATAAAAGTAGCCTGGTGGAGCAAAGAACTAGAGGTGATTATGGGATATTTTGCAAACTACAGCTTCTTTCTACACCATAGAACACTGTGGCTAAGGGCTAGAAAACTACTGCAGTTTGGCCTCACTGTTCCTTCTATGCTCTCTGATATTAAGTAGTATTTCACAGGTATATGGTTTCAAAACCAGCTCAATGGATTAAAAAGAAAGTCTATGACAGTGAAAGAAGAAAGATGAATTAAAGGAAATTAAAGCAGAATTCAAATCAGTGTCTTTTCTCTGTAGCCAAAATTTATATTGCTCTCCACAGGGATACTCGGGTTTGCTCAAACTGGAATTAACTCTATGCTGATCTAGCTTTTCCTCTCAGCACAGAAGTGATAGCCATAATCTACAATTAGAGAGTTCCCAGAGTGAGATTAAACCATAAACTTTTAGGACTGTAGTCATCTGTGGCTTGCAGTAGAGGTCCTGCTGATCTTCTTATCTAACTATTCTTCTCACGTATCTTTTCCCCTACGTCTCCTGTTCAATGGAAGCCATGCAAAATGTTCTAGAGAGTCAGCAGTGACTGTTTGCAGGGACATCCAGAATTTATAGGAGGAAGCTGTAGGTATAGGTATTGCCATAGGTAGCTTATAGCATATGGTTTGGTGGAAAACCATGTGATCCAGACTTTCCAAGGGGCCTGTGGAGACCCAGAATCCTGAGTCTCATAAATCTGCTACTGTAAAGTCATTCTGTCTTGCTTATATTTCAAGTCAAATGTCCTGGATATTTTTTATTCAATGCACACATCGTCCTCATCTATAATACTGCTGGTGATACTACCCACTTCAATAAATGCTATAAATGGAAGCTGCTTCCTGAAAAGAAGCTGCACCAGGGGACTTCATGCCCTAAATTTTGAACAAAAGGAAGTGAAATAAATGCTTTTTACCCTGAAAATGTTGCTTCTTACAGTAATTTCTCAGTACATCATTACAAATAAAATTATTTTTTCCAAGGGATTACAATATAAATCAAAGAACAGATTAAACCATATTGTTTGTTACATGAAAATCCTATTGAGGGAAAATGAGATCCAGAAGACCAGGTAATTTTGGATCATACTGTTTTTTTCAGTTACATTCTCTTACCAGTTTAAAAGGAGATTTGAGTAACTTATCCAACCCTCTTATTAAATAAGCTATCATTTTGATTTTCAATAAGAGAAAACAGTTCATCTTAAAGAAAACTTTCTGAAAGTCAGAAAAAAGCACAGAACACAGGAGGTCTGTAGAATCCTTAAAAGGTAGCTGGAGGCTAGAGCTAAAGCTTTGGAATCTAATAACCAAAAGCTCTAGTCTGACTAATAACTGCTTAGGGCATAGGCACGTACTCCAAAAACCAACCAAACTTAAGGCTAAAGTGGTTTTTTTTTAAGTTATATATTGTCCTTAATACTAATTCCTTGTAATATGATTGTTCCAGAGACTCAGACATATAAAGTATTAGTGAAAGGGGTTTTTAGCCCCATTCAAAAATGAATCTCAGTTTGCTAGAAGAACACTGCAGGTACAACCGTTATGCCAGTGAGCTGGGATCATCACTGTCTTTTCAAAGCTTTCTTCAAATGATGCTGCCCTTTCAAGTCCTATTCAAAATGTTCTTTCAATGAACTAAGTAAAATGACAAAGGTAAATTGCTTGAAGGCCATGAAATGATTTCTTCTACAAAAACTAATAGGTTCATTTGTGTTCAAAATACCTTAATGGTCATGTTTTAGAAAGAGTGATCTGGGAACCCTCTCACTAGGGAAGTCATAGGAAAAAAGGAAAATAGGATTGAACAGCTGGTTATCACCTTTTTGTGATGCTTGATGGAACTGACATTTCATCAGCCTTCATACTAGAAATACTCAGGAGAAGAGTGAGAGACATACATTTCAAGGCAAAGCTGGTAAAACTATTGTGGCAACTCCCACTGGCCCATATTTTGCCTTCCCATTTCCCTCTGTGAAAGTTTCCCAAGAATCTTCACATCTAGAGTACCTTCCCACTACCTGCACTTCACAGGGCTCAGAGCTGGCATTGTTCTGCTCTAACCCAATAGACAGGGATCTGTCTCAGTCTTGTCAGCTCTCCCAATGGAAAATTGTTTTTGCTTTGGATTCAGACTAATCTACCAGGCCTGACACTAGCTGGAAATTCTCTTCAGTTCATTTGATTTGATTGAACTTCTGCAGTAAATGTAAGAATGGCAAGGCTGCGTTTTCTGACCTTGTTTTTCTTAAAGTCAATTTGAAACCTTCTTCCTTTGTCTGTAATACAGGAAAATAATCTATTCAACAAGTGCTATATTTGAAGATCAGAAGCTAAAAGCTGTTTAGATGACAAATGAGTGAGGATGTACAATGTTGAAAGCACATAGATAGAATTTTTGCCTCAAAGGTAAGCTGTTGTGACACTACCTACATGTAAGAAGTAATCCAAACAAGAAACAAGAAATATTTTTTTTTGGATATCTGATGGAATGTAGTACTACTTGAAGAATGTACTTCAACATTTATAACTAAAATTAATCAGAACCTCTTAAGAATATTTTACTGGACAGTTTTGTACTGCATTTTTATTTTTCTCGTGCAAAAAAAATACTACTTTATTTTAACTGACATTGTGAAAATGAGTCAGCTCTGGAAATTTATCAGCTGATGAAATTCAAAGAGCTATTTAAAGGTTTTGAAGATTTTTTATGATATTTTGCTGAGAGAAAAAAAGTCAGTCAGTTTCCAGATAAGATGCTTATACTAACAGTATTATGGTTATGAGTGGCTAAAATAAAAATAAGACACTAACATCCTTAGATAAAAATATTCTAAGAAATTTGAACTGAAATATTCTCAAGAATATATTCAGGTATGAAGAGAAATAGATACCTAAATGATTGACTGAATCAGATAAAAGGAAGTGCAGCAAAACCAAAACCACAGAAAAGAACTAAAATCCAGCATCCCACAAGACTGATGACAGCTAGAACAAGTATGCATCCAAGAAACCATATGGAGTTTCTCTGTTTCTGTCTTTTCTGGTAGCACCAGGAAAGCTACTGAAGAACAGCTTGCTTAGTTCTCTCTGTAGCCCAGTAGGGTGGCTGATAATTTCTGTAATTTTTACATGGGGTCCTCGGGAGAAGAGCTATTGCTGCAATCCTGCTTTCCCTGGCAAACATTTGTGCATGTAAAAAGGGAAATACAGAATCACAGAACCATAGAGTGCTTTGAGTTGGAAAGGACCTTTAAAGGTCATCTCATTACTCTCCTGTGCAGTAAGCAGGAATCTCTTTAACTACTTTTGGTTGCTCAAGCTCTTGTCCAACCTGACCTGAAATGTTTCAAGGAAAGGAGCTTCTACTGTCTCTCTGGGCAACCTATGCCAGTCTTTCACTGCTGTCATTGTTACAAATTTCTTCCCTCTATCTAGTCTAAATCTACCCTCTTTTAGTTTAAAACTATTACCCATTGTCCCATTGCAACAGGTCCCGCTAAAAATCTGTCCCCATCTTTCTTATAGGACCTTTTAAGTATTGAAAGTGCACAATAAGGTCTTCCTGGAGCCTCGTCTTCTCCACAACCCCAACTCTCTCAGCCTTTCTTCATAGGAGAGGAGTTCCAGCCTTCAGTTAAGTTTTTTGTGGCCCCCTTCCAAATTTCCTCCAAGAGGTTCACGTCTTTCTGGTGCTAAGGACTCCAGAGGTGGACACAGTACTTCAGGTGAGGTTTCAGCTGAGGGGACTAGAAGTGCAGAATCACCTCCCTCAACCTGCTGGCTGTGCTTCTTTCTGGACTTTTATTTTACATCTTGTCCTTTCCTTTTTTCCATGCAGCTTGTCATCAAGTTTATTGTCAAGGGATTAAGCAGGCTACCTCTTTTTTACCTCTCTGTCACCTGCACAGAACATTTCACAGCTGTATTTATTTTCCATATAATAACCTTTATCCACTTTGGGGGAAATTAGGACTTCAGTAGGCTAGAAATGTTTTTCCCATGACATGTGTTCACAAGAAAAATATTGATTTGTCAAGCCTGAAGGTTTTCATACAGATGCATATTTATTTCAGTGAAAGTTGTGTTAAGAAATTTTCAAAAGAGTAAATGTGGTTAGCTAGCACTTCATGTTCTGTTGAATTGACTGAAAGGGAATGTTGATTCATATCTTTGTCTAGTGCATAATCAACTGATTCAGGAATGAGAGTCCCCTAATGACTTCAAGAGAAGACTTCAGAAGAGGATTTTTTCATTTCAGTGAAGAATTAAATTAAATTAAAGGAACAACTTAAAACTTCATATTTTCTAAGGTTGGATTTGTGGAGCTCCTATATTACTGGTTCTTTCCAAAACAAAGGCTTATCATCTTAAAAACAAGAAACAAAGCAGTGTTAGTAAATACTTGGAAGTGTATTTTCCTTTCATTTTACTACTTTACCAGGTGAATTAGATGCCTCTCAAATCTTATAACTGCAGAGATGTTAAAACTAACTGCTGTGATATTGTTTAAAAAAAAAAAAAAAGCTGCTTTGCTTTTGCACAACATTAAATTTTACAAGGTAAATTCTGGGAGACTGACATTTGGTGTCAACACTGTATAAACAACAGCTGCCCTGCAATTGCTAATCTATTTCCTTCATTACTGCTGATGTCCTGAAACCCACAGAGCACCAGAACTGACAGAAAAACAACCCATTTCCTCCAAACTTCTCTGCTGAAGAATTACTTCCTGTGTTTATCTGATATGTGCTTCCTGTGGTCAATTTCCATATGTTTTTCCTGTGCATGGGATTTTTTAAGGATTCCAAGAAACACCAAACTTTTCTGAGTGCCTCCTTAAACTAAGAAGTTGAAGAGATTAACCGGAGACAGAAAAAGCTTTCAATATCCTTGAAAATATTTTCTTAAAGATTTCTAAGCCTATTTTTACTAATAGTTTGGTCCTAAAAATTTACATTGCATTCAGTTTTTACAGGTGTATCAACTTTGCCTATTTATTACTACTGCTATAAAGAAAATGGGGTTTACTATTCCTCCTTAGGTACAAAAAGACATTTATTTCAGCCCATCAATTCTGAAAGAAACTACTGTGCTATTGAGATACAAGAGAGAGCCTTTATCTTTATAGGATCTTGAAGAACTCAACATCTTCTCCACTCCAGCTGTGTGGGATGGTAGGAAACCTGCACTTTTCTGATAGTCCTCTTGCTAGCATGCCCTAGTTATCATCACAGAGCCAATGTGGAACAGGCTTTGGGGACATAGATCTTCTTCCATTTTTCCCTTTTTCCAGAGGCATTTTTAATTCCGTGAAGGACTCACAGATTTGGTGTTTCTGCACACACTCCATAACACCGGACATTTGGGCTACATGCCTACCTGCACTCTTCCTTTAAAACTTTAACAGAAGTGCCTATCTCAAAGAGTAAGTTTTAATAATTGTTTGTACTTCCCCTGTGATGTCCAGGGCTGTGGCTTTGTCTTTGATAGTTGTCTAATACAAGGTTTTTTAAAGAAAACTGAAAGACTTTTGGATCCCATGAGGTTTTCCTTGTTTTATGGGTCTTCTTGTTAATGTTGCTAGTTGCTCTGTTTGAAAAGGCTTTTCAATAACATTTAGCAGAATTGTCTTCAGTATATATTGGACTTCAAAGGCTTTTTTGCTGGGAGTTATGGCTTCTTACACATATGAAAAATATGTGAAAATCAGCAGTGCAATCAGAATCTTTGCATGTTAAATTATTTAATTTCTTGGGATTCTCTCAGAAATTTTCTGAAAAAAAATTATATCTCCAGGTTTGGTGAATCTTAATGAATGGGTAGATGGTTAGTTCAAAGCAGACTTGAGAGTTTCAAACTCCTAGGTTTTAGTGTCTTCTAAGGTGGGAAAATTCTGATGCTGCCTTATGGAGATAAATGCACACCAAGTGATTAATTCAGCTCTTTATGTTAATCCTTCACCAGAATCAGTTTTCAAGAAAAGAGAAACGAATGCATGATTCACCTCTTAACAGAACAAAACTGTAATTTCACAATACCTTTGCTAAGACAAAGTTTGCTTTCTTAATAGAAGGAAACTCTCTCCATTGTCAGAAGGACATCCATAATTTGGAGCTGGAGCACAGATAAGTCTAAATATATTTGACTATGTATGTATGTGGCTTAATGAAAACAGCCTTTTACTATACATTAGTGGAACCTTCTAAGCCTTACTAGCATATCTATGTCAATTAAGTATTTGTTGATACATGCTTTATGTAGAAGTGGTACCACATTGCTTTCAGCAACGTGTCTTGTACTGCAACAGCCTCAAGATCTTTGATTATGTTCAAGGCATGCAATGAGTGAAGCTTGTATCTGTAGCAGGGCAGATATCCATTGTGAAAGGACTTGTAGAATAAACACAGAAAGCTAAACCACTCATGAGACATGTCTGTGTTCTCAAGAGGCAGGCTTCATTTGGGGTATATGGAAGAAAGCTGGAATTTTCTGTATTGTGGAGTGAGGGGCACTTTGCTGATGCTGAATGACAAGACCAATTAATAGTTCCAGCAGTGGGTGAAGCTTCAGCAGAGGCAGTGTTTTGATTAGGTTCTTCCACCATCTGTCCAGTATAAACTGGAATCCTAGAAGGGTAAAAAAACTCCTTCAAATTACATTTTAACTTAAGGAGCAAAATCCTAGTGTAACTGATTTGAATTAAAACTCAGTTATTGTGCAGTTCTTATCTTTGTTTGTATTAAGAGAGTACAGTCAGATACTATTGTCTCGAAAGAAAATTGAAACTCTTGCCTAATTTTAGCATTGTAAAAAGAAACAAATGGATTTTAATATTTTAAGCATCTAGACTTGAACAATTAATGAATCTCATTAATATCTGGAGGTTTTTTCAGTTATTCCTCTTGCTGACATTTCTTCCTATGGTTTCATTTAGAAAGCCTTTATCTTTGAACACAAATCCCCAGGACAAATGCAAGAATGGCTGGATTTGATACAAATCTAAAAGTACACATCTGTCATTAGGGCTGAAGCCTAAATAAACAATACAAATGGTTCAGTGGAACACAAGATTAGTTTCTGAGTTTCAAGGTTCTACTTTGTTAAAATACCTTGTGTGAAAAAAAAAAAAAAAGAAGAAAAAATCAAACAGGATTAAAAAAATTAGGTCAACTGAATCTAGGATTTCAATCATTAATATCCATCATTCATGGTTTCATGACTATTTCATGGGGTCATTACCTTGTAAAACAAGAGACCCTATGTTGTTTTGACTGTGTTTTTCTATGTTAACATATTTGGAAGTCTTTCAAATTCAACTTTAGAACTGATTTACATACATTATAGTGCTTATTTCAGTTCTCTTATATCCTGCATTTTGGCACTCTCATTTGAGGAATACATTACCCTCTTATCAATGCTCACACAAAAAAGCTTAATGAAGATTCTGAAAACTTCATCCTTCGCTATGGCCTTAAATATGTCTTTCTTGGATTAGTAGTTTTTCTTCCTTCCCCTAGTTTTTCAGTTCCCTTTTGTTTTCTCTTCTTAAAGAACAGCATGGATATGCTCTTAAGTATAAACATGCTTACACTTTGCCAGCTATATTGACCTAGTATGATTTCTCTATTGCCTTGGCTAAAATGACACCAAGCCTGAGAAACATTAAGGTCAGGTCAGATAGCTTCACACTAACCTGCTCAGACCTGGTAAGTATGAGTGAAGATACTGGGATGGAAACTCGTATGCATGGTTGGATAAATAGTCCCCAGAAAACTGCAGGCAAAGAGAGAACTAGAATGAGAGAGCATGTGAAAGTCTTCCAAGAATTCAAAAGCTCTGGTGACTACTGATCTTGTGAAATCTGAAAGAACTGATAAACTCAGGACAGAAAGAGCTGCTTAATCTGTTCAAGGCCACCAGCACACCCTGACTCCATTCACATTGTGTAACTCAGACCACACTCAAGAAGACAGTGGGAATTATACGCAAAAAATATAGGATAATATGTACAAGTCTGAAGCAACAAGGGAAACTGGAGGAATTTCTGAACATCATCCAGAAGCTGCTGGTGCATCAGTGCTGTGGTAGTAATTATGTGCCATTCAAAATAAGTTCAATTCTGTTAATAATATCAACATTTTAATTAAAAAACCCACAACACCATGATTTCTATCTCCCCTGATTTGATCATTTGTCAGGAAAAAGGAAATTTACAAAATAGATCAAAAATTAATTTCTTATTAAGTATTCAGTACATTTAATACACCTGCTATTAGAAAGCCATTTAATAGGGTTAACAGTGTGGCAAATTTGGCCTATGTGTGGATGTGTTCCCCACCATGATAAGTTGCCTTGATTTTCAGTGGCAAGAAGATCTGGGGAAAAAAGCCTTGAAATAGACCATATATTGAATTTTTTTTGCCTTTTTTTGTAATCACAGAAGTTGAAAGATGCAAAGTACAGTTTGCTCTATTGCTATTATGCTCTGTTTAAGAACCAAGGGTTAAGACAGGTCCTTTGGAATGGCATTCAGCATGCAGAGTTTTCTACTCATCTCAAATGTCACTTGTTATGTGGGTTTGTTTCAATGCAGTTTGTCTCAAGGCCTGTGTTTGTTCTTTGATACAGTACTGCATGCAGTAGATATAGCATTATGTGGATTGCAAAACAGCTCTGAGCCAATGTTTTAAACTGTGGCAGCAAAATAACCATGAGTTGAGCACCAAAGAATGTGGCAGGTAACCACAAGCTATAATTCTGGCAATTACAGCAATGATATTTTGAGAGACTGGATGGCTGCAGTGGTATTTTTATATTCCCTCTTAAGGTCTCCCTTCAAAGTTAACTGCTCAGTTTTGCTTAGCTGGGCTGGTATCAATGTTTAACATACACTGGAAAAGTTATTCAAACCTAGCAAGATGTTTAACTTGTGTATCTTCTCTCTGGTTTGTATTAACAGGCAAATATGCCACTGCATGGGAAGGAAATGCAAACTAAAAAGATTATGTGTAGGATCTAGGATTTAATAGTGCTTTTTTTTTCTTCAGTATTTCTTCTAAAGATGTCCATGGTATTTTATTAGATGGACAGTGAAGGTAGATATTCTGGAGTTTGCAAAAAACCCAAAAGAGCTAGTAGTTTTCTTCTGGCTGCACATATGATATATTACTTAAGCAGGAAAGGAAAAACAAAACAAATGTTACTACTTGAGTGACAACTGTATATGCTGCAAATATACTTAGACAAATAAAACAAACTGGCATTTGTGGAAGAGGTGTTGCTGCCACAAATTTAAGGTGGTAAAACACAGTTTAGCTTATTCATAGTAGTTTGGCCTTAAAGACAAAAATTGCCTTATCTAATTTTGGCTTCATATGATTAGATAGAACAAAAATGAGTAAACAGTACCACTATGCAAAGGCTTCATTTAAAGTGATGTCAGTATCATTATCTTCCAATGCTTGTGTGTTAGCACGTGGTTATTTTTACCAGCCACTTTACTCCTGGCACACCTACTGCTATGTTTCAGCCAAATGTAAGGCTCTCCATTTGCTTCTCTCCACTTCCATTTAGTGAAATGTCTCATGAAAAAGTGTTGCTGCTTTCCACCATCTCCAATGACCAACTTTTGTTTCTTTGAGACTTGTTTGAGAATTGTAGCCACTACATTTGAGCCTTTCATTTCAATTAAAATCCCTAGCTAACTTCAATAGATAAACTGTGATGCATGATACTTATTCTTAGCAGAATTTAACAAAATATGACTTATATGACTGTCATTAGTTAAATACCTTTACCTGAGGTTTTATCTTTTGACTTTGCTTGAATATGTTGTTATTAACCCCTTATAAATGGTATGGGTTGGGCTTTTTGGGGTTTGTTTTTTTCTTTTTTTTGGTGTGGGTTTGTGGTTTTGTTTGTTGTTGGTTTTGCTTTCTTCTCCTGGTTCTTGTCTCAATATTATTGCTAAAGTTAATAATATTAATTTTGTTATATTTATTTTGGTTAATATTGTTTGATGATCCAGTAAAGGCATAATGCATCATATCTCTATTTTTCCTGTAAAACAGTCTAGTTTCATTTTTCTCTTTTAACATCTAGTGTGTTTTTTTCCTCTGGTAAAAATCATGTAATTCTTTGACCTGAATACATATGAAGAAATCAAAAGGTAGGATTCATATGTGCCATGCAAAGACAGATACATTTGATTCACTGAGGTGAATCAGAAAATAAACTGGCTTTTACCTATGCCTTTTGTTCTGAGGTATCATATTCTTTGAACTATCTCCTACATACAGCTACCAATGGGTTTGGTTTTCATACAGTTTTTATCCCTTGTGTTGTGGAAATCTGAGAAACACCATGTGGACCAAACTAATGTTGCACCTCTCAAAATGAGATTGAGGATTTGAAAACTGCTGAATTTTCTTTCCTATGCTGGCAACGTGTTTTGTATTTAATCATAGCTTCTATTTTTAAGCATTGCCTGAATTGAAATAGAACAAACATATCAGTGTAGGTGTAAAAATGCTCTAATAATTTCCACATGTGCTATTTTCCTCACTGTTATTTCTTAAACTGAAAAATATTTAACTCCCACAGAAACCTATCGAAGTTGAATAATTATAAAATTGCCACTGATAGAAATCTTTCTATGAGGTTTCATATCTTAATAGAATATGCAGGCTACATAGTGTGTCAGACCTCTGAATGCTGACAAAAAATATCAGATGTAAAAGTGTGCTTACCTTGAATTCTGTCCTCCCATCGTGATCTGACATTACAGAGATATCCTGTGTAATTAATCAAAGAGCAACCATCAGGCAATAGAATTCCTGAAACAGAATTTTGTTCTAAATAGGATCATCTGTCATTGGCTTTTAAGAGAAATAGATTTAGAAATTGCATTAAGTGCTATTTAACAGTAACATTCCCTTCTAATACCTATGAGATTTATCAGTAAGAATAAACTAATTGAAACTCTTTGCCTGCAATGTTTGGAGGGATTATCCCTTCCCAATAGTTTTCTCAGGTGCTTTGAATTTTGGAGGATACCTTTAGGATCTCTCAGTACAAGAGGACTGCTTACCATATCTCAAGTCCACAGGAAAGCTATCATTGTCCTTTCTGCCAGAATAATGGGAAGTCTCTCCTTGCTTTCATTGCAACAAACAAGATAGGGCTAATCTCATAAAAGAATGAAATGTTGATTTAGTTATGCACTCAATTATATATACTTTCAATTACAGCAAAACCAAAATGAAGTAACAATATTGCAATAAACAACAATAACAAAAGAGGCTACATTATACTGAATGAGTCTGTCATATATCTATGTAATGTTTCCAATGTCCTCTTGATATGAATCAGCATTGATAGAGATATGAATTTATGTCCATTGACCTTCCAATCCTGTCCATTATATATGATGTAGACAAATACATATTTCATAAAACTTGGCAAATTCTTGTCAGTGTGTGGAGTACATGATTTTCGAACTGTAAAATCTGTCTTGGAATGAAATATGCCAGAGTTAATCCATTGCCATCTGTCTTTATTTCGCTCACCCACTGGATCATATTCCCCACACAAAGCATATTATTTTTTAAATAAGCAAACTTTCATTGACAAGGAAGACCATAATGGCTCTGCAAGAGACCATGTGGTCTGCTGTTTCAATAGTCCACGTTTTAAAGCTCCCCAATGATACACTGAATCTGAAGCTTGTTGCTTCAGGGGCCTGAGGACTGAACAGGACAAGAATGTCTGCTTGCATTTACTGAAAATACTTTTCTTTTTAAAAAGGGAAAAGATTAATAATTTGACTTGTATTATAAAATGAATTAAAAAGTCTTCAACATATACATTTAACCTTATTTTTTGGTATGAGATTTGTCATTGTTACATAGATGCTCTGATCTGACTTATTTTGAATCTTGCATAATAACACTGCAACACTGAAAAATGAATCCAAAACATACCACAGTGTATTGATAGTGTTTCATAGATACACTGGAAAGACAACTCTAAGAGAAGTCACTGAATTTCATGTTACTGAAATAAAGATGATTGCCATAAGCTGTGAATATCTGAGTTTCATATTGCTTCACAGTGGAGTCCATTACCATTCATGGTAGCAACTGGTATATGCAAATGAAATATTTTCTCTTTATTTCACCCCTGGGCAATTAACACATTCTCTATGTGCCTTAGCTACTTAGAGAATAAGTTATGTAGAAATTGAACAGCTTAAGATCTGGACAAATGTGAGAGTGTTGATTTTTAAGGTACAACCACCAAATCAACTTAATCAATCTATATGAAGCAGCAATTCTTTAAAGTTAATAAACTCTCGGTCTATGGAATGAAGTGGGAGTTTTTAATGGGACACATAGTAGCGCTGTGTCTGAAAATGTATGTTGCATAGTAGCTCTAATCCATTAAAAAAAATAAAAATCTGCAGATACCATTTTGTGTGAAGATGACCAGAGTAGTTATTTGTTAAATTTTTAGTCAAAACTGTATTTATACAATGTATTCACAAAGACAAGACATAACATTTTCAGTGTCCCTACAAAATACATTAGATTGTTCAACCTTTCTTTTTGCTCTAGCTTTTCACAGAATGAAATAATAGAAACAAAAGCTTTAGTAAACTTTTAAAGACAAGAAATCAATTTTCTGTATGATTTACTGTAATTGTTATTCACTTTCATTTCACGTCTTTTTCAATTTATTCCCTAGATACAATCCTGACCAATACATTGACTTACGTAGCTGATATTGTAGACAGATGTTAGCTCAAATCTGCTGGGTTAGTTTTCTTGCAGAAATGTACAGATATGGACACATTATATGGACATCTAAGTTTTCAGAAACTAATGTATTACAGATACACTTTAAGCTTTTGAGGCCAGGGGTTTGAAAATGTTTCTGTATTGTGTCATATCAATTTGCCACTTGAGAAGGGAAAGGGGGAAATGAAGATTTACTGTCACAATGAGCTACTAGAACACATGATTTCATTTTAATATTAGAAGATTACATTCACAAATGCTGATGACTTTTATTTTTTAAATCAGAGGAAATAAGGGAAAGGTGTTATGATTTCTGAGCATATGGTTTCTGTTTCTAATTTGCCTATATTTCTAGAAGTCATTAAGTAGCAGTTTATAGGGCCAAGGAAGAACAAATGGAGTAGCCAAAATGAATCATTATGCTCCCCTTCTAGCTCCCATTGTTTTTGAAACTACTGTAGAGTCCAATTACAATTTTACTTGAATACTTCTGGCTTTTCTTGTTCTCCAGTCAGGAAATGGATGAATAGAGACACGGCTGTTTGTATTGTGGTAGGGAGGTGGCAATTCATCTTGAACAAGGCTGCAGTGACTTAGCAAATCCTTCCCTCTTACCCCACCCACTTCCAAAAAAACCCCACCTTTCAAAGAAACAATGCTTGTAGTAGAAGAAAAAGGTAGGGAAATGGTGATTTCCAGTTTCCTTTTTGAGTCTATAAATGTCTTTCCTAATTAATGTATTTCTGTTTTCTCCATTAGAGGTAAAATGTTTACATTCAAGCAGGGACTAAGAAGGATGAAACCTGAATGCTCTTCATATCTTATACAGAAATACTTGAAAATGTGTGGGGTCTTTTCATAATTATTTTTGTATGTTATTTGAACATTACTTGCCTTTAAAACAATCTCATCACATTAATTTCTCTTGTCACTGACTTTGGTTTCAGCCGCATGGACAAGAGAAAGTAACAGGGTCTAAAGTCCGTGGGTTTGGAGCTGTTCCATCTGAAGTGCACATGCTGTGATTCAGTGTGAGTAGGGTTTTAGACTTCTCTACTTGAATGATTAAAGTTGAAGCACATAGCAACATAAAGGCTGAAACCCAAAATGTAGATTCTTTAAACTGACGCTCAACTGTCATTTAGTCCTGGAAGCCACATTTCTGTGGACATATCCAGAACTCTCCCTGCCCTGTCAGTGCTGAGAAGATGAGTGCTCATAGGAATTGCTGTGTTCATTTTCTCTTAGAGCCTTGAGCCAGAACTGTCTCTCAAAGCAGCTTTAGTAGACAGGACCTTATGGAAAATACAGAAGGAGAAAGGGTTTGTCTTTTTTTTTTTTTTTAATACACTTTTTGCCAGCTAGTCCTGTGATGGGAACACTCAAGAGGCACTGCAAATCCAGGTTCAGCTTCTTTTGCTACCCGAAAGAGATGTGTTCAGAATTTCTAACGTTCAGAGTACATCAGGCATCTTGCAGATAGTCTTTTAATTCTGCCTAAAAACTTGCTGTGAAAATCAAGGCCTCTTAGAAAATTCCTGAGTAAGAAAGCAATGGTAAAGATGCTTTTATAAGAAAACAGGTTGATTTAAATGTTTAAATAGTATACCAGTGTTCAGAGATGAAGAATGTAGAGCCCTTGTCTTCTCCCTTGCTTACAAAACCTCTAGTTTTTAAAATACTAAGTCATTCACAATAGCTTAGTTTCTGTCCAAAGTGGGAAAGACTGAAAGACTTCCTTCCTTGCTCCCAGGCTACATTCCTACATCCATGATTAGGTTATCTTCCTGATAGGCTGGGTCAAAGCAAGTTATCAAGCTGCTTTGGGTGGACACGTGCCTCCTCAGCCTACTGGCTATTTAGGTAGCTCAGCAGATTTTATATATATATATACAAACACATATACACATATTTAGATGTAGACATTAATTATGCTCATTCACTCTGTGGATAATATAGGTTATCCTAAATAAGAACATGATTAAGGGTAAGAAAATGAGGTACTTACCATAGCAGGATGTAAATTAATTTGTATATTTTGTTACAAAGTTACCTGCTTTAAAATATATTTGTATATGCTCAATGTTCCACTAACCTGTTGACTGAACTTTCAACACTTTGGAATTGCTCAAACAAAATTAAGAAAGTAAATAAATCCTTCTAACAATCTGCCCCCCTGGTTTCAGATATTTAAAAGCAAAGGTTAAGATGACTGCTGAATAAGTAAATTCAATATATTCCTTCTTTTGGAGACATTGTACTTTTCTTTTTGATTCTCTATTTTAGCTTTATGAAGTCTAGGTTAAAATTCTGGTTTTGCTTTACCAGCATAACGACCAAGATTGGACAGTCTGAACTGCTAACAAAAGGGCAATATCCTGAGATAAGAATTTGTATGGAGTGTGATGCCTTGTCCACAAAGATGACCTTTAGTAGTTCTTTTCCATCAGCCTAACCTCAAGCTCATCTGCGGTCTCCTGCAGATTACAAAACTTCTTGTTTGTTTGACTTATAGCCTACATGGTTTGTGGTTGCTTTATTTGTTGAATGCTGAGCATATTTATTCAGAGTCTTTTTTATTTATATAGTTCTCCCACAGGCTACAAAACTATTGAGTCACAAGCAGTCATCATGTACAAGTAAAATACTATTTTATAACTTTTAAAGTGATGTTCTCATGATGAAATGTTCAGCTGAACAGAGGTCTGAGTAAGTTCTATCATCCTCCACAATAGACCAAGCATTGTGGCAGGACTGAATGTGACACTCAAGTCCAGTTAACATCATTTGACCTCAGGAAGGCTATAGGAGGTTTAGCAAGGAAACTAATGTATCATGGCACATCTGTGAAGCAGAGGAGTAAATATAATCACTGCCTCAAATACATGTGTTTGGCAGTAGCAAACTTCCTCCTCTTTTCCTATGCACGACTGTGACCATATTTACAGTCAGAAGAAGACACGAGACCATTTCCTGTGTGCTGAAATGCCTTGCCATGGTTTCCAAACCATTACACAAATAGTCGCAGATTTTTGGCTCTGATCAGGAGGCTTCTCTCTCAGGCAGCACTTCCTGAGGTGTTACTCAAAAATGGGAGCAAGGGGACATTTTGTTTTCCAACATCACAACTAATCTGAGTTTGTCTAATTCTAATCTTTAATCTGTGTTTGCCTTAATGGTCCTCAGTGTCAGTGTTATATTCCAATATCTTTCTGTTCCACTGGGCCCTCAATCTACCCACTCAGTGAAACCCATGACACAACTGAGATGTTGGCAGGAGAGGTCTTGGATTAGAGGAATTTATTTTCAGGCATGTCTGTGAAGTGTCAGTCATGCTGTTAGCACCAGATAATCTGAAACTAGCAAATGTGAGGAAATTAAATTTAAATCTGGCACTTCATCTTTAATTCACTGTACTGCATGCTGTAATGATGTAATTGTACAGCAGTGTGAATTAAAGTTGGAGTAGGATCATACTTTAATCTGACTTATCTGCTTTTTGTCATTTTAATCTAGTTTAACAGCATGTTTAATTTGGAAGACTTTCCTAGTCACTTTAGGGAATTGCCTTGTAGTTCATCACAGCATTGGATAGTGAAATCTAAAAAAAGATGTCATTAGAATCTCTTTTTTTTAACCAGATAGCACTAGAATTAGCACACATGTTGGAGCACAGAGCACCTCTGCAATAGCCACAGGCTGACTGAACCTTGGACCTCAGCATCAAAAGCAAAAGCCTTAGCTACATGGAAGAGAAACTTTTGGAACTAATAGTCTGTTAATGTCATTGATGCCAATAATGGATGGTGTAACAATCATTAGCACTAAGGCCAGGTATTATGTATCTATATTCTACAAACATTATTCTGTTTATATTGGGTTTGTATTATGGAATCTTTGATGAAGGGCTCCACTTTCCTAACTTCACATTTTGCTGGACAGGCTTCCATCTGAATTCAATAGTAGATTTATTTACACCCACTACCTGCTTTTTCCAGATCTTGTCATCAGTACAACAGTGCCAGTCCTTACCCCATGACCTCACTCTATTTTATTCCACTTAATTTTTAGATAGACAAGGGGAAATTTATACATTATCCAGGCTGGTTATCTGTCTGATTAGGTAGTTACAGCCACAGTAGCTGAAGGAGAGTGATAAACAATATTCTAAAAATCAAATGTTTTACCATGTCTTGATCATAGACTCTGGCAATGAACATGTTTTATCACTTGTGGACCCTGTGTTTTACTTATGCTGGGGTAGCACAGGCTAGACAAAGGGAGCATAAAGCAAAGAATTGAAAGAAAAGCTGTGTATTTGCCAGAGCTCCTCATGCTGCTGTTCTTAGATTCTTGGTAGTACAAAGCAAGATGAAAGATCAGCACTGCTGGATGCTGTAGCCAAGGATAGTTACAATCTTGTGTTAGAAGTAGCCTGTGACAATTGTTCTGTGACAATTCCTCCTCTATGTTTTGTACACCATTAGTAAAAAGACCACGAGAAAACCTTTGAAATGAGTGGGCTTTCATAGGCTTAAATTATTTAGTACAAATTGCTCAATGAACACCTTAAAGCTACAGACATGTTGAGAATTAGTTCTCAGACAGGGGAATAGGGCAAAACCTTCTGTGTAAGTTTGGATTTCTTTCACTAAACAAGACTGTGTAGTTTCAAATGAGAGCCAAGACCTGACATTAGGTTGTACCGTTCGCTCCTGAACACAACAAAGTGCTATTTAAGCACAAAAAATATGGGACTTTGCATACTTAGCTTCAGGGACCAAGCATGATGTTGGTGTACATCTTCCACTTATGTTTATTCAAAGGCATCTTGTGCCCTCTGGTGACCATTTGGAGCTCCATTTTGAGAGATTTGCTACAACCTCTTTGATATTATGACTCTACCAGAACTACTGATAAAACTTGGTATGCATAGACTGGGATAAAATAATAGTATATCTAAAAAAGAAAACCAGAGCTAGCTGTTTATAAACTTTCATACAGGAACATCACATGCATTTAACAGATTTTCATCTGAGTAATTCTGGATTTCCCAATTCTGTTTTGATCCTGTAATCAAAGCATCTAGATATGACCACATGAGGTAAAATTTGGAAAGAATTATTAAGTGAACTTTTTGATATACCTGAACTAGAGAGATCAGTGCAAAAGGAATATTATCAATGTACAAAGATCTTATGATAATAACAACACAACTTATATTACAAAAAGTAAAATAATCTTAATACTAGGAGATCATTAAATATGTCCTATTTTACACACAAAACTTGACAGTCAATGAGTCTCTTACAGGGAAAGATCTTGTCTTTAGTTTGAGGCCTCACTAGAACCAAAACACAACCACATTTGGAGGTGAATTATTGCACTTATCACACAGCATGCAGAAAAAGTTGAAAACAGCAAATTAAATCTTTTGGGCCATATAAATAGGAATATGCATTCAAAGTTATCAAATTTATAAGTTATTGTATTAGTTCAATTTTTTGAGGTATTCTAGAGGGGCACAAAACAACTAGAATTCTGGTGGTTGATGGGAGTTATTCATACTTTTGAAAAAGTTGACATTGAATAGTAAGAACTTTTTTTTCATACAAAAATAATTAAAAGTAGTATGTCATGTTGTCACAAAACACTGAGGCTCTGGTCCAGTAGACTGTACTCTCTCCCTAAGATTTTCTTTTTCCATCCAAATATTACCATGAAGTAAGAGAAAGGACAATTGGTCCTTGCCCACAATACCACAACTTTTCTGTATCATTACAATGTTATATTTTGACTGGCAGCAGCACTGATTAACAGTGTGATATGTCTTTCTGTGGGTAATTCGAAGCCCCGTGAAGTCAGCTGAATGGTTCTTGCTGATTTTGGTAGGTTTTCCATCAGGCCCTAAAGGAAAGCAGTTTGGCATATTGAGACTGAGGAAAAACCCAACAAAACACAGGCAATATCTGTTCCCAACTCTGCCCTGTATATACTATTGCATTACGGGTAGCGTCAGTTGATTTATTGGATTAATAGTGGCTACTTAAGGTATTAAAATGTTTGGAGAATTAACTAATGTTTGTCAAAGTTTGTAAGTGAGTTAAAGGTGTTAGAAAGTGAAAAGAATTTTAGTATTGTTAGCAGGTCTGTTTTTAATAAATCTCCCTTGATCATAATTCATCATCCCTCTGAGAATTCATCCAAGACTTTTTAGTCAACACTTTCTCCTGCAATCCATATTAATTAGTAATATTGGTCTGTTAGTTCTACAGTATTTACCATTTTCCCCTCTGGTTTCAGAACACTGTAATTAAAGCATTCCTAAGAGAACTGATTAAAGAATTGACCTGAAATGCCTTATTATAGATCCTACACAAAACTTAATTTAAAATGTACTACAAAGTTTTGTAGAGTTTAGCTGGAAATCCACCGGAGCCTGGAGCCTGATTACCTTTCCCCAAACCACAAAAGACAAAGAAGTACAAAGTATAAAATCTAAATTTCCTTCTACCTCTGTCTAAATCAGTCTCAGGAAGTGCAACATTACAAAGGGTGGCTCGTGTTAGAGAGTGGCTGTTGCTTATGCGAAAGATTAGTTTCTAATCCTACTCTAAGAAGGACATTTCTGCTCTCATCTGAAACTCCAGTGATTTCATTAAAGTTCTCATTATGGAATTGACATTTCATTCTTTGTTTATTTATATCACCACTTGCAATCTCACCCTCACTCTTGTCTGCTAACTGTACACAAGTAACACTAACAGGAAACTTCTATAAACAACTTTCTTTTTCTTGTCATCACCAAGACTCTTTTTGTTATTTTTAAGAACTAGAAGTCTGTGTGTTTTAGGGAAAAAAACAACTTAAAGATAATGCCAGAATTCATTCTCTGGTCTAGCATGCAATTTGTAACACAAACAGTTTGGTTATGAAGGCATTTTCCTTCTCACACTTCTCCAGTTAAAATGAATGAAAACCATTCCTTCCAATATTTTTCATATGCTGGATTCTTGTTATGGGCTAAAGAGAGAAGCAAACAGCTGTTTATGGAATTGTAACGATGGAAAAGAGAAAGGGCCTTTCATGGTTGGATTTGGAGAGGGGTGAAAAGGGTAGTAATATAATAAGTTGAATTTTATTTATGCCTTGGGGAAAGAGATGAGAACAAAGTAAACTCAATTTGGGAGCACACGAAGTTTGCTTATTTAATTTATGTACTTATACAGTAAGTTTGAATTAGTTATCAATGCTAATTTAACTTTAAATATTATGTCTTTGGAATATGCTTAGGAGAGGAGTGGTTTTCATTTAACTATGTAACTAGTAAATTGAATTATGGGAGGTTATATTAATATGTAGCTAAATAATGAATTGCCTTGGTGCTAACAATCAGATTCCATGGAAAAGTGGAGTTTTATGAAAAACTGGCAGACACTTGAAGATGACCTCTCAGTGCAATAATCTGTAAATACCACATACATCTATGGTAGTCTACTGAAGTGGTATCATTTTCCTATAAATAGAAAAATTTTATCACATTACCCAAGAATTGGAGGGTGTCCAAGAGTCTGTCATTTCTCTTATGTGTTATTAAAAAGAAAAAAGGAGGAAAAAAAGTTGGCTTTTTCATACTACAGAGCAAGAGCTCAGTACAAATATCCACAGCTTTATGACCATCAGAAGTGAAGTAAATTATTGTGCTGTTCATTAAATAAGCCTCAGAGTTGATGTTTCCCACATCTGTGCATTAAATGTGTATAGTTTTATAATGTGGTAATTCATTTCCTTCAAGCTGAATGGTGATAAGCTCTGCAAGTCTGTTTATCTGCTGAACAAAACCAGGGCCATTGATACCAACTTTGTGATAGAAGATACAAAAGGACCTTAACTAATTTGGGATGAAAACAGTTAAATTATATTGTCATTGTTTTTTTCTGTTGCCTCCCTTGGGAAACTTTTTTTAAAAAATTGCAATTGAGCTGGGGAAACTCTGAAATTCATGATGCAGGAAGAATTCCTTGTTGCAGTACTCACTCTATGGCATTGTTAAATATTTCTCATTTTATTAATTGGAATGACCCCACAAAATAGAACCAGTGACTCCTGAATTTTCCAGAGAATGAATCTTTTCATTTGAACTAATGGTAAGTTACCCCCAGAAAATTGAGTTTGTGTTCATAATGAAGTTATGAAATCTGCTGCTGAATTCATTAAATTGGAACAACTTTTATTTCATTATAGTAACAAACACAGCAAATTAATTTTCTCAACTAGGCATCAGTATGTGTTTTTAATAGAGAGCACTATTATGTGTGAACAATTAAAATAATTTACATTTGGAGAACATTGATTATGAATGATGTTATTATCCCATTAATATAGCAAAACCAATCAAAACTGAATGTTAAAGAGTTGAAAATGTGCATTTAAACTAATAAGCAAATTATGTGCAGATGTAGACAGGAGTCTGGAACTTTGGTATGAAATGTTGGCTGTGACTGGCACACACAATTAACAAATTTGCACTGTCCCTTAAGGTCTAATTAAGCACTGTACACTGCAAGACAGAAAGCTCCATACACATAATTATCCATTGTGGGCTTGCTTATCTATTTAAAATATTACTTTTGTTGTGTTTAATTATGTGTGAAAAATGCTGAACATCATTTTATCTTTATAATCTTATCAAGTAATCACTCTGCCTGTCAAGAAATGCTAACATTTTAGTTCTTTACAAAGGAACACAACTTGAGGATGTAAAATTACATTTTTCTGGAAACTCTGGTCTTTTATACCTTGTTATGATTTTTTCTGTGTGTGTGCTTTTTTTTTTCTTTTCCTAACAACATCTTTTTGGATAACTGAGGAGCTGTATGTAGTTGGATCTTTGTTTTTACTGAAATAGGAAATTAAAAACCTGCAATCCTGCGATGTAATATGGCTACTCTGAAGTAAAAAAGGGCAGGTTTCTCTGCAAATAGAGTCCTTGCTCCCTAGCACTTTCACACTCCTAATGTTGTTTTTCTTCAGACTCAATATGACCAAGGTTAAAAAAATTACTGTTATCTGCAGGCAGCAAAAAATCTCAGTAAAATTATGCATTAATCCAGTAACATTTCTAATATTATCCTTAAGGACTTACCTTGACTGAAAGTATTCAGCATAGGCTTGCAAACAGGCATAGTGTGTGTGTGGGGAATCAAAGCAATAATAAATGTTCTTAATAAAAATTGTTTACACTGGCAGCTATGAAAGTAATCCCAAGCTTGATCACTAACTTCACAGGTAGGCTTCTGCTTTATCACCTGATCCTCGCAAAGAAATTTAGGTCTCATCACCCTACCACAGGAAAATTGGGCTGGCAACAGACCTTTGGAGGTCATCTTGTCCATTGCTTTGCCTGAAGGCAGGATCAATGATTCCTGACAGACGTTTGTCTAACCTAGTCTCCCTGAAATGGGTACTAGAAGGGTTTTTTATCTTTGTCAGGTCTTAACTCTGGCTATTTCATGGATGTCAATAAGGTGACTACTCATGTGTCATGCCCCCTTCTGTCATTGTTTGATTTCTCATGTAATTCTTTAGTGTGAATCAGATTTCTCCCTTCTTCCAGGGATAGTATTTAAGTCTAAGAATTATAATGAGTCTTCATTAATCAGAAGATAAAAAAGTTCTTGCAAGACTCTAAACTCTCTGGCTATAGGACAAAATGTATTTTCAAATGAGTGGAAGGTTACGATTCTATGTCAGCACAGTCCAATAAGTAACATCTGAGTACCTGAATCCAAGTAAATGTATGAGAATCCATATGTAGTTTCCATGCAAAACTCACTTTGGAGGTGAAGAAAAAAATAGTAATTTACTCTGCCACTAATAACAGTCCATTTGATATACACTCAACTGAATTACAAAATAGAAAAGGGAAAGATTTTTCTGCTAACCTTCAGAAATGCCACTCCTGTAAGCAGGTCTCATTCACATAGAGGTAGCTCCAGATTGCAATACAGCTCTGCTAGCAGCCACTGACTGCATGTGGAAGCTCCCAAAGAGCTCCTTTATATCCAGAAACCACAGAAACATGTGCAACTGATAATTAGGTCTTTAATTTGCTCCTCCTTCTATTTTCTTTCCTTCTCATTTGCTCTTCATTTATCCACAACTTGGTATATTTATCTGGGCAAAGCATTGCCACATTCTTCCTTTAAGCTTCTGTGCTATGAAGCAGCATGCACATGGCATGTCACAAAGCTATCTAGACCCTCTCTGATGCAAGTGATGTTTGTTTTCCTACCTCATGTTTGTATTCATCTGCAGATGTACCAAGTGTCACTTGGTGAGCCTGAGCTATCATGCCAAGCTTTGGTACCTTCTGACGCAGAGCAGAGTATGGATCTCTCTGGATAAGTAGAGGGACACCCTCTTATTATAGGAGTTACAGAGTACCTGAACTGTTATCACTTCCCTGTCTCATCTCTCAGCAGCTGCCTGTTCATAACATGGGTTACCTTCAGCATCTGCATGACCTTCCAGCTCAGGTGGTGGATCAGCTCAATCAGTTGTACCATTCTACCTAAAAGAGAGGAGGGAAGTTCATTCTCAAGGGGAAAGATGAGGTCTTTTTTGTAATCAGAAATTAGAGAGGGGTAAGTCTGTAATCACTTCATGTAAAAAACTTTCATGGCAACATGATAATTTGGGTATCAAAGATACAATATTTGCATACCGAGTAGACTATTAGTGGGGCTACAGTTTGACTAGCTGTGAGATCACTATAATCACAGGATTCAACAAATTATTTTTTTTTTTCCCCTCATTAACTTCAGCTTTTGCCTGGATTAGTTTGAACCAGCTGTAATTCATCTAGGCTTTGGTCTCCTTCCTGCACAGAGAGATAACTGGTAAACAGCACCATCTGCATGGAACAAGAGTGCTGAGACTTCTCTTTCAGTTAATGATTGTTTTATTTTGGTTTGGTTTGTTGTTTTTTTCTTTCCTTTTTTTTTTTTTTCTTTGCAGACTGCAAAGCAGCACCAGCTGAAATTAATCTTTACCATGAATAAACAATTGATTTAGTCCTTGTGAACACCCAGCAGGATTAGTGGGACAGGAAAAGATTTACACTATGTAGGCAATCATTCTCTGCACCACACAGTCAGAGAAGTAGCATTGCTTGTGTGTGATGTTATTGGCCTGGTGGTCACATCTGCACCACTTATGGTATTGTGTCAGAATGTCAGTTGGGGTGAATTAGTGTCCTCCCACTATTCAGCTTGCTGTTTGGAATATTTCCTTCAACAGAAAAATATACAAATGACTGTATTGAAAACAAACATAGCTAAAACATATATATGTTGCTGAGGGCTTTTTAATTTTTTAAAAACTGAAAACAAAGCCAAAATATCTCTTCCTCTGTTGCTCTCTCAGATTAGTAATACATTTGTAATATTGAATTTCTCTCACAGTTTAGGTTAATAATACATTTGCAATTGTGACTGAGGCCATGTAGCAATGACAAGGGAGTTCTCACATCAGTGATTGCCTCATAAACCAACAAGACATTATTTCCTCCCTGGCCCAGTTTACAGTTAGATAAATTCAATAACAAAGTGGGTCAGGCAGATCAACTCAGAAGCTGACATCAGGTAAAAGCACATGATAAAGCAGAAATAAATCACTTACAGAATCTCTAGAATGAATTAAAGATGAACTATCCTGTCATCCAGTTCCTCTGATTAAAAAAAAAACCAACAAAAAAAGCCAAAACAAAAAACCCCAGAAAGCATTTAAATGAAAATCTCTGTTTGCTAGTCTTTGCTTTTATCTTTGGTCTGGAATCTTAGACTTTCACTTCATGAACATGATTGTTAACTTAGTTTGGGTCTTTATCTGTTGCTGTTAGAATTTCTAACCTCTGAGTGGAAAAGTTGTTCCTTGATTTCTTTTTAAAGAAGTCTTACCCTAATGGGTTATTCCCAGACAGTTTCCAGATGTCTTTTTGAGAATAGTTTTGTGTTTTTTAAATTGCATTCCTTTATCTTGCCTTTGCCATTTATATTCTCAGTTGTGCATAGGCATGGCAACTATATATAAATTAAATGCAAACTCGTGCATTCAGTCTTACAGAACAAAACAGATGAGTGTAATGTTATTATGGTAGCTGTTAACCACTCCTTTTCTCTCAGCTTCCTATCTGACATTGTACAAAGCACCTCAGAACAGAATGAAAAAGTAAATACAAAATAAGAGGAGGTCCAGTAAAAGAGATTCTAAACCTTTCTCCCTGCTAGCACTCTCTGTTGTGGCATGTGCCTTATTCACACCATGGAAGAGCAGTCATGTAGTTGCTTAGCTCTGGCAGTCCTGCTGGGAGCACATCCACATCCAGATTTATGTGTGAGACTAATTACTGTTCTTAAGCCACTGTGAGATGCTTGGAGCCAAATAGAAATGTTATTGGCAGTACTGGAGAAAGCCTTGGATTTGTATGAAGACAAAGATGCAGGCAGGAGTTTGGACTTGTGGAGACAATGACAGGGTTGTGTCTAATTGAAACAGAATCAGGATTCCTAAACCCTAACAATCCTCACATCCCTTCCCTGCAGTGATTTGACAGCTGTGAAACAAGGATGTCTGTCTGCATTCCTACCAAATAACCAGACAGACATTTTCTGGAGTCCTGCAATAAGATCCCAAAGTTGCTTGTAAGATGTGAGAATATCAGTGTGATTCCTCAGGAGGAGATTTCTTGTTTTCTTCAGAGAAATCTAAGGAGCTGCATATCAAACATTACAAAGTAGATACTCAAGATTGCAAAGCCTGAGTCCAACATACAGGCAGTGTTAGATTAAGTTGTTCAGAATGGCTTATGTAGTCATTTCTTAAGGCATGAGCACACTGTTTAAGTATGTGGTCACACACTTTTTTCTTCATGGGAGGTGAGCCTTGTACACTGGCAGCTAAAACAAGTGACTGTCTGTTGTCTTTTCTGTCACCGATTCCTCTCTTACTGGAAAGCCTTGGATACCAGTTATCAAAGGGCAAAGGGTGAATTCCAGTGTCAGAGGATTTCAGGAGAAAAGGTAAACAATATACAGAAAAAATTCTCCAGTGCTTTGTCTGAAGCTAGGGTATACATAGAGTAATAGAGGAAGAAGAGAAGTAAGGCTAGGCTGTACAAAATTTGTGAGTGTTGGACCCTTTCTTTCTACATAACAGATATATATATTAAATTTAGAGGTGGAAGAAGAGGTAACCATAATAGGTAGCAGATGTAATAGGATAACTGCTACATGGAAAACCCCTCCAACACTCTAACCTAAGATTGTTTTAATTTTCAAAAATTCTGAAAAATAGCATCTTTATTAAAGTTTTATATGGTTTGAAATTGTGCAGTTGGAGAACAGTTTCTGTGTTTGTAGGCAAGGTCAGCTGATATCATAATTTAGAAAGTGTGGGAATGGAAGGAGATGAGGAAGGTCACAAAATTACTGCTGCATCCTGCAATCTGTGGTGTGACCTATGGCATTGCAAAATACACTGACCACAGTCCACTTGGTAAATCTACTTTATAGGCACAAATGCATTCTGAGCTGGAAGGGAGTCTCGTGTGGGATCAGTTCTCCAGTTCCTTCACTGACTCTGTCATCATTGTCCCAGAGAGCAGCCTCTGATCAGTGAGACATGGCTCATGGGCCAAGCACGGGCAAGTATGGGTTTGGTGGAATACTAAGCATACTTTTTTTTCCCCTCTTTTTTTCTTTTTCTTTTTAAGAAGTAAAATAAAAATCTTGAAAAGTTGTAAAGAAAATATTTTGATTTGTTCTTTTGCTCTTTTTTTTTTATTTTTTGCTTTTGACTTATTTCAAAGAATGTGGTTTATTAATGACAGAATTACAAGTTAAGCATTATTTCAGGGCCTACAGAGTAATGATGCACTGTTGATACCATGGTTGTTCTCACAGAAACATGCAGCAATGAGTCAACAATTAGCTAGGTAGCCTTTCACTAATGTGATTGGTGAGGCACCTTGTATCTGGCAGGGAATATTTTTCTAAAGGCTGATCTATTATTCTCTCTTTTCCCCATTCCCCTCCCCGCCCCTTGCAGGTTGGAATCATAAGCTAAATAAATTTGCAATCAGGTGAAAGCAAACTCATTCGAGGCTTTTTTTGATACTTACTAGTCTGCAAGGTTTGACTGGATAATTTAGTAATGTTTGCAAACTTCCACCTAATGAAAATGAAATGGGCTGACACATAATTTCTGAGAAAATACATGCTCAAGCATTGTACCTTTTTATGCTCTCAACCCAAAACTAGACAAAACATGTCAGGTTGGATATAAATTTTCCCTTGTGTTTCAGCTGTGACTAAAAAGCCAGATTAGAACTGCAGGAATTTATCCCATGTGATTCAGAAATAAGGAAAATGTGAAACTCATGAGAACTGAAACCAGCTGTTCTTCAACTTTCTTTCACTGAGCATAGAGTGACAGATGACATTGTTTGCAGAGGCCTCATCCATCAGATTTAATGTCCTCTTACTAAAACTGTGCTGAAGTATTCAACAATAAGACATATATTTAGTCATCATAGTGCAGACAGAAGTTTTCTCAGGAAACAAATTTCACCTGTAAGTAAGAAGGAATAAAACCCAGGAAATCAGGACCCTAGGCAAAGTATTGATTTTAAAATACTGTAAGTAAAGGCAAAATATGTTTACTGGTACTTGTGATTACACCTATACAAGGTTATCCTATCTACTACACTTGTAGATGTTGTGTGAAATGCTTCCTATTTCTCCAAGTAAAAAAAGTCCAGTACTATTTACAGAAAAAAGTGGCCACAGAAATCAGTGGGTGTAAGGAAAAGGGCAACTGATTTAGCCAGTAACTGTGTTATGATCAAACCAAATATAGCATGAAGTCACCTTACCTTGAAAGATTTTTGACACCTCGATAATGAAAAATGTCTTGACTATACTGGGTAATGGATGATATTATCACCTCTACTAGTTTCATCAAGATCATAGGCTTCAGCAGGAATAGGAAATTTGTACTCACATTCCAAATACCTCTGCTGTGCTTTCTTCTCTTTCCCTGTTCATATTCATGCCTTCTTTGCTTGCTCCAACTTCTAATTTTCTCTCACTTGGGTTTCATTTTTCAAAGAGCAAAAGGACCATCCTGACACAGGCAGTCTCATACAACCATTAAGTGCCACATCTATAAGTCTTTTAAGTCTCTCCAGGGATGATGACTCCACCACTTCCCTGGGCAGCCTGGGCCAACACTTGACAAACCTTGCTGTGAAATTATTTTTCCTAATAATCCAATTTAGAACTCCCTTGGTGCAACCCGAGGCCATTTCCTCTTGTCCTATCACTTGGTACTTGTTAGGAGAGACCAATCCACACCTCACTGCTACCTCCTTTCAGGTAGTTGTGTAGAGCAAGAAGACCTCCCCTGAGCCTCCTCTTCTCCAGACTAAACCACCCCAGTTCCCACAGCCTCTCCCCAGAAGACATAAGCTCCAGACCCTTCACCAGCTCTGTTGTCCTTCTCTGGACATGCTTTAGCACCTCAATATCCTTCTTGTAGTGAGGGACCAAAAACTGAACACAGTGTTTGACCTGTAGCCTCACCAGTGACTAGCTACTTCTTGTGACCTGAATCTTAGCTACATTTATAAATTTCACCCAGGAATGATACTTTTTTCCTTCTTGATTTTTATTTTTTTCTCCTCTATTTTTTTGTTTCAAAAATAAATGAAGGAATAAAGTGAGAAATACTTAAAATATAATGGCAATAAGACAAGTATGTCCAATGGTTTAAATCTATTTAGTTAGCTGCAATCTCAGCAGAAATTAATTTATTAATTTCATTTCATATGCTTTCTTTTTTGTCATTTTTACTGTTTATCATGTTTTCTTTTATATTTCTTCAGGTTATAGGAGCAAAGCTTGAATATGTCAAAATAGCATTTCAGTTGTGTTAGAGAAATCATTGTAGTGAAGATGTTCTTAAAAAACCTCTCTCTTCAGAATAAACTGCTTTGTAGAAGTTTCACTTTTATCCATTGTTTGTGTTCTAGACATTTCTTTCCCTTATATCCTTTTTTGGTGGTTTACCTCTAAGACATTAAATAAACAATGTGTCTTTCATTAGACTTCTTCTTGTTTCCAGAAGGATGAAGGAATTCACCAAAGAAAAGGTCAGATGAAACAGAATGTCTCTATCTGATTTTTAAAGCTAATAATTCTAGGAAAAAGGATAACATTTCCTACCAAAGCATGATTTTCAGTATGTGCTGAGCACCTGCAGCTCCTGTTAACTTCTGAGGAATATGTGCATAATAGACATCTCTGAAAAACTAGCACAGTGCCCTTCCATTGCACTTCTCCAGTCTGTGCCAAACACAACAGGAACCCAATGGGAGTGAAGGGATTTATCCTGAAAAAGTGCTTATATGGATTTGGGGTGGGGGGAAAGGGAAATGTCTGTGTTAGCATAACGTGCTTGCCTGGTTGACATTTCATCTAATCCTCTATTAACTCTTCCTTCCATATTACCAACTTGCTGGCTGTGATTTATTTGGCAAAACTACCAGAGACGACATGAAATGGAGACAGAGTGGGAAATGTATGCAGGGAGTTAAAACCACCTAACATTGGCTAAAACCAAACCACCTATTCAATGTGGAATAGGAAAATAAAGTACTATAAAGACATTTTACTTTTTTTTGACAGCTTACAGGAGAATCAAACAGTGCTTCTGAATCCTTCTAAGAAATGATCCTAAATATGAGGCATACCAGACCTTATGGTGGAAACTTTAGGCAAAGAGAACTTACTATAGCATGAAAAGTTAAGAGAATTTTTCAGCTTGGCATTCATGAACAAACCTGCAGAACCTACAGTGAGTGTCAAACTGCAAAGAAAAGAAAGAAAAAAAGAAAGAAAGGAAGGAAGAAAGAAAGAATAAGAAAGAGTCTTTACAGCTCAGAGGTAGTACACTGCCAAAATAGGCACAGCAGAGAGAAGTGGCTAAAGCATCTGTTTTATTTTAAGTCATTACCTTGACAAGCAAGGCATAAAGACTTTCAAAGCATTATCCCTAGCTTTATTAGTCATGTGATATGCTATCCAATTCTCTTGACTTCATTACTGTAGGGCTGTTTAGAAAATAATCCTTTCCTCTGGGACATTTGTGAGACTCAGTGCGATTGAAAGTCAGGAGACTGATAAAAGGCATCAGTGCAAGAATTTATTGCACATCTTCAGCTAACACAATCATGTGGCCCATATACTTCCTTCATATTTCATTGTTTGGAGACATAAAGATAGCAGAAATGTGAAGTTTTTAGAGGCACTAAGCTGAATATGATAGAGCAATTAAGGAAAGTGAAAATCTGATACAATGATTTGCCAGACCTTGTCTGAACTTGTCCTGTTTTGAGTGTTTTTCCTACTTATTAATCTGTAATATCTTTCTAATGACCAGATATCTATTTCCTGATTTGTTTGACTTGTGCTTATCTTTGAATAATATTATCTGATGTAACTGTAATTTTTCTATAGGTAGTTTTAACAGGTATTTTTCTTTGCAGAACAAAACATGCAACTCCAGTATAACAGGTCCCATTAGAAGGATGGGACAAGGGGTAATGGTTTTAAAATAAAAGAGGGGAGATTTAGACTAGATAGAAGAAAGAATTATTTTATGATGAGGGTGGTGAAAACCTGGCACATTTTGCCCAGAGAGGTTATAGAAGTTCCATCCCTAGAAACATTCACAGTCACAGCTTGGATGGTGCTTTGAGCAACCTGATCTAGTTAAAGATGTCCTTGCTCGTTGTAGGGGGGTTGGACTAGAAAAGCTTTAAAGATCCTTTCCAGCCCAAAGAATTTAAAGCCCAAAGAATTCCATGATTCTGTAATAAAGATGCAATGTTAAAGCAATACAAATGTGGTGTGATGGCAATGGGAGCACAGGATGCTGTGTGTAGGAGTGGTAAAGAGAGGGCAGAGAACACTGGGGACCCAGAGGTACAAACACTCCACAATGGTTAGTTAAAGACATGCAAACCTGGGAGCTGAGCGAAACTGGGTTAGGGGGAGCAAAGAGAAGGAAAAGTAAGGATCTGAGGTAAGTAAAACATATCATAATTACTAAACTCAGGTATAATGTGAAGAAATAACAAGGTATGAAAATGTATAAAAATATCCCCACCTGGAGCCCAGGGGAAGGTAAAAGAAACCATTAGCAACATCCTGATCCCAGCAAAGCAAAAGGCATCCTGTCATCAACATCACTCTCCTCAGGGATGCTGTTGACTCAGTGCAGCTGTCTTGTTCTTTCTGAGGAAGATTGGTTCTGTTGGCCTTAGGATAGAGAGCTGCAATGGAAAACAAAATATTCTGGAAGAAAAAAAGTGTAGAAAATAATGTTTTGTGCAATAGTTTCTAATGGTATTATTAATGACATTTGATTCCTATAGAGAATTTGGAATCGAAGAATGTTGAATATTTGATGAATTTGGTGAATTTTAATATCATTTTAACTGGACTAATAGTGATATCTTCTAGTATTTTAGCTAGATTTTAGTAGGGCTAACAATAAATTCTTGGCATAACAGATATTGTGTTCTCCATAGGCAGAACTGGAAAGTAACAAATAAAAAAATAGAAAAAGTTACTTAAATCTACTGCATAAGATCCAATCTGTGGTAACTCTGCATATCTGCTTTTAGCCGAATAAAGGTCAACTTGATTTGTAGTGAATGTGCATTATACTCCATGGTGAAATTTGCTTTTGTAGATCATGGCCAATGCATAAAGTACAAACAATTGTACAGCTCAGCTGATGTCTGATAGCTTGTCCAATGACTGGAGGATAAGATATCAGAATTCTAGACCAAATCTTAACAAAAGAAAGACAAGAAAAGTACCTAAATCTGTTCTAAAAAGCATTTACAGTTAACCCAGTGGAATGTTGGAATGACTTGTAATGAAATTTAATTTTTAGACAATAAAATTCCAATTTAGGGCCTATACAAGAATCTTTATAAAGTTTTGATTAAAATAATGTAATTATCTGTATACAGAGCTACATTAGCATAACCAGATCTCAGAGCAGCTCTACCATACTTCATACACAGAGTATTGACAGCTGAAAAGCTTTACTTCCAAATTAACTTGCACAAGAATTCACAGACAATAAAATGCATGAAGTATTACTGATAAAATTATTGTTGTGCACTTATGTTTATAAATTCTCTCTTAGTGTGCCCTGTGTTAAGACAGAACTGTAAAAGAAGCTCTTCTGAACTGCAGAAAGAATTTGAAAGAACAAAATCTTTTCTTACCCAGTAAACATGTTAAACATCAGAACAAAAGTAACTCGAAAGGCCTAGTACAGGGAAATACCCACAGTCACTTAAACAGTGCACCCCATTTCCATAGAAGTCAATTTCTACAGTGAAATGCAAGAATCTAGTGGCTTAATTGCTCATTTGTCTGTAAGCTTCTGGGATAGAGAATGTTAGTTTATTTAATGCATAAATACTCCAGAGGAATTTCCCCCATATTTATTTTCCACTCTTGCATCAATCATGCTCACTTGACAGGATCCAGGCAAGCATAATCTTTTGGACTGACCATAAAAAATGAAATATGCCAACCTTTTTAGAAGGTGATGGGAAGAAAAAAATACCTACACAGCTAAATGCAAGTACCATGTTATACATATTTCCATGTGCCTTTTTCCCCCCTAAAGAGGCAGAACTTATACAGTAATTCCCTACTATTCCCCTTCAAGTCCCAGAAAGATGGAGATGGAGTAAAGCAGAATATTAGACTCTAGATCACTGTACACATGTCCAACATTATATTGCAAAGATAAGTTATTTCTGTGGCCCAAAGCAATCAGGATAGCATACTTTAAAAAAGAAAAAAAAGCACCAGAAACTTTCCCCTACAAGGGTTAGTAAGAGAAAAAGGGATAAAATAAATCAACAGAATGAATCTGATTGTCTGTCTCTGGAGTCTGAATCCTTCTGCTACTAAAAAATATTAATTCCTGTTCTCAATTAGGTCTTTGTAGTCATCCTCAGAGTCAAATCTTCCAGTGATGTCTTCAAGTGTTAGACGGAGGCTGTGGGTGTGCCTTGCCTTGCTTAAAAACATGGCATGAAAACAGTCTGAAGAAAGGAGCAATGGGAAAGATGAACAGGAGTGTGCTGGAGGGTACAAAAATGGAGAAATACCCTTTAATCATATATGATGTTGTATGACGTCTACATGTTCAATCTGTAGAAATAAAGAAGTCTTTTTACTACTCTTCTCTGTTACTATATCTGTTAATCTGATCATCTAGAACAGATATTGTTATGGAAAGGGTTACAAGTGTAAGGGTGAATGTGTCTGAAGCCTAACTGCTTAAGGACTTCAGACCTGGCTAATAAATCTGAAATGGTGACAGTAGGCTGTGTAGCTGCTTTCTTAATTCAGCCACATGAATTCAAAGGAAAAAACCAAACACCCTCATGTTTTAATAATTCCCTTTTGTTTGGGGTTGGATTCTTTAAAATGTTTCATTTTTATATTCTCAAATGAAACAAGTTTAATGACTTCTCTTTCCTTGAGGCATCATAGAGAGCTGGTAAAGTTCTTGAGTAGCTCATTTCTAAATATTAAAGAATATCTGAGCTATCCCTTGTGTTGAAAACATCTAAATCACCTTTGAATGTCTTGTATATAGTCTGCACAAAAAGTCACCAGTGTCCATACATCAATGAACCTCAGACTTCATCTTCCCAGACATTCCCGCTCTCAAAGTGGCATAACTGCCAATAAGAGCAATTTAGTCTGAGATAAAATGAGAGTTGTCATTTTGTGATTTATCATGAATTTTTAAAAGTTTAGTTTATATGAATGCCACCTTGTGTAAAACTTTTAAATTTGAGCTAACCACTTCATATTTTTCACATCAACAGAAAGTAAAAGGTCCCTCCAGAAGCTGATTCACCAGCTTATTTTAGGCACTTATCCCAGGCTGAGATGAATCACTCTCTGAAAGTATCCATGTACATTTCTACATAGCATCCAGCTTCTGAAGTGAAGTAAATGCATGAAAAAAATCTCAGTTCTCTGCATCCAGGTCAGGGAGCTCTCCTTAGCACTAAGAATCATATTTTATTCTTTCAAGTTAACAGCTTGCTATTAATTATAGTATTATGAATTCTACATCCACCAGAGAATCTTATTGCTTGCCATTAAATTTCTGTTAGTTATTGGTAGAGAAAAGAATACTTAATTTCTTTTTGAAAGGTTGAACATTTTTCTGGATGTTAATAAAAAAAACCCCTCAGTAATTATCATGGGAAATAATAGAATTTCTAATATTTTTTATTATATCCAGGATCATGTAATTTTATTAACTGGACAAAATGTAGTTTATGGCTGTTAGAAATGAAAAAAAATCAATCAAGCTAACAAGTTTTACAAATGTTAACAAATACTTGCAAGACTTCTTGATAGACAGTAGCAAGTCAAGAATTTTGAGATGCTACATTTATAATGAGTCCATTTTAGAGTACTCTTAAATTGGATTTGTCATTTTCTTTGATAAACATGTCTAGGTGTATGTTATCTTTATTGTATGTTAAGGGCTGAGCACTCAAGAGGCTGATCTTGATACAATAAAGTATATAACTGTGAATAATTTGACTGAAGAACAGCATTTGGCAAATGAAAGTAATTTAGACAACCAGGTTATATAAAAGTTATAGTAATAGTAAGAAAAATTGGTAAGAGTTTCAAGCAAGAGTCTCATGAAGGCTGAATATTATTTTTAAATTGTACTTGGCTTATCCTAAGTAAATTACTTTGGGGGGTTGTGTGTTTGTTTGGTTGGTTTGATTTGGTTTTTCCCCTTTTAGTATATTAGGTCTAAATATACAAAGCTTTGAAATAGCTTCCAGATGATCATCTGCTTATAATGCTATTCTACAAAAATTTTCCTAACATATTTTAGGCAGTTTTCTTTTCTGAAACTTGGTTGTCTTTTATATTGAAGATTTAGAGCTGTTTCTTCACTGGAGAAGTTCATAAAACTTGATGAGTAATAGAAAGCTTCTGTTCATGTGGTAGCACTGAAGTGTTCAGAAATCTTTTGGGATACGTTCCTCTTATGTTTAACATTTTGCACTGTTGTACAATCCTTTCAGACCAACAAAACCAACATCTATAGTCTGGGGAGAAGCCTATTGCCAGAAAACTGGACAAATTCAGTGTGGTTAGACCAAGGTTTTATTTTTTTATGTTTGGAAAGCTTCTGGATTTCTACAGGCTGTGGATCTGCAGCACCTCAATTACGTAATTAGCTGAGGCCTTCCACTGTAAACAAAAAGCATATGTAGCATGCCCAGATCCTGATCTGTAACAGAGGTCACTAGCAGTGAGCAAGGCATGTCCTTTGCCAGAAAAGCAGTGCTGCTGCACCTGCACTGAGCAGCCTGAAACAAGGGTTAATTGAGAGGTTAGCGTGATGATGCATTAAGTAGTTGGAGGTGATATTGCAGCAATACCAGTCACATATGCAACTCATTTGGTGTAAAGCCAAACAAAGGAAACCTTTAATAAGAAAGCAGAGAGCGTGTCATTGCATGTGTGGTAGGAATCCTTTTAATTATGGGACAATAAAGTACTTCCTGCCTGCTCTATGCAGTAGGCTTGTAGTCAACAGATTTTTACCTAGTGAATTAAAACCAGATTAGGAAAGGCTACCACTGCATGCTCATCCTATTCTGTTAGGACACAGTAAGGATTAATTTCATCTGCTTGTTCATCAGGTGCTACTGGAATTTGTGTACGTGTGTGTGTATGTGTGAGAGAGAGAGAGTGAAAACAAGAAATAACCAGGACAAATCTCACGCAGAGCCCCTCACCTGGCAATGTGTGTGTATTGTTTGAACAGAGGAGGCTTTGCATTTGGGACTGGGACACTGAGGTCAGATTTCAACGGGTTTCCAGGTGCCTCCAGATCTTCAGAAGAGTTTCTAGAATCTTTAAGGAGGATAAGACTACTCTGACTTTGGGAACACAGCCCTTTGAGTTTATCTGTAACTTTGGGTGTTTAAATTCTTTAAGAATCCTGCGTGTGTTTAAGCAGCTTTATGAATGGAGAGCCAGATGCCTGCCTTCCACAAAGCTCCCCTCAGCCAGTCCTGTTTCTCTGTCCCCTTCTGCTCAACCACTTCAGATTCCAGCTGTCTGAGAGCAGGCAATCTTCATGCCATGCTTTTTCTCAAAGGAGGTCCATCTCTCTTTCCATTTCAACCACAGTTTTAAAATCATCCTCTTTACTCTGTATTGGCTTAAAATATGGGATAGTGAGATTGCAAAGACAACATAGCTAAGGCTAAAACTTTAAGGAGAAAAATCACCCTTAATAAGAAAAACATTCACACTACCTCCAGACTGACTTTACTAAAGTTATTCAAATTTCCTAAACAGTAAGGTAGTGATTTTCAAATAG
Source organism: Galbula dea (assembly GCA_013399015.1). Lineage (NCBI taxonomy): Eukaryota > Metazoa > Chordata > Aves > Piciformes > Galbulidae > Galbula > Galbula dea. The sequence continues at coordinate 3,311,135 of VWZX01000708.1, forward strand.
TACTTGACAGACTTTCAAGTTCCATGAAATATTTCCACAAGGAAGTATGCAAAGAGTAGCTTTTTGTGATGATTGCTAAACCATACTCTAAGTAATGTTGGAAACAACTGTTGCTAGGCTAAATTAATTATCCATGCCTTTGCAGTTTTACTACAAAATATTTGTGGTGCCTACAGATTAGAAGAAAAGCATGAAAATCTTTACTATAAGGTATGTGTTTTTCAGAGGTAATTATGCCTTGTGAGTTTGATGTGTCCTGTGGTATCATCTTCTTAACTCATTAGCCTACTGGCTCAGAGTCAAGGCCCTATGTAAAAGGGATCCACAACTGGTTTGCTCTGCACGCACCACATAACTGAAGTGTGTATTTGCAAAGAATTACATGTACAGTGCATGTCACAAAGTGTGAAAATAGACTTTACAACACTCAGCAGAGCCATCTTAGCTTATTCTGTTAAGTCTTAGTTATAAATACACTTAACAGTATGCACTCACAACCTGTATGCAGAGCCTTCCAAATAAGATCTTGGCTGGGTTTTCTGTTTTTTTTTAAAGCAAATTGTGAGGAGAAAGTAAAAGAAGACTTGATATCCTTCCTCTGGTATAGGTGTTCTCCATAGAATTTTCCCTGGGGTCACATGAAATTTCATATTTTAGATGATTCTGAGAAAAATGGCCAGAGTATGCACAGGACTGGGGAACCTGCTATGAACATATCCACTCCTTGGATGCAGGCAAAGTGACAGAAAGGGTCAGGAACCAGGAGACTGATGGATGTCTAACCAATATGAGGTCTTACAACTTTTCTGACAACCACTGCAGTAAGTTTAACACTGAAGGCTTAAGACTGAAAGAAACCTGAGAGTCTCTTTTATCAAACAACTGAGAGGTGGCACAGAAATTTTCGTCCATAAGCTTGCTGAGAAAAGCAATACATTCCTGCATGTTAAGAACCACATCTGTCTGTAAACAGGGCAGTCTCAGATGAGGAATCACAGATGCCCTGGAATGCCCTGGGTTATTCATAGAACATCCTCACAGCATGTGAATTTTGAGAATTTGTCCCTCTAAAGCAGTTTGTTGGCTCTATGCACTATAATAGAAAACCTTTCATCATACATTGTGATAAAGATGTACTTCAGTTTGAGATTCTAAATTTCAAACTTGTGTTTCAGACAATCCTCTTTCAAATATCACCCTTTTGTAAATCTAGTCAGTTTATTTTCAACCAGTTTTTCCATGTGATCTTGTGTTTCTTTGGATGATACTGAGAGGACAAAAGCAGTAGTTGGGTAACATATGTCATTCATTATAAATTTTTCTGCTTACCCTTTTAAACCTTTCAAGCCTGAAATAAAAAGCTCATGATAGCTCAACAAGAGCTGGCAAAAATATTTCTTTTACTAAAAATGGTGAAATGAGGATGCTTGGTTCATCATACTGGAGCTGGTAGGTGCTCTTTTTTTCCAATTGTGCTATTATTTACTGTGCCATTTCTGAAGGTTTTCGTGCTTTTGTTTGGAATTTCTTTTAAACAAATCAAGACACGGGAAATATTTCACTGAATGATACCTTCATTTTTTGCATTGGGGAAAAAAAAAGATAGAAAAAAGCTTTCTTGTAGCTTTGGCAGCTGTGGAGAAAACTTGAATATTTCCCTCAGTAATCCTTTTTTGTGCTTGTGGTGAGCAGTCATAAGCCTTGTGGTTAGACAGGACTGCACGGGAACTACAAGAGAAGAATGAAGCCACAGGGATTGCATATATCACAGCGTTGGTGGTATAGTGGTGAGCATAGCTGCCTTCCAAGCAGTTGACCCGGGTTCGATTCCCGGCCAACGCAGTTCCTTTTGGACACCCTCCTCCAGGAGTGGCAGGTACCCAGCGAGTGTGCTGCCACCCAGAGGGATATCAACAGGCTGCAGGAGTTAGGTCAACAGGAACCTCATGAATTAAACAAAGACAGAAGTGCAAAGTCTTGCGTGGGAAGAAGCAGCATCCTATATATATCCTCCCTACATATATCTCCTATCCTATATATATCCTGGGGCCACCCAGCTGGGTGGAAAGGGTCTGGAGAGGTTCTCGTAGATACTAAGTGGAACATGAGCCAGCAATGTGCCCTTCTAGCAAAAAAGGCTGAGGGTATCCTGAGCTGCATTATGAGGGTGTCCTGGGCTGCATTAGACAAACTATTGCCAGCAGCCCAAGAGAGGTCATCCTTCCCTTCTGCTCAGCACTGGTAAGGTACACGTGGAGCTGTGATTGTGTCCAGGTACAGACATACTGGAGACAGTCCAGTGAGGAGCCACATGGATGGTTAAAGTGCTGGTTTGTTTCTGCTATGAGGAAAGACTGAGAAAGCTGGTTAGCCTGGAGAAGACCTAAAGGCAGGGAAATTTATTAATGGATGTAGACAGATGAAGGGAGAGTGCAAAGAATGGAGCCAGGCTCTTTAGAGCAGTCCCAGGGGCAGGGCCAGAGACAGTGGGCACAAACTGAAACATAAATGGGTCTCTGTGAACATCAGGAGACACATTTTTACTGTCAGGGTGACCAAGCACTGGCACAGGTTGCCCAGGCAGGTTGGAAAGGAAGGAAGAAAGAAAGGAAGGAAAGAAGGAATATATGTTCACCAACACACATACACCCATATACCTTTCTGAGTGCATGATTTAACTAATATAACAATAACATTCTGCCTGAAAAATGCATAATAAACCAGCACATTTTTTCCATTTCTTTTCTTCACCTCCTGAAAAAGACTCAGAGAATTTTTTTACTTTAGCATACTTCTAGGCTATCCAGGAAGAAAAATAAACTTCCAAGAATCTTACAAAAATCCTATTAGCACGTATCTTGGCCTGAGATTTCTTTGAACATCAAAGTAAGCTACAAGTTAATTCACTTGCATCCAGATGCATTTGATGGTATGCTCATCATATTGAGGGGGCCCTTTTTTGTTTCCATCTTTCACTGCTTATGTCAAACAGTTTACAGCAGAGGCAATATAAATTCAGGCAGAGTGCTAGGAATGCCATCAATGAGTTTGGGAGTTTACATTGTGTTTGTGTGAGGTCACTGTGTTTTGTCTTCAATGATCAATGGCCTAGTGAATGCTTTTAAAGCCAGAGGCTACTCTCAGTGCCTTTAGTTGCTCCATGTTAGGTTATGTTTTATTAGGAGAGCTCAGGCAATCCTTGTCTTGCATTTCCATGTAATGGATTTGTGACTGTTCAATGTTTTTTGTGGCATTTTCCTGTACTAATAACAAGAAGTCAGGTGATCAGTAAGATAGATGATATTTAACCTAGTGGTGACAGATGTAGCAGAGGTGAAAGGGTTATATCTATTAATAAACAACGTTTGAAAGCCTTTTAACACCACCTTTCACATCCCACTTATCTGACCTTTTACACAAGATGACTTCCACAGACAATACAATGAGAAGGGAAAAAATAAAAGCCAATAACTTGTATTTTAAAACAACTTATATTTAAATAAAATAAAATGAATCATTAAGTTTTTTACATTGTCTTCCTAAATGAATTAATAAAGTTCTGGTGGCACTGAAGTTAGGATTTCACTTGGATGAAAAAAATGTGGTAGACTTATTTTGGTCCCAGTGGGTGCTGACATTTTAACCCACTTATCTCTGATTTATTCAGTCCTTGACAGTCCCAAAAAAGTGATGCATTTTGCCTGAAGGCTCTGTAGGTGAGGTAAGTTGACATAAGATTTTTCTTTCTATTAAGCGGGTGATCTCTGCAGTCCAGTGGATGAAGCAAGGGAAAATGGAAAAGAAAAATGTTCAGGATAAGGATTTTTTCTTTTTTTTTCAAATTCCTTGTGTTTACTGTAGAAAACAAGAAAACCCTTCTAATTTATCTCATATAAACTCAACCTTTAAAGGTCTACATTTAGGTGATCAATAGTAAACAACAGATAGTTAAAAAAACATGTTAAGCATGATAAAGCTAAAAATAAACTGTGATAATGTAGAATAATTATTTATTTAACCTTTCTATGCCAATAAAAAAATACTCAGAGCATATATAGATAGGATTCTATCTTGTTTAAGACTAGATGGAGGCATATTTTATATTTATAAACATACATTAATCTAATGTATTTGTGCCAGGCCAGATCCTAGGTTCTGAGGTTTGGTTTTGTGGATGGAGACAACCTGTTCTAAAAATTACTGACATGAACATTAGAGAATTGCCATTAAAAAAATCTCATCCTGTATTTCTGGACTGTCTGTGAAGATGGAAATAGAAGAATCCAAGGGAAAGGGAAATGAGAAGGATATGCTTGAATGTCTTACTTCAATAATTCTGGGAGAAAGGACAGGGTGCCCCCATCTCAGCTGGGAATGCATGCAGGAGTTTGCTTTTCTCTGTCTCGAAGAGAAGGACCTTGTGTTCCTAGCTAACATATAGTGCTTGTTGTTTCATTGCTGCCAGCATGTATTAGTCCTTGTAATAAGTCTTAAGCTCTTAAAAATATGTTTCTATATATTCTCATTTCTGCAATGTTTCAGGATACACTTGAAGCTAGAAGCATGTAAGCCTACCTTAACTGAGACCTACCTTAGGAAAGGTGCTTGCCAGGGAGCACAGAGCTTCCCCTCCAGGGCATGGATCATTGTGTGCCTCAATAACTGATCCCACCTTCAGACTCTGGCCTGCTGGGGAGATGTGTTTTCTTGCCAAAATGTGCAGAATGAGAAATGCAGAATCAGGAAGGTAATTTCTTTTACAAATAGTCATGTGTACAAAGTTGGGATTAAGGTTCCTGCCTTTTTATCTATACAGTAGTTCATTTTTGACTGGAAATCAGTTGAATTGTTTGGAGTTTTTGTTTGTTTGTTTTGGGTTTTTTGTTGTTGGTGGTCTTTGTTTGGTTTAGCTTGTTTTTAAAACAAATAAACAAAACCCACTTAAAGGGGTGAAAACCAAGTGAAAATTGACTTTTTTTTCATTTATTCCTCTGCTTCTTGTGGACTTTACAATGTAACAATGCTAATTTGAGCATAAGAAGGAAAAAATAATCAGTGTTTTATTCTACAAAAGTTACCCTATGGATTGGCATTTTCATAGTCATGCAAAGCTAAACACTGGCTTAGCTGGGCATAACAGGTAACCAGCTGCCTCAGAGAAACAACCAGTAACACAAAGAAAGCAGAAATCCTAAGGTTACCACTTCGTACTCCTGCCTCTGCACTTAATGTATTGTATTTCGATCTCAGGCTGTCAAATTACCTCAGAGTATTGAAATTAAATGGCATCATCCAGTGTCCAACAGCACAAGGACAAACCTGACTGCTGACTGAACACCTCTATGTAGATGCCTACAGCCTGATACTAGTCTCCTACATGTGAAATGACACACAGCCACTGACTCCACTGGAAACTGGATGATAACATCAGCTGCAAGCACAACCAGAACAGGAGATACTGTTCTCTCTGTTCTGTATGCTCAGCAAACCCAGGCATGAATCTCCATTTGGGAGACACTTTAACATATCATTGTTAGTAATTAACTTTCACTTTATCCCAGAAAGCAATGTTTTATTCTTGCTTGATAAATAAACAGGCTAGTATGTCTAGTTGGTTTCTCAGAGAAATAACTCTCTCTTACACTGTTTTCTCTACATTTCTCTCTGATTCTTCATAAGAGTTAAAGTGCAATGTCTAGTCTCAGTAACTCTTTCAGGACTCATTGTCTTCAAACAATTAAGAAAATGACATCTGAAATAAGGATTTATGTGCCCTGGATGGCATATGGTCATTTTTTAGAGTTAAAAAAGCAAACAAACAAACCAAGCAAAATGTGCTTTACCTTTTCTTATGAAATATTCCCAGCCACATCACTGCTTTGTGGCACATATTTCTCTGGCACTCCGGAGATTGTCCCAAAGCAAACATAGCATTAATCACTAGATCCTTTAGTCATTCTCTGGTCAAGTCAGTGAAATTGAGGTTTTTCTGTGCCTGCATAGGAAAACTAAGAGCATAAATAATGCCATTGTCTAATCATTCTTGTTTCTCTTTGTACATTCTTGTTAGTTCTAGAAAAACCTTAAGACAGTGATCCTTGGTGGCTGCCGTTGAGAAGGCAGGTATCTTAGAGCAGTGAAGTCTGTGTCAACAGCAAGTTTTTTCTTCAAGGTTCTGAACTTAAAGTGCCTGTGCCATATTGAAAGGATTTTTCTATAACTTCCTTACATTAAAATAGAATTTTATATTTTTACCATTTCACTTTAGGGCAATCTGTTGATAACAAACACTTGTACTCTGCAGGTCTTAATGGACACTTAGATCTCTCCTCTTTGGAAACTTATGAATAGGGAAAAAAAAAAGAAAAGCTTTCTTAAAAGAAATTGCACTTATTAGTAAGTAAAAAAGTGTGTTGGCTTAGGTGCTTGTACAGCTTCTATTACCATGTTAGAGCAATTCAAAGTCTTCAGTGTATTCTGTGAAGTAGTGAAGAACTGTCATTCCCAATTTTGAAGATGGGATTAAAAAAATCAATGTAGCTACATTTTGTGCATTTAAAAAAAAAAAAAGCCAACTGACTGCCTCAGGAAAATCTGGGGGCAGAACAGCTGCTTGAATCCAGGTTTTCTAGTGGTCTGACCAAGGGACTGATCTTCTGCTCCTGGAGTTGGAAAAGTTATTTTAAAACTGAAAATACACCTTTTGGTGCCACAGAACTATTTCCCCTCAGCAACTTCTACCAGTGTTTTGTATTCTGGTTCCTGTCTCAGTTATCTTAATTTCTCCCTGTGGCTTTGTAGACACCTCCCTCCACTTCTTCCTCTCTACCCAGTTCTAGCTGTAATCTGGCTCCCTGCTTCCCAGTCTGCTTTTCAGTGTTGGGAAGTGGAAAGGACAGATCATTAGTTCTCAATAGTTTTCTCAGCAGGTAATCCTAGCCAGATAAATTAGTCCATATTTAAAGGCCTAGGTCAGAGGGCTTTACTTCATGGACAATGGGAAGGTCTGACTGTGCAGTGAAGAGAAGCCCTTAGAGAATGCCTCAGCACATGCAATGCTTTTGCTGGCAATTAGAGCCAATTTGGTGCAAAATTATAGGTCTCATGTCTTTGGAGGAATATGCTGAAACAGTTCTCTCTCCCGCAGTCTTGTGGTACACACATACATTCACTACAGAGCCCTGTGAATCCATGAGAGATTTTCATTGGGAAACAGGGTTAGAAGCATCAAGCTCTTGGCACTCCAATTAGATGCAGATTGTTTTGATGGCTGCAGTTTCTAAAGTCTCCAGATACCCTTCATTTATGGTAGAACAAGTAACTCATTAGGGTCACAATATTTCTGTGATGCATGCTCTTCCATGCATGATCCAGAGAGGATCACCCTGCCTGCATGGAGCAGTGTCACCTCAGTCTCCCACTGTGCTGCCAGCTTGGGGCTGGGGTGACACAAGGAATGGGGGAAGTCTTCCTTCCCTGTCTTCCTTTACATCTGCTGTGGTGCGAGGCTTTGATCCAGTTTGTGCCCTCCTGAAGCTCTTACTGATGTTATATATTAATTATACCTACCAAGGAGACTCAGTGGTACAGCTTGATCAAAGAAGGGTTAAAAGAAGATAGTAGCATGGCTTTAAGGAGCCTGAAAAATCTGCCAAAAAAACCTGGGCAAATTCTGAGGTCAGTCAGAACTCACTGAGCTCTGTGCTGCCACAGATAAATGGCTGCAGGGTTTTGGAAGGTTCCTTTAAAATTGTATCATGTCTGAATACACTATACTGCTGTTACAGGAGTAAACAGCCATAGTTTAACTAGAGTATTAAGTGCTGTGAATTTGCCCAGATAATTCAGTTTGGCCACAGGTATGGAAGAACTTTTCATTCAAAGACCTTTTTTTTTTTTTACATTGAATATTAAGTTTACTTAGTATGGATTACCAGACACTCCAGGGAGAATCAGCTGCCATCACTGTTTAGTTTTGTCTCTGCAGAAATCAAATTAAATAACACATCTAAATCCTGAAAGCAAAGTGGTAGTGTCTGTTCTGGCTCCATTTTCACTTGCTCAGCCCTTTTTTTTAGGAGGAGAAGGCTCTTCAGGAATTTGATAAAGATTAGTTTAGTCTCACTAACAAGACATCCTAGTGGAAGCTCCATAATGTTCCAATTTTCCACTTCTTCACCACAGACATCTATTCTACCTATGGCAATTATATGCATCAGGATGGATTATAAAATGGTATTTGCTAGATTTAATTTACATTCTTTAATATATTTCCAAGTTAACTTTTGATTTTGATGGGAAAGGACATAGCCTTAAACCCACAAAACTCTCAAAAAAAGGCAAGTACTTTTTTTAAAAAGCAGATTTATCTTGTAACTGTGACATATGAATAGAATCTTTGTGGATTCAGCACTGCCATAATTTCAGTGGTGCACTGAGCTAAATACCTTATTTTTACACCTCCTGAAAATGAGTTTAGTCAGGTCTCATCCTAGGCTTGAGCATAATAACCAGACACAGTTTGCCAGAGATAACCTGATACAGTAGCTCCAGGAAAGGATTACTGTGCCTTCAAACTGAGTAAGTTTCTTCTGGGTTAAATATTTAAAGAAACCCAAGATTTCTTGGCTTATATTGAACTGCCACCTTCCCATAGTACCTGGAAAGAAAAGAAAAACAAAGTAACTATTTCACTACACAAAGAATATGGATATCTATTTTTTTTTTGTTCAATTGTGAACTAAATTTTGGTTTAGGAAGGAAGGAATATGTTTGCAAGCATGACAGACTTATTTCTGTTAGATCTGCAGTGGGTTTAGGTCTGTGCTAGTCCACAGAATTCAGTTGAGTGGCACAGGCTTCCTGAGAACTGGCACTTTAATTTTAAACTTGTAGCAAAAACCTGTCTCCTCTCTAAATTTATAAATTATTGACACAGAATCAGTGAGACTGTGCAACAGCTAATTAGCCCCTCTGGTCAATTCTCAATGGTCCTGAGAAGTTCATTGGTTTCAGATAAAGGTTTTTCACTGTAGGCTGAAATATTCCCGGAGTTTGAACAAGTTCATATTCTTTGTTTGCTTTTTAAATAGCACATATTAAGGCCATGCCTTGGCAAGGAACAATGAGGTCAGGATATGTGCTTGGTAAGGAAAAATGTGAGATTTAGAATTGGATTTGATCTTGAAATACTGTATCTTAAAAAGCAGAAGTGGAATTTCAAGCTCTTATGACATTTGTGGCTGTAGATCTAGGAATTTATCCATGAAGTTAAGAGTGTACAACTTCAGACTTATCCAACTGTACAACTATGTATCACTTATTTTATTATTTGTATATCAGCTACACTGTTATTGTTCTTAAAACAGTCTTACACCAGTCTCATTTTCAAATTGAGCAATAAAGTCTCTGCTATCAAAATTTTCAAGTTTTCAGCAAAACTAAAGTTAATTTGGCCAAATGTTTCCTTGTATAAACCAACTGAAAAATAAAATTACAAACTGATTGTTTCAAACTAAAAATGGAGAAGCTAAGTTTTACTTTCTGTTACCAGGGACATCTATATGTAATATATAAGTTATAGGCACCCTGACATTTTGTTATGACAGTTAGTTATCTAAATACTTATTGCACATGTGGGGAGAATTAAACAGTTCTAAATGGGATCCATAAAGGTGATACACTAAGCAGAGATACTGGTACTAGGTACAGAGGAAAGTGGAAAATCTTGCATAGAGTGCCCTGAAAGGGTAAGGCCTCTATTACTGTGCCACCTTCATGGAATTCAGAGAGATGAGTTGCCTCTAAGACTCAGCCTTAGCAGCTTAATCTAAGCTCAGCACTTTTAAAGTTGAAGATTGTTAGAGACTGCCTTCTACTAAAGCTGCAGACTCCTGCAGAAAGACACTAAGTTTACAGGCAAGAAGTGTGATTTTTATAATTACCTTTAATAATTTTCTTAGAAGTAACTCTATAGTCCTTCAAATTTAAAGCATACAAAGATGACTTCAATAGTCACATTTATTCACCAAATTTAAATCTGATTCAAAGGAGAATGAAGAAACTTATGTATTCATGCAGCAAGAAAGTTTGCTCAATTCAGAAAGTTTTGCCTTCTTATTATAAGTTATGACCAGTTACAAATATTTCAGAAGCCAGATATTACACATTCTCAGAAGACCCTAGACCCTAGTCAATCCTTTCCATGTTTACTATTTATAACCTTCCTCTTTGACATCACTGGGACTATGCACAGATGGAAGCAGAGACACTAGTAAATGCCCTGGCATGGTAGAGACTTAAAATGAATGAGGATTATAATGACTGCATTGAAAAGAGGAGAAGTAAAATAATGGAAATAAGAATAAATATCTGGCCTGATTTTTATGCAAAAATGAAATTATTAAGTAAAAAGGGCTTGGTTTGTTTCATTTAATAGGACTTTGTTATATTCTCAAAGCTGTTGACATGGTCTGCAATTTTGATAACGTGTACATTTCCAGTCCTTTTCTGACATTTGTAATCTGCTGTTTAGGTTTGGTGGGCAGTCTCTTCTGTAAGCATGTGCTACCCCAGGGTCTTGGCAGAATCAGAAGCACCTCTCTGCTCCTGTGAAGTTGCTTTCCATCTAACTTGTATTGTACCAACTCTTCCACAGGGAAGGTAAAGTCTGAAGGCCAGGCCAGTTAGTGGGGAACCCTCATGGAGAACTTGCATGCTGGTGGTTTAATTGATGTCATGATTTGCAGCAAGTCAAAACAGCAGATGTTCATTCAGAAGAGCATTATGGAAAGTGGGATTTCTTTCTATTTTGAAGCTGACAGATAAGAAATGAAGCCAATACCATGAACATTAGTATTAAACAAAGAATCAGCTTTTTAAAGCAATGAGCTATTAGCTTCTCATGTCCTGACCACATGCCAAATTAGGTTAAATACATTCTGCCAACCTAAATCCCTTTGGCAGTTTCAGCTGCTCTAGTTACTCCTTGCTCTTCCTTCTGGAGCCAGACTCTGCCACTGAATGTGCATGTTTCCACTGACTCGCGTCCAAGGGCAGATTTTGGCTGCTGGAAATGGTTTTGTACTGCAGTGCAACTGGCCCAGAACTGATTTCTTCCATCCAAGGGGTAGCTGCATTGCACTGAAACGATGACCCTTTTATTCATACAGGATATTTGGAAAAGGAATAAGGAAAAGCAATAGAGAACAAGGAATAATAGAGGTTTGAATTATGAAGCCTGCAGAGAACATTTGACTGTAATAGGGTCCTACTGACCTTTCTAAAATTCAGAGGCTGTGATGCTTTTACAAACTGCTGACATTTGAAATCTTCAAAATTTGGACAGTCATAACCCATAATTAAGGGCTTACTAAGGACCTCCTTATGAAGACAAATTCCTGATGAGACACAGATGCTTGTTAGGACTATACCCCTGTTAAAAAAAAACAACAAAACCTCTAAGGAGCTGAATTTGAGTTCTCCAAGGCATTTTTAGGGGTTTGGGCATTTCTAGTTAAAGCACTGATGAGTGTGTGAGGCTACAGGCAGCATGAGACAGGAAGTTTATTACCCTTGCATAGCATACTTACAATATTTTTCTGTTCCTCTTCTCCTAATTAGTGATATGTGTCAGCTTGTATGGTTTTCTGAAGTGCAGAGCATTCTTTCACATTGGGTAATATATTCTTAATGAAGCTGAGGACCTGTTTCTCCTCTCACTTAGAACTGTAGAAAGAAGGAGTCCTAAAATGGCACAAAGTTTGGTAACATGTACCCAGGCTGTGAGCATAGATGGCCTTGATGTGATATCAAAACAAATGAAAGGTAAGAATCTAATAATTTGTTACTAGGAAGCTGAATAATGAAAGAGGATGAAATAGCAGGTACTGGTGGGTGGAGAAATAGGGACTATGAGAGTGCTAAGCACCATCTGTTCATGCTGCTCTTCCACGATTAGCTGGGTGTTTCTATTGCAGAGCTCTAAACATCTGGCTGCACATCCTGCTGCACCCCTGGTTTGGTCAGGAAGGTGTTAGTTCTGTTGAGGTGTTTCTTGTCTCAGAGAGCTTACAAAGCATGATATTCACAGGGGAATCCATATTTCTCTTTACTCTTCTATACTCCAAATGTTTGGGGGGGTTTCAGCTCAATAATCAGAAGACTGTCAATGCTACTACTACTAATAATTAGCACCAACAGTGTAAAAATAAATACCACCAGTAATAATAATAACAACAACATCTGTCTCTAAGAGGTTTAAATCTTTGCAACATTCAAAAATCCTTGTACTGTCCTTCTTCAGAAATATACATTTTATGGAGATGAAAACACCTCTGTTTCTTTTAAACCTTCACTATTTCCATAGCAATGGCACTCAGCTTGTCTCCTGATCTCCACGCAGTTTCCTATAAAGAGTATATATTACTATAACCTTTGAAAAGTAGTGGAAAACAGGAGTTTTATTTCCAGACCTGCATCCAAAGTAAAGTCTTATTTGGGAGCTAAAAAAAATGTTTCAGCAGTGAAACATTATTTTGGTAGCTAGGAAAAGCTTTTCCATACTTTTAGACTGAAAAATAACTACTTGTCTCCAATTTGGCCTTCCTATAAACACCACTGCCTCTTAGTGACATCTGCTGGAACACATAGTGCTGAAACATGTTCAGGTTTCTTCTACACTTGCTAACTGCCAACATTTAGATCCTAAGGGAAAAAGCAACTCACTCTGTATTTCAGAGCAATACTTGGCCAGTTCAGGTTTGAATTTTTCCTTATCCCATAGGACAATTCTTCTCCACCTTCTTCTTGTCCTTACATAAAGGGAATGACCCATATGCCAACATGACAAAGATCCAGAAAGTTATAAAAGCTTCATTGCAAGGCTAAATCCTTACCAGGGATTGAAGCAGCTTGTATGAAGTAACAGAGAGAATGTCCATTAATGCAGGAAGTCATTAAAATAATGAATCACTCATCAGGATCCAATTTTTTCTATAGAGTTAATACATTTCTTTGCAAGCAGATTTATATTTTCAAGATTGTAATTTTAAGCTGCATCCTCCATGTAGCTTTTCTTCTTCTGCTTCTTGCCAGGAAAACCAGCTGGAGGGGGTTTCTAATGAAATAAAATGGGAATCTTTTCCTCTTTCCTTCATGACACTGTTACTGTGCACATCTCTACTGCATAATATTGGCTCTTATTGTAGCTGTAACTCTATAATTGTACATTTTGATATATCTTATTGTAAACTAAAAACTACTTAATATTATGATTATATAAAGCTAGAGACCAATTTGTTTCATGAGTGTACCTGGGCATATGTTACTAAGATAACAAAATCAAAAATAAAAGATTAAGATCTTTTTCAATCTTTTCTTTCTGATTGCTCAATGTTCTCAAGCAAGCAGTGTATTAGACTTATCTCTGTGTAAATCAGTGAGCAGATACAGTGCTTTGCTAAAGGAAGTCAGGAATCTGCTCCTCAAAAATAACAAGTATTCATGCTGCTTTTTGTTTTTCCCAAATTGTCAGATCTTGTTTAGGACAAACACCAGTTTCAAGCAGATATCTAACTCTTTGCTGACTGATGTTAAGTTAGGTATACAACTTCCCTCAATGACTACAAGAGCTAACAGTTTATAGGTATATTTCTAGAGGAAAGGAAAGATTTGCAGGTGAAGGAAACATCTTTTTATTACATTATTGTCTAGAGCTGGGAAAAATTAACCAGCTTTTGGGTATGCAGTCTTTCTTCATGTCTGAAGTACATACAAGTACTCAGACCGATCTGTGTCTCTTTGCATATGTTTCCTAGACCAGCTCTTTCTCTTTGTATATGGATTTTGAATTTCAAACTCATTAGCTTTGGGAAGTGAAAGGCAGTATTTATTTACAAATGTCTGTTTGTTATCTCCCTGCCTGGCAAAATGCATTGGGTGTTTTTTTTACTTTTTTTTTACTATTTTTAACATCTACAGATCTAATCTGAATAGGTCACAGTTTATTCACAAAATACTCTTTTTTTCTGAGGTTTCAGTTAGGAGTCAAATCTACCAGTGATGTAATCCTCCAGGCTGCACTGGCATTGTGTTAAATTGATTACATCCCAGGGACTTTGTCAGGAAGCTGATAAAGTAAAACATGTCACCATGTCACTTGGATAATTTGTACTATTATTGTAGGATAATTAACCTCCAACAGAGGAAGAAATTGCTGTAGAAAAGGGAACTGTATTCTCATTATATACACATAATAATAAATGAAACATGTAACTAAACAAATGCATTTTTTGTGACAAAGTAATTTGAACTTTTATACAGATTCCAAAATCAAATGCTCTCTCAACAATTTCCAGTTGTTCAACTGTTACTGAACACTCCTATTATCAACGATTTATGCTGCTGTACTATGCATGTACTGCCTTAACTTAGCCAAGGCTGAAACAAGACTCCCAGGATTTCCTTCTTGGTTGGTAGGGGAAAAAGAATATATCTGCAGAGTGTAATTCAGTTCATTGCAATGCAGGGCAGTGGAAGGACTGAAGCAACACACTTGTGTAGGTGTCTAGGCTGTGCAGGGAAGTCAAAGGGGATCAATTTAGACACTTAAAATTAGGTGAGAGAACTTAGTGTGTTCATATGTATGGCCCTTCAGTATGGAAAAAACCCAGGAGATTAGCAGTCATTTTGCTGTAGGTTCCAATTTGTGAATGTAATGTATTTTTACCCCAAGGCATGGCTATACTATAATCAAGAGATTTTAAACAGCATGGGTTTTAGCTGCCAAATATCCTGCCTAGGATCTCAAGTGAACTTTTTGTAGTTTATGCTGAAGTCCATTTGCCTTTTTTGTTCTTCTCAATATCTAAGGTACTGAGATTTAAATGACACCTCAGTGCAGTGCAGACACATTTATTGGCAATACTGTGTATCATTAAATACCTGTTTTTAAGCAGGTCTGCTGTTAACCCCTGCAGGGAAGTCTTCTACAAGTCCTTTTTGCAGCTACTGTAATCTGAAAAGATGGGAACATTCATGAGCTACTGTAAAAGAACCCTTAAATGACAGTGTTAATTTGTATTCCTTTTTATTATAGATATTTTCATGGACATCTTGGACAATTTCTTTTCATTTTCCCTTCATGAGGCATTGTGCACTCAGGAAGTAATTTGCAATGATTCATTTTTGTTACTGAAAGTTACTATTAAGCATAAAGTACATATGTTGTACATTCAGATCAAATAGAATGTATTTTTTTTTTGTCTACAATATTGTAACTAAATTATAATTAGTTGCTTGGAAAATGTCTGTTTGTTTTTAACTCCCTCCATGTTCTCCTCTCAGGGTAACTTTTCTTACACTTCAAAATGAGTAATAAGAGCACCAGATACTTTTATTCTTTCAAAAATAATTCTAGAAGTATTAGAATTCGTGAAGTATCCTCTGGCACTCTCAATAGGACATTAAAATTTGCATGTAGAGACATATCTCTCATTTGTAAAAAATATTCATTTTTTCTGAGTTTTTGAAATCCTAAAAGTTTTTCTCTGTTACTCTCTGCTAGCAAACATGTTTTTCCACTTTGCACTGTAAACCTGCAGGTGTGGAGTTTTCTTAGGCTGACCAAAATCTGCTTTTGCCTCCTGTTTCACTACCTTTAAAGCTACCTTTATGAAATTGGAGCTGATGAAGCACACAGGGGGAAGCACCAGTAATTATATGACAATTACTTGCACAAAATGAGTAGCAGAGTTTTAAAAAACAAAGAAAGAAAGAAAGAAACAAACCAAATAAAACCTACAAACCTTGAAAAGAGGATTTGCTATAATCAAATGCTTGTAATCAAGTGTTAGTGATCAAATTTGGTCATGTACAGTCTGATATTATGAAGACATGCAGTCTATGACCATTTAGATATGCTTGTCATACTTACAATGTCCTATTCTTTACAATTTTCTTACAGTACTTAACAACATAAGGACTATTTAGGTAAAAGTGCAGTGATCCTTGTGTAAAGACTGGGATAGGAATCAGTTTCTCTTGTATATATTCCAAGGTGAGGGTGAGGGAGAAAAGGAAGACAAATGAAGTACATTAGTTGACTCATCTTCCCAGACTGAGAAAACATGTTTTCAGTCAATTGGTAAATGTAAAAACAGGTTCCAAAATGTCTTACACAGGGATTCATTCTGCACACTTTCATCCTTCCTTTCACCATTCCAGATCTGAAAGAAAAACTGAACTATAGACCCTTTATAGCACTAAGGACAGGAAGCAATCTTCATTAGTACAGGTAATTTGACAGTTGTTCTGCTTGACATATTTCAGGTTTCTCATAGGGCAGGAAAGGGATAACTGACAAGGAAAGATACTTGTGTACTTCTCTAACTCTGTGGAGATTTTCAGACTAGACCATAAAAGGAGAATGTTTTCTTTCATTTGGACTGAAATTCTCTTGGCAAGAAGAGAGAAAGTGACTGTTCTCTGTCACTCTGGGCCAACTTCATCTTTGTGGTCAATTCACTCAGATCAGTGGCTCTTTATCAATACAGATGAATTTAACTCACTTGTCTGTCTGCAGCCAGCACAGCTTCTTTTAAAAGCCATTCTTGCCAAGTAAAATACAGCCTTAAGAAGGCTCAGCACTTTCTTAAATGGGTAGTTTTTACCAGTTTCAACTTAAGTAATCAGAACTGTGGTGAAACACACTATATTCTTATAATACAAGGTTGTCAGAATTAACATAAAAGCCAAATCCCCCTGTCATTAAAACTGCAATGATTGCTTTTTCTCATCCAGCCATAGATTACAGATACTAAAGAAACTGTTATCCATTGGAAATGGATACGTAAAGAGGAAAATTCCAAACCAGGAAATTTTATGAATGCCATTACAAACAAACTACATAACTATTTTACCTATTTTATCTTATCACAATGTTAGGTGATAGTGATACTCTTACAGAAGCCTACAGATTGCAGAGTTTATCCTCCTTCCTTTGGCACATAAAATAATTTATTGGATCTGCATTAAAAATGGGAACATAAAATCGTTATATTTGTCCCTTACCTGTACCTCTGCTTCATGGTATTTGAGTTGTATGGTTTCTGTAGCTTGCTTTCCCAAGTCCAGTGTAGATCTACTACTGGAGAAAGTGAGGCATAAAAAAAGCTGTGTTTCTCCTGGGAGAAGCTAATAAAAAGCAGACTATCTAGCACGGATTTCCGGCATCTGTTTTGTTGTATGATGATCTGCTTCTCTCATTCTCCAACTTCTTCTCATTCAGAATGTTACTGTAATGGAAACATTTTGTGTATTTATTATGTATTTAATTATGAAATGCCTTAAATGATTCCAGCAGATTCCGGGATTATTTCATCCATGTGCATCACTCTTCCTCAGCTGATGTATACTCTGGATATCATTATGGAGTGCAAGTAATGCACACAAATGTGGCAAAGAAAGAGATTCAAGAAGAAAAGATACCAGAAAACAATGAGAAAATGAATAGCCTTTACAATTGGATAAATGCATTTTTCCTACTTGTAGAAATAGTATTAAAACCCACACAAATTAACAAAGAATGGTTAATTTGTAAGTTGTTGCCTAAAACCTTCTTGCTGGTATTTGGATGTGACAATGATGCATTGCATTGAAGCTAGACCCAAGATGACAGTGGAAGAGGAATTCATTTTGGTCTGGTTAATTATCACTTTTATTCTTCCTGCCTTCAATGTATGAATGCTCACCAGGAGAAAACTCCATGTAAACCTGTAGAGACATTATTTTATACTTCAGACCACAGTCTGAATTACCCATGATCAAATACCTGATCCATAGGTTGCAGTCAGAGCTCATGGGAGGTTTCCATGTGTCTTATTTTATTTTCTTGATTTTTTAAATTATTTTTTTTCATATAAAGACAGGAATTGCTTTATTGGATTATATTCCATCATTCCAAAACCTTATCCATATCAACTGTCTATGCCTAATGCTTCTGAGAAAGGTGACATGACTTCACAAAGCAGCAAGTAATCTGTTCCTACACATTAAATCCTAATTTCTAATAGTTACACTTGTGAAGCATAAATGTACTTTTTAACATTTTGGGGGATAATTATCATAATCCAAGACACTCTTAATACTCTTGTACTTGTTTGTTTCCTTGGTCTATTTCAATGTACTTAAATTCTTGAACTCACTGAATTTCCTGTAAGAGAAATTCTGCATTTAAATCTCTTCCCTAAGCAAAGCAAGGCTGCTTTTCATTTTCAGACAACAAGCTTTTTCCCTTTTTTATTAGTTTTTTAATGTTATTCCCCTTATTTTTCAGCAGTTTGAGATGGGATAACCAGGGTAAACATAGTATGTTAGCTGAAGATACACCTCTGATATCAATAGAATTATGTTTGTGGTTTTTTTCCACTCCCTTCCTTATATAACTTAGTGTTTTGACAACAATTCACACCAAACAGAGGGTAACAGGATTCAAACAAAATCAATTAACACTTCAAGTTTTTCCCATACTCCATCTGTTCTTGTGGTACATATACAAAACCTGATATTATAAAAAGACAAGACTCTAAAATTAAATTTTATTTACTTATATGCAGTAGGAATCAGTAGTTTGAACCCTTTTATAGTGGAAAAATTTGCAATTTGTTCAGTCATAAATATGAGTCCTATCTGAGTCACTAAAATAGGCAAGATTAAGCCAATCCCTGCATCACTCTCTGAAATTTCACTGAATTTCCATGATTTCTATCTTGCTTTCAGGAACCAGTATATGGCTGACTACACTGTTTACCAGATTCAGCTTTTGTCATAAAATAGTTGAAAAAAATAAAACCCTCCTGATTATGCTGCCCACAGATGAAGTCAGGAGATTATTTATTCAACATATTAGTAAATGTCAACCTGTATTTTAAAGCATCTTTGATTTTCTTCTATCAAATTTAAACACTGACATATCTGAATGATCAATAGTGAAAGATCAATGTGGGATTTCTTTCCTTTCTCACTCTCCAAACCTCATGAATTCAATATGCATTGAAAAGATCAGGAATTATTCTGTCCATTTTATATAATGTATTAACCACAGAAACTGGACATAGAAAGCCTGCAGTTCTAAAAAATTACTTTGGAAGCCAAGCTAATAGCTATAAAATACCAGACTGGATTTTATTACTTCTAAGAAGGACATAAACAGTAGAGTTTTCCATATGAACAAAATCAAATTCAGCTGCAAGTAC
Organism: Galbula dea; assembly: GCA_013399015.1. Lineage (NCBI taxonomy): Eukaryota > Metazoa > Chordata > Aves > Piciformes > Galbulidae > Galbula > Galbula dea. The sequence continues at coordinate 3,330,388 of VWZX01000708.1, forward strand.
AAATGATTTTGTTTCTTATTGTTATTACTATGACTTGTTGTTTGTGCCTATCTCTGTTTCTAAGATACTGATAAAATTAAAATTAAATGCTGTCTGCACTTGGATAGATTTCATCCTTTTGTCTGTTTTTTATCACCTGTTCAGCTAGTCATTATGTATCTGTCTGGTAAGAGATCCAAGCTAATAAGTATTTGAAGAAATTCCTTAATTTTAAGTTAATCTGTGACTTAGAGCAGAGGTTTCTTTCATGTGGTTAGACAGTTGTCTTGTCCTAGTATCTCTCTAACATTTAAAGATAAATAGAACCTGTGATATGGCACCACTTAGGTAAACAGACTTTTCATTGATTTAGATGGGCTAGATCTCCTTGGTTTTCTGGGTTCACATTTTCTAGAATTAGTTAAGAGAGCTGATCAATTATGCAGCCTTTTCTGTTTTCCTTATCTTCCCTTACCTTTTTTCCTCTTCCTAATCACAATCTATTTTATGTTCATGAAGTGAGACATTATGGTTTTATTTTTTTCCCCACCCCCTTGAACTGGCCTTTCTTCAGAGACAGTAGTGCTATTCATGATTGTAGTGAAGTTTGATTTAAATCCACATGACTGATGAGAAGAATTACTGAAGAACATCCATCTGTCTGATGATGGGAATGGGTGGCCTGGCAAAGATAGTACTTACTGGTGTAAACATACATTTTGTTGAAGTAGATTAACTTTGTATTTGACCAAAAATAATTTTTGTTCAACATTATCATCAGTGTGGTGTGACACAATGAACACAATGGGTTCAAAGGAGTATTATCTAGCTGATGCACCAAAAAAGGATTTTCTCTTCTCCATGGTTTTCCTGAGATTTAATGGGAGACTTTACCTGACTTTGCTCACATAAAAATTCAGATCTATTGGTCAAAATCCTTCTGCAAAACCAACCAAACAAAAAAGCCCCACAAACAAAAAAACCCTAGTGAATCAAAAATGCACTTTGTGAAATAAATGAAACTACAGATATTTAATGGGGTTTTTATAGCCCAGAATCATACAGAAGTACTTCAATCTTTTCTTTTTTAAGATGATATTCATTGCTTCGAAGAAGAGGTATATTTTTACAGTTATTCATCTTATTTTTTGGCTGCCAGAAATGAGAAGGGACTATGACAAAAGCTGCAATTAATCTCTGTTGTTCCATGAAAGGTAAAAAAAAATTAAAATCTGTACAGCTGTTTTCACAGACTGCTTCAGCTCCTTGGAAAAATTATTTACACTCTTGTGTTCACAACTATATTAAATCCTCAGAACAACTATGTTGACTGCCTACTTTAATTCTTGTCATCAAAATTACTTAAAAGCCTCTCTGGTAGCATAAACAATTCTTCAAGGAATTTACATATTCCCTAGCATGAAGAAATCCACTTAGCAACACATAACGCAAGAGTCAACACTTTTCAATCACATGCTAATTAAACTGAACTATATGTTTGCAAAGTAAATGTGAACAACACACATAAAGAACAGCAGCCTCCACTACCATTATTTTTCAGTGTGGCTACATTTTAGTTCTAGTCTCTGATTCAGCCCATGATAATTTAAAAGGGACACTATTATGTTATGGAAATCCATGAACAATATTCTGCTTTGAAAACATTTCTGCTTATGGTTCACCTTATTTTTCTTCATAAGCACTTAAGTGCAAGGAACTTTGTTGATAATAAGTGCATATATAAGCATTGTTATTTCTTTAACTCAAGTCATAATCTTCTGTTTGTGTTTGAAAAAGACCCTTTTAATTATCAGGTCTCTAACAGGCTCCTCTTTTATCCTTTGCTGTCTCTACAACTTCCTTTTCTATAGAAGGTGTAATTCTATGCTGTGGAAGAACTGTTTATTCCAATAAGGAGCTGATTTACTTGTTCCTGGGACCTGATTATGTTGACATTAAAGTTCCTCTTATGGTACTTTAATTATATAAATTTAAAGAACTGAAACTCAGACTTGGTTTAATGGAAGTTTAATTTGAGATCCTGCTGAGTTACAAGCTTTGCCTTGGCTTCACATCTGTGAATAAAGACAATCCTTTGGTGTGTTTTCCTCATGGTCACATTCAATTTATTTATATTTATATAGAAATTTTATTTTCCTTATTTTTTTTTTAATGGGCAGCCAACTTCAGCAGCTTGGCTTGTAGCTTGTGTTTTTGCTTAAGGAGAATAGCCAGGGCCTTGGTTTGTCTGAGTTTTGATTTATCTGCAGGCCTGCCCAGATCTACTTAGAAATGCCCATGGGCACTACACTTCAGGAAAACAACAACAACAACAACAACAAACATTCAATGCTTTTCATTTAAAAATTGGCATTGTTTCCATAATCTCCTTTTTAATTTACTCTTGTCCCTTGAGGAGCTTTGGCTGTATGTTGGAGAAGTCTCCCACAGCACAAGTAATCCATGTTGATAAATGTCCACTGAATGTTAATTGACATGATGTTCTCCATAAATAACTTAAAACCCAGACATAAATAAGGTAACAGTTCATAGTCAAATGTTGATTCTGGTCTAAAAGTTTAATTTTACAAAATTTGTGTGATTGGTTTAAAAGCTTTTTCCTCTCCATAAACATATAATTGAATGAAAATAAGGTCTTTAAATGCAATGTTATGTAAGGTCTAAATTTCTGCTGAATTCTAACATTGTCATTTAAAGTTTAATTCTGACCAGATAGAGGCTGAAAAACTGATTTATACAAGTTTTATAGCCATTGATTCTAGTACTACTGGTTTAAGTACATTCATATTTTGCTTTAATATAGCTAGACCAGATTAACACCCTGTGCAGCTACACTCTTTCCACTGAAATGACACCAAGAATAAAGTTGGCCCAACACTGTTTGAGCAGTCTCAAATGAAGATTCCCTAAACCACCAGGAGAACTGGGAGGGGAAGAGGGGGAAAGAACAGATATTATCTCATTAGTCTTTGGGGACTTGTTTGTTTTTCATGACATCAACCAATTATGGAGAATTCAGATGTTGTTAAGACAGCGTTATTTTAATTGAATAAATAATTACATAGTAATGTTGCTTTGGAGTGGCATAGCTTGTTGAGAAAAGAACAAAAATCTGCAGGATTGTGGAAGCATATTTAACAGATAAAGCTTGCTGTTAACACAGCACCTCCACAAAAATGAACAACACAGTCCACTTGTAGAAAAATTGCAACATTTCAATTAGTGGCGATTTTTTCTTGTGGATAAGCTATTGACAGCAAGTCTTCGGACTTCCGCTGGCATGGATTCCTACATATGTGCTACCAACACATAAAAACTACCTTTGTGATACTTCTGTAATCAGCTCCTCTCCTAGACCCCTGTCAGTTCTCTCTAAGTGTTTGATATTTCATCCATTCCCTTAGGGAATACCTCTCATTCACATTATGGCTACTTTATATCATTGGAGCACTGTAAAGGACCTTTGAAATAGCTCTCATTGTGACACTTTCCTATGTCCGTATGGTGAAAAAATGGCTTTAGTGCACATGAGAATTAAATTTTAAAAGCTAGGGAGGAACTTTTCCCACATATTCATCTCTATGCCTGAGAAGTGTCTACTCTACCACACACAAAGTAGAAAGAATATGTTCCTTAACAACTATGGGCTGACTTGATAATGCTGCAGCAATCACACTATACCTCCTCTGAAGAAGTAGATGGGCTATGTCACTCCCAGTAAAAATGATCAAATAAATGTTGTAAGAGATAATCTATTATGTGATTGGTATCACTGGACAGATTTCTATAGAAAGAGACAAGGTTCTTTTCCAATAGGGAAGAATATGAAAACAAGTATTTTGTGGGCAATCTTCTTTAAGAAAAAAAAAAAAGGAGAAAATAGTTTAAGTTCACAGAACTTACAGTTTCCTTTAGAGACTATCTGCCACTACTTAATCTTCTACTGACAGGCACCGACTGACTGGCTTAAGGTCATCTTCCTGCAGAGGACACTCACCTGAAAGGTAAGGGTCTCATGAAGCTTGTGTTGATGAAAGCATTGTCAGAACTGACACAATTTTTACCTACAGCATGTGCCTAAGAGGTCGTGATAGCATGCTGAAGGTTCTTGCAGTTTTACTGTTCCTGACAGTGTTTTAAATCACTCCACTAATATAGCTATCTCTTTGTTTTCAGGATCTTATAAACAACAGTAATTCTAAGATATTACTACCTAAACATTATCTCCAGGCAGCATGTTACTGATGAGACACTTAAACTTCACTGGAGTCCAAAATAATGTAAAAAAAAAAAAATAATTAAAATGGAGGCTATCAGAGACCATGATGTATATAAAGAAGTAATATGATTTTTCCCACAGTTTACTGCTGACTTAGGCACAGCAGAGATCTTTTTCTCCAAGGGCATGGTGACTTTGAGTGACATAAAGTTATTAAAGCAAAACTGAGTAGGCATGACTTGAAATCATTCTCTGAAAGAGAAGCAATGTATCTTCAAGAAACTAGGTTCCCAAAATGTTATAGATGCTTACTTCCAATGCTCTGGCTAAGTCATGTCGTATGATGAGAAATAGATGCTATGAAAAAGGGTACTGTGTCCTAATAAGAGGAAAGGCTCCCCAGCCGTTTGGACATGCATGATAACTAAAACTAACCACTTGCTGATCACTGTGTTCCTCAGGCTCATAAAGAGAAGATACTTGGTAAACACACAGACATTATATGAAAATTATGTCTAAAACCTGAGTTTAATAAAGTACTGGAGCATGTTGATTGGCTGGTTCCTTTGGTCCTTGTACGAGACAGATAAGAAAGTATAGTTATGGGAGTATGAAACTAGCATTTGGTTCTGCTAATTTCAACTTTGCAAAATAAAAGTGTGAGGCCAAGTGGGAACAATAATAATGGGTTTTGTGAGCAGTAGAATTAACTAACTAGAACTAAGCTTTATTGGTCTTTGTGACCTATGGAAATGTTCTACAGCATCAAATAAGATGCAAGCTCTAACCAATGCCGATGTTTAACTAATGTTCCAGTACAACGTTAGGAAAAAACTCTGCTGGTATTAAGCTGATGTACTAATGACATGTAAACTGAAAGTCCCCTTTCATTTGAGCAGTAAGGTCTCTTTGGTGCTCATTATTATCTGGAATTTGACTATGACTGCTGTCAGCAACATAGGATGGCCAAGCTGGCCAAGATTTATAACATGTTACCTTTATAGTCAATATAATAATAATGCTCTATTACCTTGCTTAATGGATGCTGTGCACTGTGAAAAAAACTGGGTATTTTTGCCAAATAACTCATCATGTTTACCACTTTCATTATACATGAATTCTGTGTAAGCTTTCACTCTTCAAATAGGGTCTTCAGAAATCGAAACATTAGAAAAACTCTGGGTTTATTTATATAAGCAAGTTGGATTGGATGGAACAATTAGCCAAGTAAGGGTTAAGCCCAACATGTATCAATCAGTTATGGAGTCTTGAACAAGCTCTATTAACATCTACATTTAGCAAAACAAGTGTTCACTAATATTTCTCTCACACTACACTTCTCCTATTTTTTTATGCCTAGAAATTAAATGCACAAACATAAGTTTTTTTCAGTATCTAAAACTTAGCTGGGAATGAGAAATTTTACCAGGAAACTTACTCCTGGAAAATTCTTAGCCTAATTTGCAGATTTCAAAGAAGAATTATCTAAACATCTATAGACTCTTTTCAGAAAGTCAGCCTTAAGCAATGTCTAATATAAATTCCCACATTTAGTTACAATAGCTACCAATTTAAATAATGTGATTTTCCACACATACCCAAATAACTGACCTCTGAATGCTTCGGATATTTGAGTCCACAGTTCAAGAAGGCACAAAATGTGCACTCACTTTGGTGCAACTAGCCCCAGAGAAATTCATTAATTACTTTTTCCCTTAATTACCCTGCATACTTATCAAACAAATAAACATGGTTTATTTGACTGAGGCTAAAGTAAGCTTACAACAAACCCTTCAGATTTTTACATTGAGCTTTTTTCCCCCCTTTCTCATCATTTGGATTAAAAGTCTTCTGTAGTTGGTGTGATCTTTAAGGAAGATGTTAGAGCCTGCACTTCAATCCTGCAGAAGTGAAACTCAGGAAAACCTACAAAGTGCTGAATTCCAAGGGCATTAGTGTTAATGCTAAGGACTAAGTAAAGCAAGAAACACGCTGAGCCCAATGAAAACACTAATTACCTCAACCAATAATAAAAGTAAAACAGTTTGAGAGAGTGAATGGAGCATTGTTGAAATCATAATGACAGTGAAGTGGAAGAAAAGCCTATCTTAGGACAGTTTACCTCTAAGTAAATAGTTTACCCTTCTTTGCATTTCTTGGGTTTCTACTGACATCTACATTGCAATCTAAAGTCAAACAGGTGAGATTAACAGCAAAGATTGCTTGTTGATTGGAAATGAACATACTTTAGAATCTACCATTAACAACATTGCTAAAAGGCTCTTCTATCAGAGCTCAGGGATTGCAGAAAATTCCTCAATCAGAGACTAAAACAATTTTTAAAAACCCCCAAGTTTTCTCCATAATATGAAATTAAAATAATTTTGTATATCTTCAGTGATGAATTCCACTTACACTTACATGCACGTTGCATCTCCTCTAAGGTAGTAATACAAAACATGACATTAGTTAGAGTGCTGTGGATCAATGAAATGTCCATGTCTACCCTTCCTCTTTACACTGCACCGATTTATTGTCTGAGACCATTCAGTGTTTCTTAACAGGTAACCTAACGGCTGCCTCAACCTTTGTTCTTAAAACTGGGATGGTTTTTTGGTTTTGTTTGTTTGGTTGTTTTTTCTCCTTTTCCTCTCTTAACCATCTACTTGAATACTGCTAGAGTATGTCCTTTCAGTCAGGGTATGCCTTCAGCATATGTTCCCTAGGCTTGTCCTCCACTTTTCCAGGGGTTTGTTTCAGAGGACCGTTATATTTACCTATGACACACAAATAGCCGTCAGGACTTTCCACCTAAGGTTTTTTACACTTTTCTTCTCCTTCTCTCTTTTAACCCACCTGAAGTCTCTGCACTATGTTCTTAGTATGTGTTCTGTTATTTTATTCCTGCACTGTTCACCTTTCTTCAAATAGAATACACTCCTGTAAATAATTCTCTCTGGGTTACTCAGCAGCAATAATTACTCCTTCAAGAATCAACACTTCCCTTCAAGAACCAGCACTTCTTTTAAACCAATGTCTGACAATAAAAACATAATAGTGAAATACAGAGATAAATGATAAATTTGGATCTGAAAACAAATGCCATTTCTGGCCCAAAGAGAATATGAGAGGCATGACGGTGTGCTAGACAGCAAAGCAGGCAAATCATTTTTCTATGTTTCTTTTCAGAGAGCAAATGACAGCAACTTTTTCCTAAAAAAAAAAAAAAGATAATTATTATTGTTTACTAATTTCACTTCAGTGAGGTCTAGAGATCCAGGAGAGTCCTTGTTCCCAAAGCTATAGGTGCTATTCAAATACACAGTACAGAGCAACTCTATTCCAACAACAGGCTTAATGTATTGCAACATCCATTTCCAAGGTGTTCTTGGCAAAAACCTTAGAAAACTGTGTATGGTTTTTTTAGCATATCAGTAGTGAAACCTACCAATAATATACAAAGTTGTGTTGTCCTACACCTAAACTAGCATAAAGAAGTAGAGCTTGTCTAATTGCAATGCTTTCTATCAGTTTTCCTGCTATGTGTGTTGCTTCTACTATGGAAAGGATCAGTAAAGGAAAATGACCCTGGGATCGATCTCAACTACATCTCCACAATGCAGGAGAAGAGTTCTTTTTGTTTCCAAAGTTCCTAGATCCATGTGATATGAACATAACCTGGAGTTCATGCTTTTGGAATTTTTTCCTCTTTCATTGCAATGTGTGAAGGTTAGTAATACTGCTATGGAGAAAGAATGCTTTTAAAAGCAGAGGTGTGTTTAACAGCCTGAGTTTCTCCCCTTTCTTTACACATGTTTCTAGGTGCAGAATGTGAACTTGGTTGCCTTGAAATTACAGCTGGACCCCTGCATTGGAATGTCCTTCAGGCACAAAAATCTGCCTTTTACAGCAGCCCACAGCACTTTCCTACAACTTACTTGGTTTTAAACAAATGCGGAAAATCTAAAGAGAGCCCCCTTTTGGTTTAAATCCCTCTCAGGCCTATATTGTGCTTCTGTCATAGGAGTGATCCTGAGAGGGACTAATTAAAAGTGCAATGAATGTGTGAGGGTTAAACTCACAGGCTCTGCTCATTAACAGTCACTCACCTAAGAATATTTGGAGACTTCTTTTTTGTGATGGGAAGGAAAAGGAATAAGACTAGACAACACTTAAAAACTCACATTTTTTAACAAACACACATTTCTGTTGTATTACTAGGCCTGAAGTGATGACAATATCTAATTTAACAAGAAGATTCCTCCCCTTCCTCTGTGTTTCTTCTTGGAAAATAACAAAAGAAAACAAAAAAATCACTAATGAACACCCCTTCCCCCAAGAAATAAGGAAAATCAGAAGCATTTTGTTAATTGTCTTTTTCCTGCTGTTTCCATGGTAATACTGGCTACTAGACTTCACTGCAGAGTGACAGTCCAACAATTCACACACTACACCCTTTCAGGCACAATGAATGGCTGTGAAAGAGGCAGAACAGGCACTATTCAGGAAACATGTGATATCTACTCAATGCACTACCTTTCATCCACATTTTCCAAATTGCAGTTAATTTAATTCTAAACAAATGGCTAAGGGGTACAAATGAGGATTAAAAGGAAAAGAACATCTTGAGCTCTAATGGGGACGGTTTGTGTGGAGAACAATATAGCACTTTCTTCTGATGCCAAGGCTGCTGAATTGAAAGATGCACTTTCCCTCTTCTTCTGAGGCCTTAATTTACCCTCTATATCTATAATGAAATAAACATGGCAGGGATTTATTTTTTTTTTCCAATTTATGTAGATTTTAGCTTTCCATTTGGAAACATATTTGCTACATGCAGATGTAAGTTTCATTTTCTTCAAACTAAGAAGAAACCTCCTGTATTTTTCAACAGCTTTCCTGACCACGCTTCTTATTTGATCTGTTTTCTGATGTTATTGTTTTAAGTCCCACACAAAAAGCCATGACAAATACTTTCAGGTCACCTTAAGAAACAACAACTAACCTTTTGAGAATGTCAGTGCCCGGAAGGAAATTATTATTCACAGTAGATATAATGACAGTGAGACCTTTCTTCATATGATTCTTTTCCCTTTGACATGTAAAGAGAATTGTCTTTGCTTAAAACTGCTCAATGAACATCTTGAATTTTGCCATATTAAGTATGAGGCAAGATGCTAAAAAAGCTTCCATATTTGGTAATTTATAGCGTGACATCCCAAGCATCGTGTTAGATCTGCTAATGTTTTCCCATGCAGCCTATGTTGAGAATGCATGTTGTAAAGGGAAATATGGCAGAATTGTCAAATATTTTGAAAGCTAAACTGGTTTTTACTTATTTGTCCTTGTTCTATCTTAAAACTTGAAAATTATTAAAACTAACAATCTATGTAAAATACTTCACATGCAGAAGAAATATTCTTCATTGGAGCCATACTTTGGTCCAACTGATGTGTGCAAAATGACCCTTTAGACATAATTACTATCAACATCAATTTTTACTATACTCATTCTCCAGTAAAAGTACTTCAGCTTTTAAGAATTTTGTAAACAGAGTTACTAGGCATGTCATTTTTTGTCTGTGCAAACCACCATTGGATACTGTCTTGCCAATAAAGGACAGAAAAAGCTTGTGAGCACTTTTCAAATTTTGCTGATAATTGTGTTTTGACTTGCAAATATTTTCTATTATTAGGTTCAAGTGATAATACTTACAGACTTGATTACCTGTTATGTGCAAATGAATTTTCAAATGGGATCAACCATTTCTTGCCAAGGCCTCAAACAGAGCTGAATTGTTTTGTGAGGTACCTAAAACGACAGCAATCTGTCCTATTTTAAGAATGTGAATAAAAGTTGAAGACTTTTAAGGACTAATTTTGGATGCAAAGTAGTGGTTTTAAAACCTAGCTACCTATTTCAAATACATATCTTTTGTTGTTGTTGTTGCTGTTATTAGGGAATTTTTTTAGCAGAATCAGATCTGAACAGCAGTGTAGCAGTTTAAAAATTCTGTTGAAATAAATGTTTGGGATAAGCATTCAGGCTTAATTACATTTTTTTAATTTTTTTTTAATATGAAGCAACTGAAGGTCACTGTAGTATACATTTATTTATGAGCAGTTATATAAGCTTGGTTGCCAAAGTTATATGAGCTTGGGTACCAAACAAATGTTTTCAGAGATCTAAATGCTTTTAAAAACTGTTAAGTCCTACAATTCTACACTGAAACTAGTGAGGTAGATTGAATAAACACCCTTCAAAATAAATCAATGAATGGTATGCCAAAATTTCTTGGGTAGTGCCACATTACTGATTTTAACACAGGATGAAAGTTTTTCAAAAGTATTCCTTTGCTTTGCAGCTCCCCAACACTTAGTCATTTAAAGGGTGATGGCACACTTAGACCCCTCCTGTGGTTAAGGAAACTTTAATTAGTTCAATTAGAAATCTCCCTCACAAGGGGATACTAAGTCTCTGCTTTACATTCTGCACAGGTTTTGGTTTATTATTATGCAGTGCTCAAAATACAGAAGGGCAAGTGGAGTAAAGACAGAGTTGCACACTAGTCTTAATATAAGAAAGGCAAATTTTGTATTTAAAAATGGAGTGGGCATGTAATTATATGTTGTTGTCTACACCAGCAAGTGACTGCAATATGCCTTTCGGGGTCATTTTAGAGCATGTAATCCAGATTTTAGCATATACATTGCGGAAAAGGAATGGAGATTATCATGCACTTAAGAGACAACCATGTCAGAGGCTGGAGACCTGATACCTTTAGCCTAGTTTGGACAGATGTCTGCCTATGAGATTGTGATAAATATGTTCTTATGGAAGGTTGATGCCAATATAGTTAGAGAAGGAAACACATGTCTCTAGATGTCCCATGGTCTACCTCATCTGAATAGATAGCAGAAAGCACTTCTTCACGGCTTCCCTTCCTCATCCACAATGTTCTGGAGCCCAGAGAACAGGCATCCAGAGCTCTGCTTAGATGTCTTCTCTGTGCAATCTCTTTAAAAGAGAACACTAAATATATTTTCCTCAATTTCAACTTCTTTACCCATGAAAATTCAAAATTTCAGAGAAAAATTCAAACAAAATATTTCATTCTCTTTCATTGTCACCACCAGAACTCCAGTTACTATGAAATGCAATAAAATAGCCTCTTTCCTCTCAGGACTGGGTTCAGTCTTGCTGAAATGTTAGCCAAATCTTTGAAGTTCAGGGGCTTTCAGAGAAGACTGGATGATCTTGCAGTGAAACCTGAAAGCAGGTAAGTATTAATCACATTTTTGATCTGTTAGCCAAAAAAAGCATACAGTCCTGTATGATACATGCTACAAAACTGGTGTTATGGCATTAGAGTTTCACCATACATGAAAAACTCTGTTCCCTTTTTGATTTCTGCTGGAAGTATCTAAGAAGGTGAATATAGAAGAAATCAGAACTATTTTCTCTTTAGCAAACAATGTTGCAGATAGTGGTTTTGCAGAAGAGTGTTCTGATTTTTGTAGTGAAAAAAGAGGAAAAAACTACAGCAAGAGTAACAGAGCAGGTCAGTAGCAAAGCTACTAAAACCAGCAAAGACAACTGAAGCAATTGTCTGGAATTCTATCTATAAACCCTCTATGCTTTTGCTATATTTACATGAAAGTCTTGAAACACATTTGCATGCCAATAAAACAGGGAACACGCAAAGATTTTCAAGGCTCTAGCAAAGTGCTGTATTCCAAATTTAGCTCCAAATTCTGTAGCACATCAGGCCCCAGTAAGTTTTACTAGACAGTATTGCTGCCTGACCCCAGGCATTGGTTTCTGTTTTTCATTTCCACTATGGCTTGTTTACTCTTGATAGAATGACAGACACATCTTCCTCTGCAGGTCACAGCTCTATCAGTGTACTGATCAGCCTGCCAGGAATATCATTACTGCAACCAGCATATCCACTGTTGAGTTAACATACCATTCATGTGAGAGATACTGGGCCAGTTGCACAGCTGATGTAAATTGGTGTCATGGAGCAACACTGATTTACAGCAGCTGAGAAGCTGGTGTGTATCATCTGCTAGCCAAAACAGCTCCAGTCAAACAGTGATTCTAATATCTCTTTCCAAATGTATATTCCCACACAGAAGTCTGCTATCAGGTCATCTGGATGTACAACTGTTTGTTGAATGTCCTGTTTACAAAACAAGCAGTCTCATATTAAAATAAGGAGTTCTGATAAATATAGAACCATTTTGTGAAGATGACTTGTATGACCAAGGAATCATTTTACTTTTAGCCCCCTTTTTTTTAGTAGGAAAGCAACAAGAAAGCAGTATTGGTAGAAAAATGATGTTTATTTCTTCCCTCTTCACCTTTTTTGGTCACAAATATGGAGATTTTGGGATCTTTCACTGCCAAGTCCTCTATCATTCTCAGAGGGGTTTTTCCTGACTGACCTAAACCTCATCCTGGTTCTAATATAAAACAGCTGAAAACCTTCTACTCTGAAGAAAAAAATGGAAACAAGGCAGAAGATGTTGTCACTAGACACATATTTGCTGCTTGTAAACTAGATATATAGCTCCCTGGGCCCACTTTAAAACCAAGGCCAAGATCTGACCTCAGTATTTTCCTCTCTGAGCAGACACTTGGCTATGAATTCACTTGTCATTTAAGGAAGGAGTCCTTGATTTTTTTTTCTCCTTCTTCTGCCCTAATAATATTCCTTCAAAACATTTCATCCACATTTTCTGTGTAAAGATTTTTCTTTAATGTCACTGGAAGCATAACATTCATGAGGTGAACTGTATGCAAAGACTGAAGCCATTACTTTCCAGTAATTTGAATTATTTTTCCAGAAGATTGCAGTTGATTCCTGTGCCATTTCAGTAAGCATTTTCTCAAATGCAATGTTTCAGTTTTGAGAGCAGCTATTCTTGTGTCCTCAGATCAAGACTACAAGCCTGCTGCAAAATGTCAGAAAGAGGTGGAGAGTGGAGGCAAGTTGATAAACTGTAGAGGACCCTCCTCATGTTGCCTGTGTTATACAGAATTGGTGAGAAAAGCATGCAAGCAGAAGTTCAGGAACTACGATGTGACTGTGGTTCTGCATCTGTGCAGATATATGACCTCACTCAGCATGTCACTCATGACAATGGAGCCAGTTTCATACATAGTCTCCAAAATGCAGTTGGTTATCTGTCTATCTAATCTTCACACGATTTCTCAGACTCTGTGTCACCATCAGGAATGACACACCACTGGTAGATCTTATTCATCAACTTCTTACCCAATACAGCTGTGTAAAACATTCATAGTGAAACAAGAAACCACCCCTGACTCTTTTGGTTTCAGGTTTCGTTATAAATTCAATACTTAAGTGAAGGTCACAATGATTTGCTAATGTTTGTGAATCTGTAAAGAAAAATAGGCTGTTTCAATGATCCAAAGTGTAGGAAATGAATGGCTTTTCAAATAATACCAAATTATATATAAATACAAGATTTGACTAATTCAATTTTTTTTCAATTTGGATTAGTCTGGAGTTTGATGCTTAGTATAGCATGGACACTAAAGAGAGCACTGTCAGAAATTGCTGTTGAGTGAGAAAATTAGTTGTAATGCAGTACGTGTTCAGTAAAGAAAGAGAAACTCAACAGGAAATTAAAATGCAAAATCCTTAATATAGATTTATAAAGAACTTAAAAAAAAAAATCCAAAGTGGTTATAGTGAGTAGATCTGATAGCATAATGTTAAGTATGGAATGGAATTGAAAGGATACTGTCAAGTAGAGAAATAAGAATTCTCAGGTGAGACTGAAATAGTAAACACATTGAGTTTAACAAATATGGACAGATCTGGAGTTGGCAGCAGAGACAAGAATGAGCCAAAGTTGCTCCTTAGTAATAATATACAACAGATCCTCTCAGAAAACTTTCTATGAAAACATGATTTGTAGCATAGCTATTTCTTGTAACATACAAAGAAGTTACTTCCCTTGTGAATGTACTGGCGGTGAAAAAGTTTTAGGTTTAAGATACAAGGATGCTGCTTATAAGACCTAGGGTCTAATTATCTTGGTAAATTCACATGATTGGCTGGTGTAACTGTACGAGATACCTTAGTACTGGAGATCCTTTTCCTAAAGATCAGGAAAGATGTCTGTTTCATTTCTCAATGCAGGATGTACCTTAGTCTTCAGAATAAGGACAACTTCTTATAATGGATTTTTAGGGAGGATATTACTATGCACAGCAGGACTTAATTTGTCATAACAAATCTTTATTTTTCCCTCTACATCGTGTGATTTTAAAAGTGATCAAGGAGATTCTGAGCTATAGTTTACGTACACACCCTTGTGACATGCTCCCGGGCCTGCACTGTGCTTTGCTGTCACCTACAGCAAAATATGCTAACTAACTGCACCACCGAATCCCGACAAACAGCTTTTCTGAATCTGTATTTGATACGTTCGTAGCTATAAAGGCTAATTGCGCTCTGCATACCTCTGTGAGGTGTCCATGAACCAGAGCAGCACGGGGACAGAACTGAAGCGGCCGTTTCTCTGCTCAGACCTTACAGCCTGCGCCTACCGTGGCTCCGGCCAGTGCACAGGTAGGGCCGGGTGGGCAGGCCCCAGCTAGCAGGGGGCGGTGGACAGGGGCGGGCAGGCCTCGGGGGCCGATGTGGGCAGCACGCGCAGCACAGCTCGAGCGCGACCCCGCGCGGAGGTTTTCGGCGCCGCCCCGGCCCCACCCCCGGGAACCAGCGCCGCGAGGGGGGGCAGAGGGAGAGAGAGGGGAGCTCCGCCTGCTCCTGGAGGGGCCTTCAGCAGGGGGTGTGAAGGGGGGATCTGTAGTTAACAGAGGGTTAAGAAAAACAGCAGCAGTTTTGGTTTTGGTTTGTTGTTTTGGGGTTCCCAAGAAGACAGGCTGAGAGGGTTGGAGTTGTTCAGCCTGGAGAAGAGAAGGCTCTAGGGGGACCTTATAGCAGCCTTTCAGTACAGGAAAGATGGGGAGGAACTCTTTGTCAGGGAGCGTACTGATAAGACAAGAGGTAACGGTTTTAAACTGAAGGAGGGTAGATTTAGATTAGATATTAGGAAGAAATTCTATAATGTGAAGGTTTTGAGACACTGGAACTGGTTGCCCAGAGAAGCTATGGATACACCCTTCCTGTCACTGTTCAAAACCAGGTTGCATGGGGCTTTGAGCAACCTGATGTAGTGGAAGGTGTCCCTGCCCATGGCAAGGGGTTTGGAATTAGATAATCTTTAGTGCCCCTTCCAACCCAAACCATTTTATGATTCTGTCATTCGCTCTGTTTTCCCTGTCGTCCCCTCTCCTTCCTCCCTCCCCCCAGCCCATTCACAGCACTGATAGCAGCACCTTGCACCTAAAAAGAACACCTGACCCTCCCTCCAATTTGTCTTTTATTATTTCCCTCCAGCCCTCCAAGTGGCAGAGTAAAGCAGCATGAAAAAATGAACCAGTTTTCAGCATAAAGCTCTGCACAGCTGTAAAAAATGTTTTACAATGTGGATGGTAAAACACTGGCACAGGGTGCCTGGAGGAGTTGTAGAAGCCCCATCCCTGGAAACATTCCAGGTCAGGTTGAACAGGGCTCTGAGCAACCTGATCTAGTTATGGATGTCCTTGCTTGCTGTGTGGGGTTGGACTAGATGAGCTTTAAAGGTCCCTTCCAGCTCTAACCATTCTATGATTCTATGAAAGCAGAGGTGGATCTGTAGCCTCTGCTTTAGGAGAGCCATGCCCCAAAACAGGCCCTTGAGTCCTTTGCATTGGCCAGAGCAGTCCCAATGATGGGAGGATCTGGGGAATCTCTACTTTCCGCTCTTCTTTTTCCTCTAAACCTTGAATTTTTCACTTGCATTGTGAGGAACCTGCCATACTGACTTTATGGGCCTCATGGTCTTCTTTTGAGAGATATGTTAAAGCAATTACAGAACATCGACTCAACTATAGTTTAAACTTTTCTGTAGTACCTTAAGTATTGTACCGGCTTGAAATCTCTACTACAATATATAGAGAAAACACTAAATAACGGTGTTGTATATTCACCTTAGTTTATTTTTCTGGAGTTTGTAACTACTGGCATATTGAAAAATCCAAGAGCACTAACTGACAAGGCTATGCTTTAGCTTCTACCTTTGTAGCATTACCTATCTCACATACATTGTATATACATCATTACTATCATTCAGCTCTCTCAGAAGAAAGTTTTACTGTCTTCATCACTTTTTGCAAGACACCACAATAACCTAGACACTGCTCAGTTCCTCAAGAGGAACAAGTTGTATGAGTATATTGCTGCAGTAAAAATAAGTATAAATCAGAAGAACAGCTTGATTTCACTGTTTCATACTGAAAATTATCTTTAAAGCCTCTGCCAGTTGTTTCCTTGTTCATGGGAAACTTGCCAAACATTGTATTCACTCTTGTACTATCATTTGCATACATTAAAAAATATAGGCCAAACTCCTTCACTATGGAATAGAAACTGTGCCCACATACATCTCAAAGCTGGCTTGAGAGCAAGAATTTGGTACATTCTTATCTTCTTTAACAGTTCTCCTAGAAGTTAATGTTCCTCTTGAATTAAAAAAGGTTTTTTGCATAACCAAAAACAAATTGAAAACCAAATGATGACTTTAGTCTTCCTACAACTCTAAAGAATTGTTCTCTTTTTCATTTCTTTGAAAAAAGCTCAAAACCTTCCCCATCTGAACATTTTCTGACTCTGGATACAGAAACATTGGTGGCTTTCAGTCTTAAATGCTAAGTTGTGTATAAAATCAGTTCTAATTTATTCTAAGTGTTCTGAGTTATTTGCATGGAACAGACAGAAGGTTTCTGTTGTTTAAAGCAATGAGGTGCTTAGCTGATTTATTAAGCAAACCTGTATGTATTGCTGCTAACTTTTCTGGTTTTGTCATGAGTTTATAGTGCTTCTCTTCAGCAATCATTCCTTGGAACTGTGTAATTTCATGATACTTCTCACTTTTTTAAACAAAACTGTATTATATTCTAGACATCATACAAGTGTAAACTGTTTGTGAATATGAAGTAGATTTATCTCTAAGGCTGAAAAAAAACAACCAAAAAAGAGTATTTAAATATAATTCATATTTATTTTAACCAGTGTAAATGAAAAAATATCTTTTGGTTTTATGTGATCTTATTCTTCATTTTCAACTGTTTCAGGATTGCAATATTTATTTTTAAAATAAACAAAAAGTAGAAAGCACTTGCTCTTCAGTTTCTAAGTTATGTCTAGAGAATTTTGAATAAAATAGTCTAATACATGTAATATATTATTTTTCTGAGATAAAAAAACCCCAAAAAGCAAAATCAAACCAAACAAAAAAACCCAATGCCCCCCAAAAAACACCCCGAACACCCAATCCACTAATCCTTCTTCTTTTGTTGCTATCTTATTAAATTACTTATTAGGTACCTGGTATAAATTTTGTAATGCTTCATATAGCACCATACTCTGAAAGACTCTGATGTCCAATTAATCCTTCAAGTCAGAATTATTTACATTAAGTTTCAAACTGTGGTTCTCTACTGACAAGCAAAAGCAAGGCAACCTCCCTTACTTAACTAGGTACAAGAGACAAAATTAGAAGCTGCAGCTCTACGTGGATTTATTGGAGTTCTTGGAGGTGATTTTGGGGTTGGCAATGATTTGGCAGACCCTAAAGTCTGGAGAGAAGTAATAAACATATAGCATATTGTACTGCCAAGAGATGGGGTCAGAATTATTTTCCACTGGATGAAAATTGCTCAAAGGAAATATTATTAAAGTAAGGTCTTATTGGATCTTGATTCCTATACCTGGGAGTGCAGAAGAGTAACGAATGCCTGCCATCAGGGCAACAACCTGACCTTATTAGGTGTCTGTACAGCCTTAGGGATTAATGGAAACAAAAAAAAAGGATTAACAATCTCCATAGCTAGTCTCCTAGTTCTGTGATTCACAAAATCTGAAGAGGTTTATGCTACCCTGCCCAGGTCAGGATAATCTTTCTTCTGTTGCTATGTTAGCAGGTGAGTTCTCATACTCTCTACAAAATCTTAAATTAAATCAATTGTATTAATCCCTGCCCTAGACGACAATTGTTTTCAAATGAAGGTTACTATCAGGGTTAAGGCTCCAAAAATATATATGCTAGTAAACATTTTTTCTTACAGTTACAAAACTGAAGATATTTTCGTCTTACCATAGATCTTATGTGCAGTTCTAAATTTCACTCTAATGGTGATTTACTATCTAGTCGTGCATTGCCAGGAAACTGAGTGTTATAGTCTTACTGGCTGACTGAAGTGGCCTTTACTGAACTGCAAGCATGACTAATTATTAGGAAAGTAGAGTGCAGAAACAGAATGTAAGAGATTTATATTGTTTGGAACACACATTTCCTATAATAACAATGGTCCTGGGTTTGCATTCATGGCCATATCAGGCAGAGAAACATAAAAAAATAAAAGTGTTTACTGGAAGAACTGGATGCCTAATGAAGAAATCACTAAGGTTAGCAGTCCTGCAACTTCAGTAACTACTTACTCATGCAAGTGTGTACTGAGTTTGTTCCTCCTGGCCAGAGGACATAAAAATGCTTTTTCCAAGCTGCTATGTGTAATTTTAACTAATAAGGCTCATAATACAGACAGGCAAACCTCAGAAGGTTCAGAGTCTGGATTCAGTTCTCATCAGCACACATGCACATTCAAGTGATCGTCTCCTTCTGTATCTGCAAAATTGGACTAGAATCCTGACAAAAGTGAGCTTTCTTCTCCTGGGATAATTTGACACTCCTATTCATGACTGCAAAGCAAGCTCTCTTCACTTGTGGTAGTTCAGCACTTTCAGTCGTGACTGAAAATGCAGACACACAATTAAGAAAACAAACCCAGCATATATACACACAGAAAAAAAAATTTCCTTGTGGAAAAGATTGCTGGTGTACATTTTGTAATTCATGTATTCCTACTCTAATAGCATAAGTATTGTGGAAAATTAAAAGAAGTAGCCTACAACTGGCATTTTCCAAAATGGTATTTTAAATATATATATAAAGGCATGTACAATGAGAAGCAGAAATCAATTTAGATTTTGGGGATGAAAGGAGAAAATAATTACTTTTGTTGTTTTTTTCAAGTATTTTCTTAACGTTCAAATATCTGATAACTGAAATTAAATCAATTATCAAGGCCAGGAGATTCCTAAATATGAACACTTTTATTCATTCTTTAGGAAAGAAAGGCTATTTTTCAAACTTTTTCATTGAAATTCACAATAATAAATTATACAGTTAACTGAATGTTGCAAGGTTTAGACCAGTATATAAATTTGGCTGGCTAAAGCCAAAATCTCTAGGCATTTTCTATGGTTTTATACAGAGAGTGAAAGAGAGAGAAAATGCTGTACAGAAGCAGATATTCACAAACCCAGTGTGAACACAATATTATGCAAAAGCAGCACCAGGTACACAGTGAACCACCTCTGATTAAAACTCAGGTGACAGACTGCCGAGAGTCCTGTACGCAGTGACTTTTGTCCAACTCCACAGTTGTTCCAGTAAAGTGCTTAAATTCATGCCTTGGAAGGGTCACATGCAGGGTGGCTTCATATCACTTTCGATTTACCACAGCTGTAAACTGTTCAACATATACAGAATTTGAGAGGAAATGCTACATATGTTAAGCAATCAATCATAATTGTATACGACTATAATGTTTACTCTGGCTGAATGTGTGCTGACATATTTTGAGTATCTGGTTCTGTAAAACTATCCTTAAAAGTAATTTGGTGTTACCACTCTAGAACTAAACACAGGCAAACTGCACCAGTCAACATGGTGCAGTCTCTCTTTTTGTGAGATACAGGTGCTTCAGAAGGAGAGCAAATGAAAAATGTCTCTACAAAAGACAAAAATATATCAGTTTGTGACCCCAGTGGTGCTTACACAACCTTTATCTAAGTCATGAGACCATTACACTCCAACAGCAAATATTAGGTGGGCCAGATGATTTGGAAGAAGTTTCAAAACCTTTGTACAGAGCTGCAAAAGCCAGAACAATGTCTTTTGTAGTTAAAGCTTGAAAAATAGTTTCAGGATACTGAAATTTTGTGAGAACCTAAGGACAAATAGCTCAGAGCTGATGCAAAACAGGCTGAGGAATGGGTAAGTGTAAAATGAAAAGGGTGGCAGGATCAAAGCAACACACCAGGAAAATCATCTTTTCAAAGTCATCCCAGCTTGGTGTGCAGAGGTAGAGCTTAAGCATGAATATCTAACGGGGGAAAACACTGTGGTAACTGAGAGGTGAGACAGTGAGAGCCTGGGTGAAAATTTTGTTTGTGAGAAAGGGCATGAAATGTTTGTTTAAAAAGTTATGAGCAAAAAAACATATCTGAGAATTTTACCCTGGTAAAAGGATCTAGTGGAAAATTTAGTTGAGAAGAAGTTTCCCAGACTGTAGTGATTTGCTGTATAATTTACTACTCTTTAGCATAATCAAGCAGAAATGAGTTAGAGTGAGGACTTGGAGAAGGTCTTTTTTAGCCCTGCTGTGCCTGAGTTTATAGTTAAATACCTATGATGAGGTATCAGAGATATTCTGAGACCTTACACTGAAGAGTCTGAATGAGAGTCTGAATGATTGTCAGCTCAAAGATGGAAATTGAATTTGTGTATAAAATAATCCAGGGAGTTGTTTAGCAGAAGAAAGACTCCACAACCTCTGTCCTGTGAGTTGTAGTGAAGGTGGAGGGAAGAATTAAGGTGTTTCAGGTTCACGTAGGGAGAACCATTTGAATTATGGAGGGGGACATTAGGGAGAATAATATTGGGATAACATGATCCAACAAGACTTTTGGAAGAAGAACGTGCATCAAGGTCACTGAAATCTGAAGGAAGGTGTGAATTAAGTATCAGTTGTGAGGTTTGGATAAGAAAACTTTGTCAGTTTGGGAAAAGTTGAAGCAGTGGAATATATAAAGAACAGGAATTGGGTTACTGTTAATTTCCTCTGGCAGGAAGAGATGGAGAAAGGAACAGCTAGGAGGGAGAGAGGGAAGGCAAGATTTTTGGCAGTGGAAAGTTGTTGAGCTTATTTGTAATGTAAAGCTGAAGTTACAGAGACAAGGGGGCCACTTTGGGTCTTGGAGAGAGCCACTCTTTTCTCTCATCTCAGGGATGAAGAAGAAAGTGAGCTGGTTACTAGCACTGAAGCAGATACTGAGACAGAAGGAGCTTTTTGATGTCTCTATAGGAAAGATACTAAAAAAACCCCTGCTTTCTCTGTGATAGTACCATGAGAAGAAAAACTAAAAATGTAAGTAGAAAACAAAGACACCTCCTGAGAAGTCTCTGAAAAACAGGTCTCCAAAACACGAAACACAGATTTGGGGAGAAAACTGCAAATGGCAAGTAGGTTGGCATGTTCTATACACCTCTCAGAGGATCACCGCAGGATGTGCACTGAACACAAAATCAGCCTAGACAGCCAGGATGGTCATTTAGTGTCTGGAATTGCCTCCCATCCAGAGCTTGAAATTTCTGAAAATGCTTGAGGAATCTCTCTCAAGGGCAAATCTCCCTCAGTTCTATGAATGCTATATATGCAAAACAAATTAAAAATAAGTTTCTGGATGGCATGAGAGAAGTATGAAAAAGAAATTAACTCTACAGCTGCTTCTTATTAGCACTATCTTTAGGAGTTTTTATAAACTGTAATAGATAACATGCCAATGTTAAGTCATTTATAATTAAGCATTATTCTAAGATTCCTTTAAAAAAATAGACATATAAATTCTTACACCAAAGATGAATTGTAGGCTTTTTAAGTCTTGCTGACATAGAGTAATTTTATGGTTTTAAGGCAAACTATCTTAAGAACCAAAAGAATCTATGGACTCTTCTAAAATTCAGCAGCATAGAAATTATTTGAAACATTATGGAAAACAACAGTGTAAATTAGTATAGAATACCTGTAGTTAGTAAGGTTACAAGAAACTACATCAATGAAAGGCCTAGTCTTATACTCTTACAATACCTTTGCTACTTTCTTCAAGTTTCAAAACAAAAAGAAGATGGAATGATACAAGATACAGTGTGGTTTCTGAACACTTCAAGGACATTTGCTTGTTTTCAAGCATCTGTTTCTTTTAGAAAGGTGAACTCTACCTTTGGAATCATATGGGGAGATAAAATTTATCTTTGACTAAAGGCTCATTACTGAAGCATATTACTAAGCACATATAAAATGTAACACTTTTTGGGCTTACCTCATGTGTTAAATCCAAGATAAAATTCAGCCTCTACAGAAGCACTTTTTCCTGTAATTTTAGACTTCAAATTTTATGTTTTTTATCTGGCAGAACTTTAACTGAAATTGGACTCTGAAATTCCCACATATTTCATTACAAGAAACTCATTTTGTTCTGAACAAGAAATAAATTAAGAATAACCATTCCTCTAAGACTTCCAGTGGTGCCACCCAGTTCCATTACAAACCTTTCATTTCTAATCCAAAGTTGTCTCTATCAGATCCAAAGACTGACCTGCTTTTTAAGACTTCCAAATATAGCCAAAACTTCTTTCTGTCTTCTTTGCATCTCTTCTTTTAGAATTTTTTATAGATTATGTGAATTTCCTAAAAAATAAGATCAGTTATTATTTCCTAAAAACTGAGATCAAAGTACACACCTGGAACCAAAACATGAAACTTCTCAATTAGGGAAAAGTCATCTTTATAGCTTGGACATGAATCCCAGATGCAAACACAGACAGCAAACTTGAATTTTACTTAAAAGCTCTCTTTTCTCACTTCTGCTACTCATAAAATACCTACATGTGCTTGTGTGTGTACTTAGGCAAAGATAGAAAACAAGGGACTTCAATGGTCTGCATGATTCTTGTATTTCCTTTTCCATCTTGCATTGTCAGAGAGAACAGGCAAAACACTTATATACATATAGTGTGTGTTGCATTTTTTTTCAGTATTAAATAACAACAGAATTAACAAGTGACTTCTTATACACTCAAGGCAGTGTGGGAGGTGAAAGCAATGACTGATTTTAACACAGAATTCCCTTGCAAGCCCACTATTTTCCAGTGTTCCTGTAAGCCATATGTTACATGGGATGATTCCTGTCCAGAGCATATGTTACAAAATGAAACCATTTTAAAATGTCGGACACAGCCTACTGATACAGCCCACACATATATCAACATTAGATAATTCACTGGTGATATCTACTAGCAAAATGGGTGAAAAAAATTTCTTTTTATACCTTTAGTCAATCACGCATCAGGAATTTATTGTTTTCATTTACCTTTTCCTCTTTTGGAAAGAGAAAAGGATAAGGCCAGATTGTCCTCTGGGAGCAATCTCTTTATTCCAGCAGACATCAGCTTTAAATCAATGTGCCCCACTGCAGAGCTGACCCTCAGGTTTGTATTTTATAGAAAAAAGCAACAT
This sequence comes from Galbula dea, assembly GCA_013399015.1. NCBI lineage: Eukaryota > Metazoa > Chordata > Aves > Piciformes > Galbulidae > Galbula > Galbula dea. The sequence continues at coordinate 3,354,113 of VWZX01000708.1, forward strand.
CCATTTGAATTACCACAGAACTTTGGGATTTGAGCTGGATTCACCTTTCTCAGACCATGCCTCCCCAGCTGGGCACTGTCAGACTCAAGCTTTAAGTAGAACTAATTAGCTCAATCACAGCATGAGCTAATGCAACTGGATTGGCTCCAAATTGGAGCTACCTCACGCCCATCTTTCTCAAAGAATGGGCAGAGCTCTACCTGCACATCACTTGCCTTAAGCCTTCAGGATAAGTTTGCCTCCAGCATCACACTGTAATTCATAGTGTGAACATAGAAGTGTAAAAATCTAACCAAGCTACAAAGGTATTAAAGTATTTTGGTTTTGCTTAGGTGGAATAGCACTTGCTGTTCAATGGAGCCGTCCAACGAAGCACTTCCAATTTTTTGGTTTTGATTAATTGAAAGTACAAACTTTGGCCAGGCTCATAACTGCATTGCATAGCCAGAGCCTAGTTTTGTGTGTAGTTCTCAAAACCTGTATGTGACACGAACTGAGAGACAGAACAGGTTTATTGGAAGCAGAGGACAATGGTAATGATTTGCCTTAAGCTACAGAAAAAATTCAATGCATGTTAATATTCAAGTGGCTAGCACTAAATCCAATACATGTATTTACAACTGTGTTAATGACTGGATAGTAGTTCTACTGAACTACTAATTATACTGCTAGGGGCTTTAGACTCAGGAGGGTCAATCAGAAGTAGTAAACACAACTAAAATGAGGAGCATAATCAGCTGCTGCTGAGAAAGGAGGAAAATCAAGAATCAGTGGGTCTTAGAGCTAGACTTTTAGCTCTCTTGATTACCTCAGGGTCTTTTTTGTGTGCTTGAAGATATATCACAGAAGTACAGCAAGGAAGAGGGGAGCAAGAGCAAAATAGGCAACCTGACCTTCATCAAGTGCTGTAAGCTTCCCACCACTTTGTGAATGTGGGCAGGGCTGACCATGCTTGGAAGGTTCTGACTGCATCTACTGTCACAGGCCAATGTAATGTGGATCACTGATATTCCCCCCACATTTGTCAAGGTCTCCAGGAAAACAGATCAGTAACACACTTCCCACAAGGAGTACAATGTTCTCTGAAAAACAGCTGCACTCCTAAGTAGAAGTTATTTGAGATTTAATTGAGATTTGTAAAATTCTCTGGAGTCTTCAAACTATAAGCACAGCTTGCACTGAAGAGCAAATGACAGTGCTTTGTCTGAAAGCTCCAGTTGGGCTCCTCTTCCTCCTCCTCCTTACTCAGGGTTGTGCAAACAGCAACATTTGCCACATTTCTTGCTTCAACGAAAAGCATCAGGCTTGTCATTCAAATGGTCGTGCTGCTGCAACGAGGAACTTGCTGGAGCTGCTCAATTGAGACCACAGCTCTGCCGGAGGCTTATTGTTTCCCTCCCTCCCCTTCCCTTCCGTGAGTGACCAGGCTGCAATATGAGACAAATAGTTGCACTGTGTCTGCTCGCTGCTTGAGACGAGGTGAGCTGGGGAATGGTGACTGCCAGGTTCCAGATTGATGGTGTGTTGAAACCCCAGAGCAAGATACATTGGCAGCAAAGTGATCCTCCGTGGGGAATCCAGCATAATATGCTTTCCAGATTTCTGGGCCAGCTTCCAACTTCTCACTCCTATGTAAGCAACAACTACCCCTCATAAGGGAGAAGAAGGGCCTTTGCACTTGTTGCTGATGACTGCCCTAATAAATGTGTTTAACATATGTATGTTTATAAAGCAGCCATAGGGAAGCAATTTGACTACCTCTTTCCACATATATCTTCCTCCTGCCTGCCCAAGGGCTGGCATGATGCCAGCTTGAAGACAATGCAGTCTAAACTTGACAGCCATCTCTTCGTGCATATGGTCAGACAGAACACTGTTCCTTTGAGATTACTCCTCCTATGCTAACCACACTGCCAAAGGAAATTACAATACTCTTTCCATTTTATGATACAGATAATCAACATTGCAGTATTCATGTTGTCTCTGAGTAGTGGAATTTTCTTATTCTCCAGAGCAACTGGCCTATTGTGACTGTATTGTCCACTGTGGATCTGAATCTGTTCCCCAAACCCAACTTTGACATTAATGTCATACAAGCTTTCAAAAGTCTCAGTTTGCAGTTACATTTCTCAGGATAACTGTGCATGGGTAATGCTTCGTGCAACAGAATTTAATTTCTCTTGAGCACTTTTTATCAAGGGTCATTTTCACATCCTTCCTCCAAAGTCTGTATTAATTTCAACAAGTTATGACAACAATCTGCATCGGGTATTGCCCTCTGAATAATTCTCTGCTGAAGTCTTTATTTAAAAGAAGTCTCTTATGTCAGCATAGCTGACATGAAACTGGCAGATGTTGGGGTTTTTGTAGGAATTTAGGGTGCCCTGGCTAAGGAACATATGTATGCTCTAACTACAGTGATTAAAATGTCCAGCCTGCATCACAATAATCAAATAGATATAGATGTATCCAAAGGCTGAATTATACCTCTTTAGAGACATGTCTAAAATAGGTAGCATGACATATTTTCTAGGAGGAAACAGGATATACAGGCAGCCTGAAAAACTGACACTGGACTCCTGTGCTCTAGACAGATCTAATTGGTTGAGACTAATTCAACTCAAGAGCTGTACTACATTTATAAGAGTAGCTTACATTTAGCAGATGTCAGTAAAGTCTACTTACAAAGAATATTTCTATTCTTCACCTTAGGAGCTCTTGTGATTACCTCATGGGTAGCTCCAGGGTTGAGTAATGAGGCTACATTGTACGAAAGCAGTCTAAGATCAGCCTGCTTCTTTAAAGAATTACTTGAGTGAGCCTGCTTGCCACTGTAACATTAATTTATCATATTCCATTACTGATACTGATGGCACTGTATTGGAAAACAGCTCTACCAAATATATCACTGGGTTATGTGACTGGAAAATGAAGAATAAATCCCAAATTCAAAACTGGAAACTTGGTCCTGGATCATCTTGTGTGCACACTAAGAGACTTGTTGACTAGCTTAGTCAGGAAAAGGTGACAACAAAAACATGTCTTCTGGTTCACATTTACTTTGCTTTTCTATCTTTCTCTGCCCTCTGGCTTCCTGTTTTCATGAACTCTTGTGTTCACCACAAATGGTGAGGGATATGCACTTTTCCCCCCTTTTTTTCAAGTTTTAATTCAGAATCTATTGCTTTCCTCTTCAATGTGTGTGGCAGTGAAGAAGTTCCTACAGAACAGTTGATTGACATTTGGGAATACTTACAAAAACAACTGTCAATGGAATGAGAAAGCTGTTGTAAGTTAGACATCTAGTTCTATTCAAGTGTTGAAATCTCTATAGAGAACAAAAGCATGGAAAAGAAAACAAAAAAAGTATTTAAATATTGGCCTTTGGTCACTCAATACCAGAGTCTGGAAGGTTTCTTATCATTTTCCATGCTATGTGACAAAATGTTAAGAGATTGAAAAGTTCTGGAGAAGTAAGAACACCCATGTAGATATTATTTTAAATATTCTCCTTACTATTTTTTTGAAAGAGAAGTATTTTCTTAAGTATGTGGGTTGGCAAAAAAAATATTTAGGCATCTTGAAGTTAATAAGAACTTCTACACACTTTCTTTGCTTTTTAGAGAGAGTCAATCTATGAAGATACTGTCAAACAGGCTTCTTTTAGTATACATTATACACATCCCTGTTATTTTTTATTAAGCAATATTCAATAGGAACTTGAATAGAACTACATTATATTGAAGTATATCTATATAGTATGATAAGTGACATTATACATACCTCAGCTTAATCACCAAAAGCATGAAATAGAGTAAGAGCTTTTGGGTTATGAAAATAGTTAATTAATGTGCACTCCTTTGGTTTTCTAGACCAATGTACTTTATGGCAATACCAAAAATAATTGAATATTTCTGCAGTTTTGTAAACGAATAGGTTATTAAGATATTTTATTTTACAAACACCTTAATTTACTGAGTTCACTCACAAGCCTTGACAACTTGTTTGCATTTACAGTTTAACAACCTAGTTTCATTGTGCTACTTTAAGAACATTCTGCTGAGTTATATGAGAAAAGATTTGTATGTACTGTGAAGGCCAGTATCATAAACTCACAAAGGAAACCACATTCTTGTTACTAACTCAGGGTCCTGAATATTTACTAATAATTTTACTGAGATATGTGTACACACACACACACATATATATACATACATGTAGGTACAGTGATGATAATGAAATTTGAACTGTTTCAAAATCTGAATTGGAAATGAGGAAAAATGTTGCTTTTAAAGAAAAATCAACATGCAGATATATGAACACAAATCTGACCAGCCTGCAAAAAAAAGAGGAAAAAATTAATAATGTAGTTTACTTTGAAAGACAGGCCATTTCCTTTGGACAACTCAGTCTTAGGTAATCTTTTCAAATCATTCATATATTTTCTGCTGAATTCTTCCCACTGAGTTTGCACTTACCTGCATCCAATTTTGCAGATATCTCTGTCTGGCTAGCATTGCTGAATACCTGTTCAGACAGAAACTGTAACTCAACAGTCCTAAAAGCATCAAGCTGTTTTTCTGGCAGTACCCTGAATGTATTTGGAGTATTGCATTCATGGCAGTTCATGCACAAGGAAATAATTATCAATGACTAACAATACTTTGTATTCTCTTTGACATCTCCCACAAGTAAGAGAGAAATAAGTGACACTAAGCATACAGCAGGACTGCACACAGTTTAGTTTGCATATACCTACCATTAGACCCATTCATCAGTGATGCAGAGCTAACCTGATGCTTGGAACTAGACCCTTACCTAAATGCCACTGCTTTAAGTGGTGAAATAACCAATACAAAGCAAGAAATCAAATGAAACTATTTGTAGCCATTACAAATAGCAAAATCAATTTCTCTTTAAGTAGCATTCACTACATACTGTATAAAATAATACAAGACAGCTATTCCACATTCAGAAATCTTTCACATCTGGGAAAACATTCAGCAATGACCAAGTTTTCCTACTGTTTGTTGCTTTGAGAATGTGAGATATTTTCCATATTTGTCAAACTCTCTGTACTATTTCTGCTGTGCTTCTTACCGTAACACTTAGCTATATATTTGCCATAGAAAGATTCTTGACCTTGGAATAACACCCAAAGGTCTAATACAGCAATGTTCTCTGTCTGACTTGTGAGGCAACATAGTGGAAAAACTTGTGTAATTGACAGGCACTCAGTCATATGATTCTACAGCAGTCTTAATCCCAAATAAATATTTTTTTCCTCCTTTGGAGATATGAAGATTCTCTGCAATGAAAGCTTTTTTTTATTCACTATTGCAACCTGTGGTTACTTTAAAAAATATGATATCATTCTCTAAGTGCAAACTTAAAATTCATGGAGGTTTCACTTTGAAAGTCATGATTTTTCAGTTCATTTCCAATAATTTTCTAGCTGATGCAGTTTATTGCATGGAATAAAAAGCTCAGAAGTTTTCTATAGCTGTAGGAGAAAAGCAGTCATTCACAGAAGGATTAGCAAGTCCCAAGTGCTGACCAAAATGTGTTGTGCTTCAGTATACAGAGGACCTTGAAAACCTCCTGGCTCCTTTCAAACCTGGTGGAAGGAACCTTGTTAGATTGTCAATTCTGCAAAATGGGTCCACTGAAGTGGATTTCTGTGATAACCTACTAACAAGAAGGTTGTTGTTTAGTCACCTTGCACCATGAAGATTCTTACATTGAAAGGGAAAAGAAATCAACAACAGAGTTTTACTTGCTCAGCAGTCCCAAACTTAGCAGTTTGGAATGTCAACAAAATGTTTCTCCCCTATACAATATGTATTCAGAAGTAAGGAAGGGCAGCATGGCAAAGAGCAGTTGTTAGGAAAGTGTATGGCTTCTGGCATACCAAAATTCTAGCATCCATAACTTCAATTTAAGAAGGTTTTTTCTTGGTTGTTTCTGGGTTTTATTTGCTTTGTGGGTTTTTTTTCTTTCTTTTGTTGTTGTTGTAAGATTTTATTTCCAAGTAAAGGTTTTTTTTGATTTTTCAAAATGGTAAGTTTACCAGAGTAGAAAGAGTGGATTTCAGTTGGTTTTATCTTTTTGCTAAATGAAAAGAATGAAAATTCCTCTTTCACTTATTATGGAAATGGGCATTAATTTTCTGTAATGTTATAATTCCCAAAAAGAATAACTAATTTGCCAAAATAGTGGTGGGAAAAGAATTAAAAAAAAAAAGACAGGAAGAAGTATTTTCTATATGCTATTTCTCCTTTAGTCTGCATTGCTTTCTGAAATCTAAGATATTAATATAAACTGACAGCTGAAAGTTCATACACAGATTGAAGTAGACATTCAGTGGAAGCTAAGGGGAGGTGATTGTTAAATTTACTAGGAATTATAGCCATTGGTAGTTCTAGCAAAGCTTTTGGCATGTGTTTTAAAGATGATATACTGGGGAACTCATTTGATAGAAAGGTAAACTGGAGTCCCTTACTGCTGTTACATACACCAGTATATGTCTCAAATACTTCATAAAAAAGCTGTCAGCAGGATCACAGCCTATAAAAACTGGATTTCAATTGTATCATGCTTCATATATCATGAGCATTTCAAATTACATTAATAGTAATCTTCAGATTTAGTGTTTTCTTTAATGTCTTAGAATAGCCATAAAGCATGGAGACATGCTTTCTATAAAAAGAGAAATAAATCATACTTGTTACCTGGGTGGGTGCTTGTTTTGAAGCCAATCACATTTTTAAACATATAGTGCTCTCTTCTGTCCAAGATTAACTCATCCTTCCTAAATAAAAACATTAGTTAAGTTCTGCCTGGCTGAAGTATATTGGTGTTAGATATGCAATGTGACATTGCTGGAAGGGAGAAAAGGGAAGAGCTATGTCTTATGCAATAATTCATAGTAGGGCCTTGATGAATTCTGTCTCTCCACCACCCTGCAAAATGATTCTTTCAAGACAATGTTTTATCACATGAATTCAAAGTTAACTGCTGATTAGTTAATCCAAACAACCACTACCAATACAGCCCCTTGCATTTGCTGGATACTGAGTTAGCCTGTTGACGGCCACGTGCCTGATAGACATACCTGTATTTTCAAAAGTATACATTTCTTGAAGTACTTATGTTTTTTAAAGTGAATGATGCAACTTTTATTTTCCTGACCTTCCCTGTTTTAAGCAGGCCTCAAAATCTGACAATTCCAGAATAGCAAGAACCATTTCAGTGCAAAGAGGCCACAGTTCAAAGTAGGGAATGTCAAATATCTTGGCGTAATCAGTAAATGTGCATCTACATGGTTTGCACAGCGAAATACAAGCTTTAAACCAGAAAAATCTGAAGGCATCTCTATATACACTTTAGAAGCCTTCAGTTCTAAACAATATGTATGTCTTGCACAAAATGTTGTAAACTATAATTTTCAAATGATGAACTAGCTGGAAGATAAGCCATTAGTCAGATGTTTCTAAGAAACAAATTATTTTTATAAAAACTTTGTTGTATTTTTATTTGAAGTATACCTCACATTCCATGAGACTGTCAAAAATTGGCAGCATATGTAATAGAATTGACACAAGGAGAAAATAATCCTGTATTAGAAAAAGAATTCTTCCTTTAAGTACTTTGTATTAGATAAGGTTCACATTTCTGTAATCCCCTCTCTCTTTCTGTGTTTAAAATTTTTTATTAATGAACAAACTTAAGTGATAGTAAATATTTATTTCTCACAGTTTCTCATCTCTAACTTCATAGGTGTAGGGAAGGAAGAAAAGGTATGAATGCTGCAGAAAGATAAACAAGCCAGAAACCCCTAGAGTGTTCTTATGACATTCCCATTTTGTTTGGTTATCCTTTTATTTTCTAATAAAGGGTTTTTCACTGGAATATCTGCCTATGTGCCTTTTACCAGGCAAATGGCCTTGTAGCCAACACACAAAAATCTAATCACATTTCTTCTCTTGCTCTTTAGTGAGGTCTTAAGTTGAGATAAATATGATCTGTGGCAGATGGTGGTACAGCTAACGAAGCTCAGGTCAGCGTGGAACCAAGTGAGAATTGCCACCAGACAAGGTCAGGGAGCCTGGACCTAATTCAGCTAATAGCAGTGTCGAGCTCTGCTGCTGTTCTGGCACAGTGGCAAAACTCAGCCTTCAGCTCAAGCCCATATGCTGGGAAGAGCTTTCTTCACCTGAGCTCTTTTAATAACCCTCCATCACTATGAAATATCTGACCACTGGGGACTTGCCTGGCAAGTCTAACAAATTAGGGCTGCCGTTACAAGTAAACACTATGCCTGCCAGTTATTTCCATCTGCCCAGCACTGCCAGGTTCATTATGAGCATCAGGAGATGGAGTTAAACAGATGGCAGGAAATGTGCTTGGCCCTTGCACTCAGGAGAGAAGGACGAGAGGCAATTGCTTTGCATAACATCCCTTTCCCTTCATTACCTCACATTATAATATGTAAATAAAGTCACCCCAGGAGGAACTGAAAAAGCACTTAGTATTGAAATATAAGGGTGCTACATGGGGGGAGAGAGAAAGGAAGGGATGAAGTTTCAGCTGTTTGCAAACCAGAGTTTGCTCCCCCACCCCCCTGTCCCCTGAGAGATTTCAAGGGCTGCTTTTATTTCTGACACACTAAATGAAACTCTTTCTGAACATATCTCTCTCATTCTCTTCCCCTGGCTGTCTCCAAAGATTGCAGGAACCTGTCAATCAGGCAGCTTCCAGGGAGGCCTGCAGTGTGCATGAGAGCCCAAGGAGTGCACAGCATCCAGCAGCCAGGCTCAGCTCAAAGCCCTTTTTTTTTTTTAGTTGACATTGGAAATGCAGCAAGCAGAAAGCTAGTAGGGAGACATCATTAAATACTGCTCTGCACAGGAGTAAAGAATATCATACAGTTTTTATATATGGAAATATTAACATCCTTGGATTAAAGTGGGAAAACAAATAGCACTGCATGGAACTAAAATTTCAAAGTAGTAAACATTTCTATACTGTGCCTTGCCATAGACCTATCAGAGGATGCTGGGTGTTTCACTTTCTGCTTCTGAGTCTAAATAAAGGCAAACTGTTGAAATCACTGGACATGAGACTTTCATAGGTGTTAGGCTGTCTCAACGTGGGTCTGAGCTTTCTGGAGGAATGGGAGTCTTTTATATGCATTTCTGTTATGCTTAACATAGCGAGAGCCTTGTCTCAGCTGAAGCCTGCATTTGCTGCTGTAAAGCAAGGAATAAAAAGAAAGGAGTGAGATGAGAAGGCTAACATACAAAAGAGGTAAAACAGTCTGGCTTCAGTGGACTGATATCTGCGTTAATCTGATAATCCGACCCACTAAATTATACCTCCTTGTCACATTTTAGGGGACTAGATTACAAAACAAAAAGCAACAAGTAAGGCAAGATACAGTGACAATAGTCTATCTAATAAGATTATCCTCTTCATTGAAACACCTGGAGTTTACATAACAACTGGAAAACACATGATATTTAATAGGATTTAGTCAGCTACAAGTGAAATCTGGGCAGTTTGTCAGAGGAAGGGCACTGCAGAGTCTAAGCATACTGGGTCCAGGACAGGACCAAATCATATTTTGGATCCTGGAAAAATATTGGAGGATAAAGAAGTCTGTGAATATGATGGGTGTAAACACAAAAGTCAGGAGTCTACCCAGCCACAGCTGCCAGCACATTTCACTAAAAGGGAATTATATATGTCAATTAAATACCCAGTAGTAGCAGTCTGGTGTTCCCTCTGCTCCAGCTGATAGCAGATGTTCAGAGGCCAGCAATGAGTGGTGTATTTTAAGAGAATTGTGAGAAAATTCTCATTTACAGAAGAAAAGAAAAAATGTTTCACACTTGCCAGATTTCTGGGTCTTGATTTCAAGGTGGCTAGTGTCCTGGGCTACCAGATGTTCAAAACCCCCAGACAAATGACCATGGTGTCTATAAAGAGCAGCTCTACTGCACACCAAGGGGAAAGCTGTTCTACTTTGCACAATTCAGACTTGTCTGTGATACAGCAGGCTTGTCACGTATGTGCAGATCTACTGAGCATGACAGGTCCAAAAATGAGACACATAAAACCTATTGCCTGTGGACCTGCCAACTTTGACAGGTCTGAGTCTGGAAGCTGCATACGGAGTGAAAGGGTTCCTCTGTGCTTGCAGTGGCAGACTGTGGTACATCCAAACTTTAAGACTCAAAACTTCCATGACTTCTTGCTAACAAAATTCAGAAAACAGGTGTTTTTCCTCTTGATCATCTTTATCACCTTAAATAAAAACAACTCCACATCCTTTCATGAAATCATGATGCCTGTGCATTTTCCATAAACATTTTCTCCCCTCTTTCTCAGTTGCTTCATTCATTATCCAATTTCCTACTTCTGGGTCAAAGAATTCATCAATCTGAGCTTCTGATTTTAATAGGTATGATTTTATATAACTTGTATTTTACTGTCTTTTACCATCATTCCAGGTGTTGAAGCATTTCTGTCCAATGGCTCAGGCACCCTTCACACGATTGCTATTAAGAGCAGTAGTGAATCCTTTCACATCTTCCTCCTTGTAAGGTTAGATGTGATATCTGGGGGTTTCTTATCCCACACAGGAATTGCCTCCATACTAAGTACAAGGATCAATTGACATTCTTGCTTCTAATTAGTGTAAGATTTCTTTGGACCTTCTAGGCAATTCTCCTCTACACAGTCTAGCATCATGATTAATTTTGGCACATGCTGCTCTAATTGTCAAACCTGATTATACTGTGGCCACTATTACTTAAGGGCTTGACAGCAGTTCATAAAGCAATTTTTTATTTGGGACTAGAGAGATCTGAAATTAGATTCTCTCTTCTGCTGTAGTTTGGAGCTGGTGATTTCTTTCCTACAGCTGCTTTTTGTGAATTTTTTTTTCTTATCCTTCTGGCAATACACTAGTGCATGGAGTTATTGGATTTCAGGCTGAAATGGAAAGGAGTATCCGGATGCATTCTCCAGCCATCCCAGGGGTGTGCTCTGAATGTGTGATCCTAGACAGGGAGGCTGGAAAGGGGGGATACCATCAAAGAAACTACTCTTGTCCTTAGTATGTTGTACTTGTGTTCACTCCTTGCAGCCTTTCCTCTTTAACTGACAAAAACATGTATATGCATTTGCAGGCCTATTTAGCTGAACCAGGCTCAGAAAGGGCCTGCACCTGTCATTTCAAAATGAGATGTAGCTGAAATGATAATGTGGTTGCTATTTGTTTTCTTTTTTCATTGTTCTGTGCACCTTTGCCCATTGCCTGCCTCGGCTGCCATCTTATAACTTATTGGCATCTCATGTTAGTGACGAGTCTCTGTGTCTGTTTAAAGACAGACAGACATGTAGAAAGATATAGATAAAGCAAGCCATTAGACTTGGGGTATGTGTGGGAAGAGACTGCTCAAAATCTTTGTAACACATCAATCAGACATACAGACACTGTGTGAAGTTTCAAACACACATAACCCCTAATGAAACTCCATTCATTCAGATTCTATGAAACACTACATACAGAATATTTTCTCCAACACTCTCTTTCATAAACAAGTGGCAAAAAATTATATCCTATAAGTGCAGCATCTCCAATCACCAAAGGTTATTTAGTATTTGGAGCAGGAAATAATCCAGCATCATTTTGCAGACACTGGGCTTTTTCTCCAGTTGCAAGGGAGCTGTTTGCTTTAGGGTCCTGGGAAAGTAGCAGGTTACTGGTTTGGCTTTACCAAGGTGTCAGGAACCTGTGGGATCACCTTAGTCTTCTTTGCTCTGCTATTATCTCTGCAACATCTCCCATCCCAGCACCTTCAGCAAAGGCTTTTACAGTGAAATCCTTCATCTGTATTGGCTCTCACTATAGATAGGCTTTAATTTTGTTTCACATTAGGAGCTCGGTGAAGAAAACGAAGAAAACACAGATATGAAGCAGGGTCCATAACAGATCTACTCTTTCCTAAAATGCTCAGAATGTTTTTAAAATGCTGATACCATCCTTGACTTTTCTAGTTTAAAAATACTTGCATTTAATCAGTGGTTAAATTGATCTGAGGTAGCTGGAAGTGGCAATAGTTATTCACAGGAAGTTATTTAGGATAGGCTAAAGTCAAGAACGTTGAAAATACAGTTTTTACATATTTTACATTAACTATGGGCATTGCAGTTTGTTTGGATAGGAATTTTTAAGAGTATATATCCTGGTTCTTTAACTAGTCATGAAAAGGCAGCAGCCATATTTTTTTACATTGCTTTGTTCTGCAGTTTTATGGAGCATGTCAACATTGTCTCTCCTGCCTCATAATTAGCAGGCTGAAACACCTTCTATTTCCTGGAGATTAGCCACTCCAGAGAAAGAAGGTGTTGCTGTATCCCCCTCTGTCTGCTAAGACAGCTGTAATGGCTATGTGCACCTGTGGCACAATAACCACCAGCAGCCAGCTAGTATTGTTTATTGCTAATGAGGCAAATAATTGCTGCAGTTAATCCAGCTTCTGTGGTTACTAGGTAGAAGGAGGAAAACTACAGTGAAACTGGATAGGGTAACAGAGTGAGCAGAGTGTCTCCAGCATTTAATTTAGCTCTAACAAGGCAGTTAGTGTGAGATCTCAACTGATTGTTAAAGAGTACTTACTGATGTTAATAAGCATAATAATCAACTATAACTGGCATAAATTAATTCAGCATTACAATACAGAAGTAATAAAATGGCTAATCATTATGCTCTTTAAATTATATTAATGTGCACATTCAACCATATCAAATGGTTTAACTGTTCACCAATATAGCAATAGTAAATTAATTTGAAAGAAATGCAACGCAGCAAACAAACCCTAATTGCTATTTAATAAGTATGGTAATTTCTGTTTAATTTGGCTACATTGTCCTGTTGAAAAGCAAAAAACTAAAGTATGTAGAATTAGGAAAAAATATGCTTAAGTGGTTGAACTAGACTAATTGAAAGAAAGCTCTGCAGTTCTGTGGGCTCATTTCTCTAGCTTTGGTTCTTTCTGTGCTACAGCCTCGTTCAGCCCTCGAAGGTCTGCCTTGCTCGAGGTTTGCCTTTGATACTGATCCAGCCAACAAGCAGCTGGCTGTGAGTCCTCAAATGTCTCAAGACAATATTGACTGAGTGTGCCCAAGTGTTTCATTAATAGATTAAGGGACACGAAAAAATACAGACATACTCCATACATCCCCTCTATCCAAAAGTCTCAAAACAGAAATACAAATCTTGTTAAGAAGCTACTTTGGAGGGATGTTAGAATTTTTGTTTAGCTAAGTCTATGTGGTACTTTCAGCCAAACAATGGGGTGGTTAATCAGAAAATGGGTTTTAACTTTCCCTTAACACTGAAGCTACAACACACTTCTTTTAAAGCTTTGCTGCTGTGCCAAGAAACCAAAGGCAGGGAAATATTAATTAAAAAGCCAAAGCAAAGAATCTACAACTCTTCCTGCTGCAATCCTACAGGGAGCCTGGATATTGCTAAGCTTTTGTACCAGTAAATACAAAAGTTCCCACTTCAAATACATCTACCTCAGGTAAGGTGTGTGTTTCAGTGAAGAGGTAGGTGGCAATTCTTTGTCTGTACTTTTTTTTTTGTTCTCAAAATGTCACACCTCTCAGACATCACCACAACATGGCCCTGGCCCTCTCTCTCAAACATTTGTGTTTGAATACCAGTGGAGGAACCGGTTGTTAACAGAAAGAAGAAAGATGTTTAAGATAAGCAGCAATGCAGAGAGGAAACAGGTGAGAGGTTGGAGCACGTATCTGTTGGAGAGAGAAAGGCAAAATCCTGACCTTTTTGTCTCTGTAATCCATCCTTGCCACCAAGGTAAAGCCTGAGATCCAGCTGAACCGTGAAATAGTTGCAGCAATAAATGCAACCTTTTCAAAGTAATTTGGTATTAACCCATTAAGTAGGTATGAAGAAAACAATAGACCTGCCATACAAATCTTCAGAAAGAACAGAGTAAACCATCTCTCATCTGCATTTACTGTTTTCAGCCAACAGGAAAATGTGTTTTGAAAAGTCTTTGTGCACAGAACACTTGAAATTTCTGCTTGATCGCAGGGGTGTTGTTTTCTGCTGCTAACCCACAAGATGCTTGTGAGATTTGAAGCTGCTGATTGTAACCAGTTTATGAGAAGCTAAACACCAGCCATTCAGCAAAGTGCTTTAACAGTCAGGTAGTTGTTCCTCTGAGCTTTCTCCAAAGAACCCCCAAGGAATAAAAATCAGAGGGGATTCTCTTTCAGTCAACAGGACTAGTTGAACATTTAACCATGTCTCCTGGGGGAGAGGTGGGGAAAAATGTATACAAAACCAGCCATTTTTGGAGACAGTTGATCTGCCTCTTTCTACTGGGGACTTAGGAAGCTGGAATTGTCATTATGTTGTCATTTTCTACATTCAGTAAAATATATCTTATTTCCCTGTGCACGAATCAGCATTCTCATTGGGTTCTTTTGCTAGGAAGACATGCCCTTTATGAGCTGAATTGGATTTTTCTTCAGAAAAACAGCAGCATGTAAACATTTTAGAATTAAAATTAATTCATATTACTTCTGGTAGGAAAAATAAGCCTAGTACTATATTTTTGAATCTCCCATAGATATTTTGCCTGGCATCAAAATGAAGCACAGCTGCAGTGGAGAACTACTTGTTTCTCTTCCTGTTTGTCTGAGTCTGTCCATAAGTACCAGACCACAATATACTTATGTATGTGCTACAGTCAGTGCAGTAAATCTCTTTTGCCTTGTGAAGACATTTTGATTTATGTTGAACTCTTATCTGTTCTTGGCAACATGTGCTGGTTCATAGGAAAGGAACTGTGGCCTTCACATTGTGATCCACCATGGGAATGTTCTCACACACCTGGCATAAAACACTTGCCAGAGTTCTCTTATTAACAGCTCATCTATTGAACTTGAGAGAAACTAGCCCATTGTTCTTTGCTATCATATGATTTTTTTTTTTCCTTCCAAATCATCTTTCACATGAATGAACGTTTAGAATCAGGGTTGACTTGAGCTGATCATGCCAAGCTGTATCAGAAGGTTCAGAAAACAAAAACTTAGAGTCATGATTATTTTTAGTCACAAATAATTTCTTCTTTATTAGCCAGGGTGGAAGAAAAAAATATTTCCAAGAAATGCCTTTTAGTTATAGGTATTGTCCCCCTAGTTTATATGTAGGTTGGAGTTTTAACCTTGTGTGCATCATATACTAAGTTTTTCATATAATAATCTATAACAAAATGTTCTGAGAAATAATTTCTTGAAGTTTCATTAGTTCAGAACTGCCAAATTCCATTAATCTCAGTCAGGCAAGACCGAAAGGGGAAAAAAAAAAGGTCAATGAGAGCATTAGTGTGACAGAAGATTATTTCCTACTGACATCACAAGAACGTCAGTCCTTCAGAAGATGTGGAGAATGAACAAATGCTTGTTGCACAGTTGGCTCTATGGACAGGTATTTAGTGCCATCTAGTGGGTTTTGAAATGTGTAGTTTCTAAATATATAATTTCTGTGTTCATTTATTGTATGTTATATGTGAGAGGGAAAGTATCATGGGATCTTTATTATAAGAATCATAAAAACATGTCCCTTATAATTTTTAGTGCTTTTTTGGTTTGAGTTTGGGACTTGATTCTGCCTTATCAACACACTTTGAAATGTGATATTGTTAAGATAACTGTCTTTCTTGGTATGAAACTTTACAAAACTCCTGAAAGTAGTACATTTCATATACAATATTCTTTTAATGTGAAGTGAGAGGACCAAAAATAAACCCATCACTTTTAGAAACGTCTAAAGAGAACACAAGATTCTGGCCAGTAGCAGAATTAGTCATCACTGTTTCACTCACATCAAACAAGTCTACTTCTGCGTCTTTTGTCACCATTATCCCACAGATTCTGAATTAAGGTGGCATATTGGCTAAACAGTATTTTTGCCCACTATTAATGCAATTGCTTTTCTCAGAAAACATTTCTAATTTATGTGAAAGCCTATGAAGGGACTTTAAGAGCAACAGTAACCTGTAGTAGAGATCAGCTGAGCTGAAACCTTCCTGTGCCAAGGCAATCAATTTCTGCAGTAGAGGCAGAACAGTTTTTGCCTGCTCTGGGTCCCCCCTGAAGAGGTTTTGTGACTATGTATGTGCTGGTCACCGCTTGTACTTGCACAGTACAAGCCTTTCCTCAGCTCTCTGGGGTGCACTACCATTAAGATCTGGCAAAAACCTATGCTGTAAGCAAGCAAATGGCTTCTGGATATAGCAGACTTTGCTATCTTCCCTGCCTCTTCCTAAAACGTAAGGTGCACAGGAATAAACCTTCTGGCTAGGAGCTGGTGGCAGGAAGTAATACACATATTTAGGCCTATTATAATTAAGCATGTCTGTAACCTAAAGGTTAAAGTATAGCAGACCTTTGTGGTAATATATTGTCACTGGTTTTCCCCCCTCAGCATTTGTTCATGGTTACAGCTGCTATTTCAGAGGGATTGCACTTGGAACGTTTCAATAAACATTGAGCACTACTAGCAGTTTGTAGAGTTGTTTCCTGTGTGATTTGCTGAGAATGTTAGTTCCCTAATCAATACAGTTAATTCCCTGTAACAGTTGGGTTGTATCTTGACAGAGTTTTAAGTACTTCATTATAGTAGTTTTACATTCTACCACACAGAATTAAGCAGGCAAGGTAAAAATGTGGGGCTATTTCACTTCAAATGGCTGGCTTAGAATTAATGTTAGAAGTTAGTATGTGCATCAGCATGTGATGTGATGGAAAGATCCTTCAAATCCTCTTGAAGCTGAAGACAGAGGTTGAGCAAAATCTGGCAACAGGATTTTTTTCTAAGCTTATGAGGTTTCAAGGTTTGTTCACTTCTCCTGTGTACCAGAGATTGTTTTTCTCATTTCAATTTCCCTTAAAATAATTTTGCCTTTAGATCAAAATACACATTTTCAGTTTTTCTTTTTTTTTTTCTCACAGATAACCAGAAATCCAAAAAAACCTAGGTGGTGCTGAGAACAGTAAACCCTTTTAATGTCACTTAGAGACTCTTACCTAGGAAATTCCTAAATTTTATCTTATCATTTTCAGACTTAGCAGATTAGAAAACCAGTTCTGAGAGCTGAGAAATTTAATATGGTTATATTTAAATTTAATTAAGTCTCAAGAAAATGCCTCTGTGTTTGCTTAGTCTGGTGTTGTTCCCAACATATTAGCATGTACAGAAGAGTCTCTCTGGGAAGCCATCTGGTATGTTATAGCACAGTATGTACTATCTTTCCTTGTTGCCAAATACATGCATTCAATTAATGATAATCATCTGCTCCTTCTATGCAGTATTACACTTTCCCCCCTCATTCCTGAGTAGTCTTAGCCAAGCTTTGCATAATCACCTTAGAAAAACTTGGTGCTGAAGTTTTTTTTTCCTTCCCAGACAGCAGCATACCAGTGGGGTCTGACACAAGACTTGCTTGTTGATGAGGAGGAAGTGGAAACACAATAGCATTGCTTTCTCTCCTACGTTCACAGCTGGCCTCCCAGACACAGTCAGCAAAAAAAATATTACATAGCCTGCAGAAATGTCATCAGGACTTGAGAGGTGCTGATCGAGGAGTAACAATTGCTCTAAGAACAGCTGTTGTTATCCATAGAGAGTTAGCAGTTCCACCAGAGAAATGTTTTATCCAGTTTTCCTTACTCTTATGGAAAAACTGATTTCAGATGTGTTTGTGAACAAAGGCAGAAACAACAACCTAAATGCTAATGCAGATGCACAGAAAAACAAAATTGCATTCAGGACTGTACAAAGATTGAAACAATCTCTCAATCATAATTATACTACATACCAAATAATAAATGAGACACAATAATGGAGTCTAGCTGGAGGCCTGTGTCTAGTGGAGCACCTCAGGGGTCAGTACTGGGACCAGTACTTTTCAACCTCCAGAGCAGAGCCACAAAGAAGATGAAGGGAGTGGAACGTCAGCCTTATGAGGAAAGGCTGAGGGAGCTGGGTCTCTTTAGCTTGGAGAAGAGGAGGCTAAGGGGTGACCTCATCTATGCTTTTAAATATGTGAAGGGTGGCTGTCGAGAGGATGGGGTCAGGCTCTTCTCAGTGAAGCCCAGTGACAGGACAAGAGGCAATGGTTGTAAGATGAAGCATAAGAGGTTCCATGTGAATAGACATAGAATTTTTTTCCCAGTTGAGGTGCCAGAGCACTGGCACAGACTGCCCAGAGAGGCTGGGGAGTCTCCTTCTGTGGAGATATTCAAAACCCGTCTGGACGTGCTTCAGTGTGACCTGGTCTAGGGAATCCTACTGTGGCAGGGGGGTCGGACTAGATGATCTTTCGAGGTCCCTTCCAACTCCTAACTTTCTGTGATTCTGTGATACATGCTCACTGCGGTTTACATTTTTACAAACTCTAAAGTTCTCAAAGTAACTCTTTACTCCCTCTTGTGGCTTTTTAGAGAAGTATGTTCCTTCTGCTTGGAGTCCAGTTGGATTATATCTTTCTTGGCATGTATTTGATGCTAAATAAATTTGCCCTAGTGTTGGATCGTAAGTTCTATTAAATATACGTCCTTCCAAAATACATAATCAGTAGATTACTGATATGTTTCTGTCCTAATATATCTATACATCTATTTCTGAAATAAATAATCATATAAAGGAACTTGAAAAATATTTCAACATAACTTAACCAGCAAGCAGAAAAAAAAATATAACTGTGGATTTTTAGAAGAAAAAAACACTTCAAGAGTGTATTTAATCCCACCAGGGAACATTTTTTTATAAGTGTAACTATCTTTAATATATTGATTATTTTGTGCAATCAAATTTTCAAGCAACAAACCTGATCTTTGGTCTGGCCATACAGGGACAAATAGCTTTTTTTCTTCTGGTGTGTGCTGACTGTGACCATATACTCTGTGAATGCAGAGAGAACAGGAATGAGCTGTGACACTTGCACAACGCAGGTGGTGACAGAATTCATTATTCCTGTGGCATGTCACCCATCACATTCCCTTACTGTTGGCTGTCACACTGCACACATCCCCACAGATGCAGAATACTGATTGGAGACATTTTCTTTTTAACTTGATTTCACTTTTTCTGTTTACATAACACACAGGTAACAAGCAAAACTAAAACAAAAACACAAGTCTTCAGCAGCATCAAACTGTCTTTTTCCCCCCCATACACATTCCATGAAGTTATACTAACTTTTTCTGTTTGTTATTTTAAACATTTCTCAAGAAATTAGGGTGGAGATGGAGAATCAAAGGCCAGATCCGTTCCATAGCACGTGGGTGACAGCTGAGCCCCTACAAATCCATGTGCACACACTGATAGATACAGCAAATACTCAGAGGTAAATCAATCCTCTTTCACCAAAAGCTACCCTAAATTATATCTTTTCACACTTGGCACCAGCTAAGAATGTGCACTTAGGGAGTTATTCTGGCTCTGTTGGTACCATTTTTAACCTCTGTTACGTGATTGTGAGTCTGGATTTTTGGTCCTTTTGTTGTCAGTCTCCACAGATGAAGCTGTTCCCAGTTTCACTTACTGTAAGTCAGCTGTGTTCAGATCATTTGTCTAAAACTAATATTTTCCTTCTGCAGATTTCTCTGGTTCTTAATTTTGCAATCAAATATATTCTGAGCATGACCATATATACATGATGACTACACACATGATAGATTTATTTTGTGTTTCAGACTCTTCTCTATGATGTCTTTAAGAATAGAAAAGACAAAAAAAGAGGAGCAGTGATTAGAAGGTATTTGATTTAAACTTGGATTGGTTTAAATGAAAAGAAGTATATACTCTGTTTTGGGCTATTTGGAGTCAATTTGTTTTTCTTAATGCCTAGGATAAGATCTCTGTTACAAGCAGTCTGGGTAGTAAGCTAGGAATTCTGTAGCTCCTTCTCTCTGCTTCCACTGCAGGGATATTTCTTTGAATCCAGTGCTGGAAACCAGGCCAGATTACAAGGTTTTAGGGAATCAGCAGTGCAGTCAATAAAGGCTGGCTCCTGCTGAAATGCCCAGCCTGTAAAGCTTCCAGGACACAACAGTGTTCATGTTGAGACAAAACAAGCTCAGTTTTGATTTCCAGCTGTGAACAATGCACTAAAGAACAAGAATCAAAGCTCTATTTGCTTATCCATATCTTGATGATGACTAATTGCAGAAGACAGAAAGCAGAGAATGAGATAAAGTCATAGAGTGGGTTTGCTTGGAGCCTTAATGAAACCCAAAAAAAGCAACAACAAAACCAACAAACCACTAACTCCAGGCACTCTAATTTGTCTTAAAATTTTTCAGACTCTGAAGCGGAAACCAGGCCAGTGTGGACTGGATTATATTGGTGTGGGCATAAAGATAGTGTTTCCTTGTCTTTGGAAAGTATGACCTGACACTCAATTTCCAATGTGCTGGGGGTTTTGTAGTAATTTTATTTTAGAAGCTCACACCAACTAACTGACTTTATTGTAATAAATCATTTAACATGGAGCTATCCTTTCTGAGCTCTTCTGCTGACACATATCTCAGCCCAGCATTGCACATTTCAGAGCAGTCACACCACCAGTGTGGCAGTCTGTAGTATCCCTTCTGTTATTCAGTAGAGGAATAGTATGGGATACATAAAGGTAGTTGTATGTCAAGATGCTGAAATATTCAGGAAAGATTTTTCCTCAGGGAGTTCCTAGATACACTTTTTTGACAGGGCAGGTGCATAGCCACTGAGTTATTTATTAGACAGCACAAACATAGAGAACTACAGTCAAGATTTATCTTTAATTTGGAGCGTTCTTTAGAAGTGACAATTCCATTGGGAAGCAATGGCTGCTCTGAATTGCTTTAGCTAAAGAAAATTAGCAGCTAACATGTACAGAAAACTTTAAATAATTCTGAAGGCAGAAACAGCCTCAGTGATCACTGAAGACAAGGGATGGGAATTCAACTGGTATTAGTGCAGAAAGCAGGAGATGGGACTGTCTTTTCCTAACTTAATGTTTTGCATGAGTAAGAGCTGCTGCAGGGAGTTAAGGTGAAAAGTAGTAGTATTTTATTCCTTCTGTTCATTGTCATGTATGGATATTTGTATGGGTATTGAAAAGGTTTTCATAGAAAATAATGGCACAGGAACAGCTACTGTAGGGTGATGTGGGAAGGACTGAGGACTGCACTACCTGTCATTGGGCTTTTAAATTCTGCTACATTGTGATGAACATTGAAAACACCACACTGGGGTGCTAGGTTTGGAGGTACTCAAAACCTACCCGGAGTATGCCCAGACTAGAGTTAGCCTCGATTTAATCCTGTAGTGTTGGGAAAGAGAAATCCAGTGGTAATAACTTCTGACTCAGGAAGTCCCTGAGATACAGTATTCTCAAGGTTGAGCATGCTTCAGGGAAATGTCACCAGTCCTACCTCTGCTGCTCCAGTCATCCCTCAGCATCCCTTTACTGGCTGTGGTCAGGAACAGATTTCTGGGCTGAATGGACCTTTTGGTTCCCTCTCCATGTCCCTGTGAAGATGTCCATGGAGATTTTTTTAGGTGCCCACCATGCAAACAATGCTGCCATTTTTTTCATCACAATTTGTACTAAATATGTGTCACATTCACACACTCTTTTTATAGGACTACATGTTGCATCCAAATGCTTAATGCTACAGATTCTGAGTAGGTTTTATTCAGTTCTTATTATGTATGACATTTGGACTGCAGGGAAAATGAATATTTAATAAATGGAAAAAAAAAAAAGAAAAAGCAGGGGAAGTGGGACAAGGCCTACAGAATATAAAACTGATATGTGTCCTTTTCTGTTCTGAAAATAGGAGCTGCAGAAAATTTGAGAAATTAAATTAGAAAAACCTATAGAATATCAGGAAGAAATAAAACATCTACTAACAAACATAGACTGGAAAGGACTGACTGCTCCCTTCACCTTTGTAGTCTTTGACTGAGAGCACCACTTACTCTCTCTTCACAGTCATCTGAACACATAGCAAACATAATTTCAGGCTAGGATGGATGCTCTAGATTGAGAAGATATTTTTCATCTTACTATTGTGTTAGAAATCTCCTACCCCATCTACTCATGCACATGTTACTTTTACTATTGGATAGGACTTACCATAAGGCTCATTGACAATGTTTTGCAAATTTTGTTCCCCCTGCACCTCATGCTGTCATATTGTTATGGTCATAAAAAATTTCAGTAAAATAAAGGAATTCATTTGCTTACACAAGTGTTTATGGCTAAAAAAGACCTCACTGCCAACACTGTCCCTGAGCACTTGAAGACATTCTTTTTTTGGTTTTTTGTTTGTTTGTTTTCCCACCACTACAGATACATTTGGCAGAAGAACACATACTAACAAGCCTAATACAGTTGCTTCACATGTATTATTTCAAAACATTGGCTGTACTGTAAAATAAATATGTCACAAATGCTTCCTTGTCAAGTCCCTTCATTTAACTTTAACTAGAAGGAAACTCCATACTGTACCAAACCCTCTGAGAAGTTTTGTTTATACTCTTAGTTTATTATTTTTAATCCTGTTTTTCTCAATGCCATGATGGGCATTTGGCTTCCACTGGCATTTATTTAAATACAGGTTGTTTTCCTAAAACCAGTTTAAAAAAATGCCCCAACATAGTTATTGTTCTTTCACTTTAATTTCTCATTTTTTCCATCCCTTACCAGTACTTCAGTATTCCCTATTGTTTAAGATACAGTCCTAAAGGTTAGACATTTTACTGCTGCATCCAGTGAAATCTGAAATGGTTTATGTTAGCCTCACAAGAATGTTTTTAGAATACAGCTTAGTCTACTAATAGTATTAAATGAGAAAGAGAATAAAGAATACAATTGTTTCTTCTCTATCTTATGCTTGTATTCTGTGTATGCAATATATCCAAATCATTACACTGATTAAAACTAGAGAAAGCAATAACCTAAAGAAACAGTTTCAGTGAGAGAGGCAAAAATAGGTTACACATATTAACGATCCCTTCATTTTCCTTCTAAGATCTTGGCCCTGCTGATCTGTGTAAATGCAATAGTTTATTATTCAATCTGTATAGAGTACTCTTCAGGTGAATGCATTTCTTCTTTACAAATCTTCAGGTGATCCCTTAGTAGTATTTTTTAATTATACCTTTTTCTTTCTGCTTGTCCCCACACCACATTTTATTCTCTTGTGTGGATTTTCTTGTGGTTCGTCCTTTTCCTTTTGTGACCAAGGGCTGACACTTTTGGTGGAAAGGTAAGGGTGAAGGAATGTAACAGCTTGTTTTATTCTCAAAATGAACTAATCTTGGCATCTCTTTTTGACCCATTCTGTCTCCTATAGACCTACCCTGTAAGTCTGAACTCAGTATTTGAACTTGTGTAGCCACTTCAGGCTTGGGAGATGTTTTAGTACTTTGAACTCAAATGTAAGTTTCAAAATACTGAGCCAAACAATACTGAATGAACATGACTTTGGGGCTGTCCTGTGCCTATAGGAGTTGGACTCAATGATCTTTATGGGTGCCTTCCAACTCAGGACATTCTGTGATTCTGTGAATTTATCTCTGAATTACCCACACTTCAACTGACAACAGCCAGAAACCTGGGGAGTGCACAAAAATTTTGTAATGGCAATTTATGAGTAAGAGCTACTTTGGGAACTAAGGATTCCACTTGCCCTGCAGTGCCTCATGGTTACATCAGCTTTGTATGACATCTTATTTTCAGGTGCCATTTTCTTGGTGCTTTCAAGCAAAGTAACAGAGTAACTGAGAGTAGGAAAATCCTTGAATCTGCCTATTCACTTCTTTTGTTAGCAGATTCTGTAGAGTGTTGGAAGAACAGTTGGAGTTGTTTTGCTAAGAGCAGAGAGATTAGCAAATAGAACACATACACACAGAAAAACTGTCTGTATTGGTTAAGAGGAAAGGGTGGAGGATGTTTTCTTTGGATCATTCTAATTCCATTACTTTTCAAATGTCTCAAAAGCCTCTAAGAGTGACACGATGACCAGTGGGTGTAAATAGGATTTTGACAAGAAGGCAAAGTTCTCTTGACTTTAAAGCCAGATGTTCATAGCAAGACAGTCATTGCCTGAGAGATTTGAATTGTATGTTTTCAGATATCCTTGGATTCACAGACCAGTCTCGTACTAGGAAGGTAGAAGTTCTTCACCCTGTCTTTGCTTTGTTACTACTTGAAACAACCACAGCTATCTCTAGTATAATATCATTTTAGCTAGTGTGACCACAAGCCTTCTTGGATGGCATTTGCCCTTTTGGTTTACATGAGTCTATGCAGAATTTGGCACATACTGACTAAAACTTTCATTTCTGTTTCTCATTTTTACAGGACTACTCAAAACATGTACAATTTACAAGTCATTTGTCCCACATTATAAATTTGTCATGAAAGCTTTAGCTAAGTTTGATGTGACTGACAGTCCATGAAATTTTGGAAGGTTTTGTGGATATTTTATTAATGCAGACAAATGTTAACCATATGCTGGCCTACTTAAATGCCCCATGGTGACACTACTCAAATGTGACTGAGATTGATTATATCTTGCCAGTAGAGTTATATCAGCAGAAAATGATTTGTAACCCCACCCTCCTAACTTCATTACTTCCATTTTCACCCCAAATTGAACTGGCTGTAATAGCCTTTATAAGCGAGAATAGAAAAGTATGAAATTCCTTTCCAGGAGATGCCCTTTAAAGACTTTCCTCTCTGTATTTCCTCTCAGAAAACTCCTTATATTTTAAACTCTATCATATGAATCCTAAAACTTAAAAAAATATACCTGTTATAAGAAATGGTTCCTTCTTATTTTATACAGTAATATCTTTCAAATATTCTTTTGAAGAAAATCTTCTTGAGGTACTGTTCCTACCCATTATCCTAGGAAGCTTTCCTATGCTCAGGTATTTCAGAAAACTTGTGGCTGATGTCAACATATGCCATTGTTTTCCTTATTTGCCAGCGAACTTAACTCCTGGACAGTTTCTGTCTCTCATCTTGTGTTTTTCTAAAGTGTATTGAACTCAGGTTTCAGTGGTATTGGTACTGCTTTACTTTGGAAAACTCATCTAGTTACATTCAATTGTCAGGACTGGACATATCACCAGTTACACTTGCCGAAAACCCCAAGCACTTGTCTCACAGCTGGTGTTCTAGAGTAAGGAAGATGTTGCATATCTTCTATGATCATAAACTTCTGTAAGAATATAAACAAGACTGCTGAAACTACCAAGAGCTGGCTAATTAATTCCTTTGCATACTATTCTTTGAAAATGCTAACTTTTCTTCTCAGAGGGTAGAATATGTCTAGCATTTTCAAATCTACACAGTTTCCTTTCCAGATTTGGAGATAAAGTTGTTACTATCATGGGCTGCAAAAAATCACTGTAACACTAGAATATTATTTAGTTTCATGTGCTGCTTCTTCTGAAAGCTGTGAGAAGAAATTGAATTATTTTCTGATGTGCATTCTCTAGGAATGGAGTTGAAAATGCCCATTTTTTTTTTTTTACATATATTGGTGAATAACAGCTGGGATAGCAAGTTGCTTGTACTAGCAGTCTAGAAGTGACAGAGAGGTCTTGGAGATGAGAAGTTTTGTTTCTCGTCTCTGTGTCACCAAACTAATTTGCTTTAAAACATATTAAGATGTTAATATTAATACCATGGTTTGGCAAAACACATTATCAATGTCATAGAAGTTCTTAGCAGTTTCAACATGAAGGCTAATATCTACTGACTTCAGTGAGACTTAAACTTTTAAGTGCATTATTTTTGACTGGAAAAGTTGCCCTGGGTGAAGGCTTACATGACAAGCTGAGTTACACATGGCAGTTATGTACACATCTGAAGGACGCTGAAACATGCCCAGTTCATTCTTTTGTTCCATTTGAGGTTTTTAGGTTTCATTAAGACTTTGGATAGACAGCTGAGCAGCACTGGGAAAACAAGAAACTGAGCACAGAAGTACGACAAACTGTAGTATGTGTTTATGAAATTAAGACAATTAGTTGAGGCACTCCTCAGTAGGAAGGAAGGTATCATATTATCATAAAAATCTTACACTTTTCAGAAAAAATAAAGCAATCTACCAGATAACAGTATGAATTGACAACCATAATTAAAATATTGTGTTAAAAGTAAAATATACTGTCAGACACATTTTTTTAGCATTCTTAGAAGTAACGCTTGTGCACTTTGAACCTGGAGCTAATTTGGACTGATACAAAATTTTGCACTGGTTTACATAAGAGTTAGGTCTAATTGACATTTGCAATACTTTCCGTCCTGTTCTTTCTACATAACCAGGAGGTCTATAAATATTTCCTGTTATATAAACTATCCTTTCTATAAACTTAGTGCCTCTGGAGTATTTACATAATCCAGTCAGTTTCCTAATATGGTCAACTTTCAGTTATCCCAATTACATCATATTTCCTTATTATTCCCATATGTTTTCACTGCTGTGTCATACGATCTCTGTGATTCGTGTGGAAAAAGATGATAGCTCTCAGCTTATTTTATTTCCACTTCCAGTTTCATCTTTCCATCTTTGAACTTCACTTTGAGTA
The DNA here is from genome assembly GCA_013399015.1 of Galbula dea. Lineage (NCBI taxonomy): Eukaryota > Metazoa > Chordata > Aves > Piciformes > Galbulidae > Galbula > Galbula dea. The sequence continues at coordinate 3,380,817 of VWZX01000708.1, forward strand.
ATTTAAACTTTTACTACCAACAGTTCCTCCTGATTTTTCATTACTAAGAACTTCATGTCTTTGTCCACCTCCATCACTCCATTAAAATAATGCTTCCATTTGTTTTACAAACAGGTCATGCTTCCTTGTGTCCCATTCAGCACAGTTTTAAGAACCTTCTTGGCCATTTTCCTGCTCTGACACAAAGTACAATTGTAGCACTCGTATTGGCTTACAAATAACATATCGGTATGGAGAGATAGACTTATTAGACTCTGTATGGAATTGGTCTTAGTGTGGATGCTTACAGAAACCTAGAGGTAAGATCTGAAGTATCAGACTTGACATGTAATCAATCTACTCAAAGAATATTTGTGCAGTAAGAGCAAAATGACAGGATTGCATGATATGAGGAAATGAATTCCAAAAATCAGTTATAAATCCACTAAGTTGCACAATACAGACACTACACTACTGAAATTAGTTGTTTTCTAAGCAGGTGAATACACAAGATATGCGAAGACAATCCTCTTTCAGAAAGATGTAAGGACCAGTAATGTAAATAGTGGTAAATCAGAGTGTAAAAATCCATAAAAGCTTGAATATATGAAGTATGATTTCAAGACTTCTGCTGGTCTAGAATTCCAAATATCAAGATGCAAGCTGACAGAAAAAATGATAAAAATTGAATATTGTCTGTAAGGTAATAGAAAGGAAAATGAGGAATGTTCAAAAGTAAAAATAAAATTCAAATATAGCTAACAAATACTAGCAGGTGAAGAAAGTTTACAAATAGGATAAATGTAAATTTGCAATTCTCTATTATCTACAGCTGAGTAAAATTTGGAAATGAGACCTGTGGCAACTTTTTTATAATCATGGTTTTTGATATCTACAAGGTAACTTTTGAGCCCAGACACAGCTTGACTGACTCATGCTGCAAAATATGTCTTCTGGAAATGCTGCAAATTGATGCAATGGGTGGCAACAGTTCTCCACTATGATAAGATGATCTTGAAACAACAAGATTTTGTAGCTAGTAATGACCACAATCTTCATTATCTGGAAGAAAGGGAAATAAGATCCTCTGTGTTGTCAGAAATGTGTGTGGATTGAGACTTTTCCATCATGAGAAGAAAATTTTGCTTTCATTCTTTGACTCTCACAGTGGTCCTTAAAAGATTTAACTGTCAAATTGTTAACTGCCTTGACTTAAACCGTATTTTTTATATATATATAATTTACTATGGCTTCTGGTTCCTCAGGACTGTATTCGTTTCTGTAAATGCCACATAAATAATGAGTGCAAATTATCTTGGCAGGTCTAGATTGAGAGGGTCTGGACCCCTTAGCTGATTCAAGAAGGCTTGTCCAGATCTAATTCACTCACATAAGAGTATATTCATACTTCATTGACTTAGTTAAGATAGTGAAGAGCTAAAACCTGTTGTTATGGAAGTAAGATTCAAAAACTTGAGAATGGTGTCAAATTTTCACTCATGATGTAAATATTATTGAAGCATCAACACATTCACAATGTAAGTGGACATTAATAGAATTTGCCTAGCCTTAAAAAACATTGTAAAGGCAAAATGGCCAAGGGGAATATTCCACTTTTTTTTTTCTTTGAAGAGGAAACTTAATTATGCTTTGTATAAAGAGGTATGGAACATGTCTGGAAGAAAACAAAAATAACAGGGAAAATTGATTGCTCTGTATGTTTGAGCCATTGTAGTAACCACAATGTAACTCACCCCTGCCTTCTGCACAGCAACATCACTGTCAGCAAAGAAAAATGGAAGGTAGCTTGCATGCTTAACAAAGCTTTATTTTCTGATAACTACACTATCTGGTGAGTCAGCACTGTGGAGTTTTCCTGTCTTTATAGTCACTGGTAGGTGTATAACAGAAACAGGATTGAAAGTCATATCCACTTAGTGGTACAGTACCCTTGTGAAATCACATGTACTGTAGCAGCACCTTTGTGCAGGTTATCACTGTTAATATTTGTGATCTTGGTCTGTAGTGGTTTTTTTTAAATACTTTAGAATGCATGATTGGTTTAAATTTGGGAACTGTTAAGAATACTAAAGCAGATGCAAGTTAAAGAAAATACTTTGCTTTTACTTTGAGTAAAAGAAATATAAAATCAAATATCTTAAATGGAGATATATTTAGACATTATATCAGGGACTAAAAAATGTAATTATTTTACTTCTCTTTTTATTGTTTCTGCACTGCATTAAGCAGTTTTCCACAAATAACACTTATAGAGAACATAACAATAATGATGATGGAAAAATGGTTATAGACTAAAGCATCCAACTCTTTTCAGCTTTTCAGTGGCACTTTTTCACTTATGTGCAGCACTCCAAAACCAGAACTCCTGGCAGATCTTTCTGTAGTTCAAAGCTCCATCAGATAGTAAAGGTATTAATGGAAAGATTTGTGAAGACATTTGTCAGAAAGATTTAATTCCCTCCTTATATGAAGAGATGGTGTCATTTCTGACAGAATTTCCAAGCTGTTGACAGTGGATAATTTCTTTGAGTTAAAAGGTCTTCTAAAGAAAAAACCAACCCACAAACCCAACAACTACCCCCCCAAACACAACATAAGATTTAGATCAAGATTAGGTTGTAAAACTCCTTTTCTTCATTCTTTTTGAGGAATCTAACATTATCATGTGGTGGTTTTAAATGTCTTAGCATCATCTGCAGCTGATGGTTTTCTTAAAGGAAAACCACATTCATTTTTACTGTCTTACTGTTCAGGTTACTTTGGGTTCCAGTTCAGGGAAACATTTCATTCTTAATATCAATGCAGTCTGGTCAACGATCCTTTAAAAAGAGATGTCAGCCTTTAAATATATGAATAAGACTGCTGGTTTTCCATCTAATACTTAAAGCAATGAATCCTGCTCATGTGTGACAGCAAGGCACTGCTGGTCTTCTCTTTGTACATGCAAGTCCTATGGAAGTCTAACTGAAACAGAAAAGCCGAAGACAAAGAAAATGTTGGATGGTTCATCTTGCTGTAGCTGTTGAATGTTATCTTCAAAATGACAGTGCAAATCTTTCTTTTAGTGGTGATGTCTTTGGAAAAATCATGGTTTGCAAAATCCAGATTGGCTTCTTCCTTCTCCTATGGTCTACTACAATTAATTAGTATTAATTCTGTAAGACCCTACATCCTATTTTAGGCAAAATGTTGAACTAGAAGATCCCAGTATTTCCCACTAGTGTTATGATACACATGAGCACAAGGATTAACCAGACTCATCTTCTTTAAAGACAGAAGATATTGTCTACTCTGTGAATTCAGATTTTGTTTTTACTTGTGGTTGTATAGAATGTGTGGGATGAATACAGAAAAAAAAATGAGTAATCTCACTGCATACTGTGAATTGTAAAAGGCAGAATCTTTTGTGTAGTCTAGGTTTAATGTATGCAATGTGGTTAAAGCTAGGCACAATTTAGCTGTGAAATATTGGTTTTATTGAATTAATCTGTTTACCCATTACTGTATAACTTCATTCTATTATTCCTTTTGAAGAAGTACAAACACAACAGTTATCTTCTTAGTTATTTAAATACATCCAGACAATTAAATGAGTTTCTCTTAAATGAGTACATATATTTTACTTTTCAGTCTAGAAACTCCTTCCCTGTCTGCTCCTGTCTCCAAGCTATTATTAGTGTCATATGGCTATGTCTATGAAAGTTAAAGAACCAGTATTTTACTTAATTAGCTTGCTTTACAGAGCCAGCAACCCTCAATATTTGTATTCCCAGCCAGTTCTGTTTCAAAATCAGCCTGCTATTCCATGAGCCAGAACTTTGCAATATACATGCAGTTGCTGAAGGTTGTCTAGACTGAAATGCAAAATTGGTACTGGCACAAAAGAAAAACCTTAGATCAAACATGCAGTGATTAAATAATTTTATTCTTGAATGTATTTCCTGTTCAAATCTATAACATCACTAGGTTGTAGTCATTCTTTGTATTATTATTTCTGCTACAGTGTGAGTTTTTACATCCCTTTATTATGCTGGCATCTGAAGGCATATTTAACAGGCATTAGTCTGCTTACTTGAAGTCCTGTAGAAGACCAGGGTCTTTAGGGAAAGTCCTCAGCAGGTATTCTGTACAATTCTCTTTTTCAAACGGAGGTCTCTTGACCAGCTCTGTTGCAGACAATGTTTCTTCAGTCACACTTGTAGGAATAAGGAGAAATCTTAAGGTCAAAAGATTTGAATCAATGTGCAAATCACATAATCAACAAGAACATCTGTCTCTTGTTCTGTTTGACAGGCCAGCCCTGACACTTTTGAGACCATGTTGTGGTTCACAGTAGTGCAGCCATTGTGGCAGTCTGATTTAGTGCTGGGCAGATGCATCATAAAAGCATTGCATCCTCTCCTCTCATTCTCTGCTGCCACAGAGGTATTTTGAGTTCTAATAGATAATGAAGGAGGTATTTTGGCTGATAATGCCCTACCTTCCTTTCAATTTCCATTTAGGGAAAAGATGTTACATAGGCCATATAAATTTTAATTTCAGATCTGGCTCAGCTATGCTCCTGTGACCAATTGAATACTAAACACATTCTAGTTTTATGTGTCTTATGCAATGATGCTGTCTTGATTTTGTAAGCCTTAAATTTTCTCATTTTTTATTTGATTTGGCAAGACCTATTATTGTTCTTGCTCTTGTATTCTGCAGGATATGGGACACATAAAAATGAAAGTTCACTGTAACTATTCCCCACCCCTTTCCCAATCCATTCTAAATTCATTATAAATCAAGATTAGAAAATCTCCAAACTTTTCACTCATGGGCCAAATAATAAATGACAGGGACTGCTGGGGTTAAACACTTCTTTCTAGGTATAAATATCACACAGTATTTCACTCAAGTCTATCTCTAAGGAGCAGCAGTGGATCTTTGGAAGTTTTATTACTTCAGTTCAGTATTTCTATTTTAACATAAAGATGTTTAAAAGGCTACAACTCAATGTGATCTTCACTATAGAGACAACATAAAACCCATCCCTTCAGAAAAAAAAGAAAAACTGAATGATTCTATTTGTGCTTCTGATTCTTTATGAATACTAATGCTCACAACCACAGATTAAATTAATCTCAGCTGCCTCAGTCACACTTGGTAAATGAATCATAAAATAGTTTCATCTTGATATGGTAAGTTGTCCTTGACAGCAAATTAAAATCTTAATAAGTGCCCTGTTCAGACAACACACACATACACATATCCTTCATTCCTAGAAGTCATGGTTAGAATGCAGATTCTTTGTTTTTTGTTTAAAGGGAGCTGAACATAATTATGTGTTATTTCTTCAAGGCCCTGTTATGGTGTACCAGCAATTTTAAACCTTAAAGGAAAACATTGCTGGCACTGCCTGACCATTTTGATAGGGAAAGCCTCACTAACATATTGAAAGCAAAAGTAAAAGAAGAAACCACAAGACTCTATCTTTAGATGGAATCATATATTCATAGAATTGTCAGAGTGGGAAGGGGCTTTAAAGATCATCTAGTTCCAACCCCCCTGCCTGGCAGGGACACCTTCCACTAGATCAGGTTGCCCAGAGACCCATCAAGCCTGGTTTAAAAATCTTCCAGGGATGGGGCTTCTAAAAAGTGCCTCACCAGCTTTCTTGTAGGCTCCCTTCAGATACTGGAAGGCCACAAGAAGGTCTCCTCAGAGCCTTCTCTTCTCCAGACTGAACAATCCCAACTCTCTCAGTCTGTCCTCGCAGGAGAGGTGCTCCAGTCCTCTGATCATTCTCCTGGCCCTTCTCTGGACTCGCTCCAGCACCCCCACATCCCTCTTGTAATAGAGGCTCCAGAGCTGGACTCAATATTCCAGGTGGGGTCTCACTAGAGCAGAGTAGAGGGAGAGAATCACCTCCCTCGACCTGCTGGCCATGCTTCTATTGATGCAGCCCAGGATACAGTTAGTCTTCTGGGCTGCAAGCACATACTGGTAGCTCATGTTCAGCTTCTTATCCACCAGCACCCCCAAACCTCTTTCCTCAGGGCTGCTCTCAAGTCAATCTTTGCCCAGCCTTTATCGGTGCTTGGGATTGCCCCCACAGTGTTTGAATTTTTTTTCCTCAAATCTACTGTCATTTTTCAATAGTTTTTTGCTGTTAAAGTGAATTTGTCATCCTAATCTTGAACAAAAACCTGGTTTTTTTTTTAAAACCTTTGAAGATAAAGGAGATGTTTTGTTATTGGCAAACAGAGAGGGCAGTTCTCACTACTCAAATCCAATTATCTCATGTCATGTAACAGTTGGGAGGAAGGAGGAAAGAGGAAAAAAATGAAGTCTTTCATTTGTTTTGGAAAGGTGGTTAATTGAACAGCCAGTATTGGGTATGATGCCAGAGTAGTTGTATTGACTTCCATAAGTTACGTGTGTTCAGGACTGAGTTTAACATGGTGAACCGTAGTATGTAATTTTAGATGCCATTAAGGACCTCTTGCTCTCACACAGCAGCAAAACCCCCCCCCCATAATATTTATATAGCAAGCCTCCTAGTGAAATAAAGTGAAACAAAAGTATGTGTGAACATTTTGAACTTCAAGGTTGATTTTCGTAGCTGTAAAGATAGTTTCTGTATTTCCCTTATTCAGTACAAGGACAATGTAAAGTTTAACACAAGCTGGAATTTCTTGTTAAGAAGCTTGTTGTATTTTGGTGACAGCAGGTGTTTGAGCAGCTTTCAATTTTAGCAGAGGTCTTTCATCTGTCCATATATATGCATTCTATTTCAGCAGTTAATTTAAAGCTTTTAGGCTGCATAGTACTGATGTCCATTCAGTACTATATAGAGTCTTTAATTATGCAGTGCAAGTCTGCAGATACAATAGTGCTTATGAATTTCTAACAAAAAAATAATTACAGCACATGTGCAGATTATACTTTTCCACATGAAATAATCCTGGACTTTTAAATTCATTTTGCCAATAAACTATCTCACATTCTGGACTAATGATCTGTAAAATTTCATTTGTAGTGTAACGTAACTCCAGAGATGAGATCTTTTAAAATCTTTGTACAAGAGTTATTGGTATATATTTTTATCACAGTATCTACACTTTATAATGGAAACAGTGACAGTTCTTTTCAATGACAGAGCAGCAGCTAAACAAGTAGAGCAGCTGAACAGACAAGGGCAACCTAAGAAAAATGATTTATCATGGAATATACATCATTGTTCAGAATCAGCACAATGTTGCCACACTTAAAGCAATCTGTAATGAAAAATAACAACATTTTGTTAAAACAAATGAAAATGACAATTTGTTGCCATCCTCAGCAGAGGTTAGGCAAACCTAAGTCTTAGAAGATAAAACATAAAGATATATGTACAGCTTTTCTTTTCATAAGGCCTTCCTGATTCAGTTCAAGAAAGATAACCTTCTGCTCTTAGGCAACTCTACCTCTGCGACCTTTTTGTTTTCTCCACAAATTTCCTGAATACAAACCCAGGGACAGAATGATTCATTTTTTCATGTCATTTTTGGATTTAATTGTAGTTTTGAGTCCTCAGTGAAGGACTGTGAATTAAATGCCACTTCTGTGATATACTTCAGTAAAACTGTCCATAGTGACTGAGGCACAGAAACATAGGAATTCAAAGAAAAAGTAGTCATTACTGTTAATAATGATTACTAATAGCACTATAAACTGTTAATGACTATCAATACTGAGAACTCTTTCAAGATACCATCCTGAGTCCCTCTTTAGATTTTCTGGTCATTCTTTTTTAAACTGGTTTCCAGTTTTGAGTTGTCTGCCTTTATAGTCAACAGAATAAAATGTAATGCATACTTAAGCATTAGTAAATTTGGCAAATTTTAAACAACTTCTTTAAACAACTCCACAGTTTATATTGACTAGACCTCTGCTGACTGTGGAGGCAAACTACTTTATAGACATCTTTGTTTAGCCTAATTAATCACATTTCTATATCCAGCTGAATTGTAGACTCAGTAATGGGCATGTCTTCAAGCAGAGATTTAATAGCATAGTAACTAATCCCTGGGAATTTTACTTTTATGACTTGACTATGGGACTCAGCTTTCTTTCCCTGAATTCACTCATCAACACACATTCTGGCTTCTGAAGCAAATAAAGCTGAGGTTTTAAAGGCAATGGTTTTGTATAGCTTGTCAATCCTCTGAAGTGATGTGGCACTGAAGCAGCATCCATGCCAGAAAATGTCTGAGCTTTGCCAAATTTTAGAGATTGAGAAGACAGGAAAAGTCATAAGTATTTGCAAATCTTTTTAAACTCATACAATTCATCTCCCCAAAAGCAGATTATAAAACTCAGTGATGATTTTCAGTGTTTAATGAAACTCTTTCTAATTTTACCTGTAAAAACAATAGAAATTTATAATCAAAACCCGTTTCTGTGAATTTCATCCAAGTCTGGACAAGGCTATTTCTTTTAAAGATTTTGTTCTGTAGTATAATTGGGCTGTTACTTGTCTTACTTCCTTCTTAAACTTTGTCGCTTTCCACAGGACAGACAAATCTCTTAGCCTAATGCCACAGCTATTTTCAGGTGCTATGTGGGACAGCATCTGTCAGGAAAACATATATCCTTTCTTTTCTACCAGGAAAAAAAAATATTATCATCAAAATACGTGTCTGTGAAGTGTTCAAGGCTTGTGCACTTCTCAGTCCTGCAAAACAGGTCTCTTTCTTCAGTGCATATCACACATTTGCACAGTGAGGAAAACACTCCGTTCCTGACTGACTCACACTAAAGCAATACAGAGAGGAAATGGCCAGATATTTGAAAAGGAACTTTTAAATTTCTTTCTCCCTATCGATGGGACTACCCCTCAACATGCAGTGCATGCATGCACTTACATGTGTTTTTATAGTTTATGTATTTATATGTTATTTTCTGAATTGGTGGAAAAGCCATTTGCAAAAGCAGTTTTCCTGATTCTGTGTAGTTTTCTCTCTACATGAGCTGCAGCAGTCATAGGCAGTAGTTTGTGTTTAAGGAAGAAAACTTTTCTTTTGAATTGAGGCAGTAATCATCACCTATATCTCCAAACATTTCTACGGTTGGAAATGTGATCTTAATGGAAACTGCTCGCAGGCTTGATGTATTTTATTGCTAACCTACTGTCTGCCTCCCACTGGCAAGGAATACTGAGGTCAGTAACTGACAGTTATCCATTGCCTGTGCTGACTAATGTTTTCTATGCTCTGCTCTGCAGCCTGCTCTCTATGATTAAGTGACCACATATAACCATATTTGTTAATGGGTTCATAGTATTTTCCTTAGTCAGTTAGCTAAACAAATACTCCGTATCTTTGAAGGCAGGGATAGACTTTATTGCTTCCACATATGGCCCTAAAAGGATGTGATACAGAGGAACACAATGTGCCTAAGCCAACAGGAAACTTAAAAAAAGAAACATGTACAAAGGCTCGAATAAATTTGTTTTTCTTCCCACTGAGTTTCTTGCATTATTCACTCAAGACAAACAGGCCAGCAAATCTAAACACTGAAAGAGAGCAGGAGGTGGGGGGAGTACAGATATCAGAAGAAAATTTAACAATATAAAATACTAAGATGGTACAAATCAAACTGTCCTCCTCTGAAGTTTGATCAAAATCAAAGAGAATCATGTTTAAGATTTTACGGAGAGCATTGAGTACTTCATACTTTGGGCTGTGAGACATGAAATCCCCAAGCTTACAAATACTACTTCTTAAAAATATAGTGCTAAGCCACACCATGGACAGATTTTCTCAGTATTCACTTGACCAAAATGCTTAGATTTGATATACTTGATCAGAAGGGATCATCTACACACGTATTTCACTTCTGTGAGTTAGAACAGGGTGTTTTCATGGCATTTCTCCAACCACCCCTTCCCTGCAAATACACTGCTTTCCTCTGCAGCACTGGGGACAGGTACCTTCAGCCTTTGAGGGATCTTCAAGTCTGTGAAAAAGGTGATGGTGGAAATAAATTTCCTGACCTTGTGTGTTTTTTCTTTTCTTTCTTTTTTTTTTTTTTTGTTTTGTTTTGTTTAACTGTTAAATACAGGTGTCTTATGCAGTAATTTGTTCCCAAGGAAAAACAGTCTTTCTTTCATAATTGACTTAAACCCATTCTCAGTGTAACAGCTAAGCAGGAGCAGCAGGCTGTCAGTTTTGTCTTGGATGTAAGTCTGGCAAAGTAGTACAGATGACAGCAAAGGGAAGGCACCCAGGAAAAGTTGCTGGATAGGAAACTTGATTGAACTAGATGATCCTTGTAAATCCCTTCCAACTGAAATATCCTAACCTTCTGTGATTCTCTGTGCATCAACACTGTCGAGTATTTTAATTGGCCACTGAGGGGAAATAGGGAGAATGGAGACAGATAAATAGTTTCTGTGCACCAGGGTCTCCATGGAGTAGAAAGCAGGGCACTATAGTTCTGTGTTATTTTTATTTTCTGCAGGCTGGGAGAGTAGATTTTGTCCATACACTTACAACTGTCTCCCTTGATTTTCCGAGCTGCTAGCTGAGTCACTGAGGCTTGGTGCAGTGCCAAAGATCCTGGCTTTAATTTGTTGTTGTCTAATCCTGAATCCCAGTACTCGAGCTATTCTGACATAGTATTTTGCTTGTTAGTGGCTCCTAGCTATTAAGTGTTTGCTGTTTTATTAAAGATGATAATTTTATACGTTTCTGTGTTAAAAAGTAATTGTTATATTTTGCTTCTGCTCAACAATAATGATAAAATACTTTTTCTTGGAATTCTGACTCACTATAGCCTCATTCAGATGAAAAACTTTGCTGCAGTTTGTCACACTTAAGATAGTATTAAAAGAGATATGTTAAGACACTATGTAGTATGTATCACTTCTGACCACGTTTTCATTGCACTCTACTCTCTAATTTGTAATTATTAATAACTTGTTTCTGAATTCCTGTGCTAAATCCAGATTAACCTTTTGTAGGGAAACATATGTAAAAAGACCTGATCTTCTTATGAGTTGCAAAGCAGATCTAGGTTAAGGCATCAGAGTGAGCAAACAGTAGTCGTCTCAGCTCTAGCATGCGCTGGGTACAACAATATTATTTAGGTAATGCTTATATTTAGAAAGTGCTTGTGTCCAATTTTACTCCCTCACAAGCTGTAAAGGAAAAGGGTAAAGACACTCTCTTCTACTGAGTAGCAAAAGATTCTAATACTTGTTTTTCTTCTGATATAAGAAATGAAAGCCAAGTTTCAAAACCCTCAGTGGCACAAAAAAAATTCAGATCAATCAACATTTGTTTAGCAATAGTAAATCATATAATAACAGTAAATTTGGAAAGAGGACAAGAAATAATTTAACCTGCTTTTAAAAAGGACTTTGAAATTGATTGCTACCTTATATAAAATTTCTCTTTTCCTTAGACACAAAAGAACAGTGATGTAAAGTCACATGACAGAATGTTTTACATTTTAAAGAAAATTTTCAATGAATATTCTAACAGGAAGCTATTCCATGAAAATTTTCAAACCCTTCAGTAGATGTGCTAAGGAGCTCATAAAACATTCAGGATATATTTTTCTTATTCTAAGAGGCACATGTAAGGTAAATTTTTATCCATATGCAGAGCCACCTGTATTAACTCAGTGATAAAACAGGTCATAAGTGATGCACAAATGTTATTTTGATACTTAAGTCAGAGAGGATGTTATCCCAAAAGAGCTTGAAATGTTTACAAATGTCCATGATGGATCTCTCACTGTCTTGGTAGCTGCTGTCAGAAGCACCAGCAGATGGTGCCTTAGATAAACCTCCATGGTTAAACAGAAGCAGCATATACTTTTTAGAAACATATGCAAACAAATTTACTATCTCCACTTCTTACTATCTGAGATGATGATGAACCAAGTGGAAACCATTTTGTTGTTTATTAATAAAAATGGATGTGAGCAGTAGAAGATAACAGAACCATGAGCCTTTAAATTGAAATATGAAGGCATGCCAAAAATACCTGATTTTTTTGTTGGACAGAATGACAAAATGTGCTGGGTGAAGAGAATGGAGTTCACATGCAAAGAACATTCATCAAGATTCATCACCTCTAAATGGAGGTAATAATATCTAGGAAGTTTTTGGTAATAAATCTGGAATGGTTGAATGTCTATGGAAGAGCAAGGGAGAAAATAGCTTTAAAGACTGGCTGTAGACTCAGTCTTTTTTGTACATCTCTTTCAAAAATGCTGTTTGCAAAATCCAGTGGTACCTTGCTTCTTGCCTGAAGCTCCCACAACTGTCCTTCACAAAGTTATTCCCTGAAATTTGTTCATTGAGATACTCCTGGACATGTGCTGCTCTTTACACACACAGAAACTGGTGATGCTTGGAGCTTGCAGAAATTATTAAACAGAAGTTAAAAAAGAATCAGTGAAAACATCAGTGCCACCTTTTCAAGAAGTGTCTTCACATTTTATAGGAAGATCTATTTGAGAAAATTTCTTTCACTGATCAAAGTTTAAACAACAACCATGGAGAAATCAGTCCTGCTGCAACCTGGAGAGTGGTTTTAGAAACAAACATAGAAGAAAAACCCTTTTCTAAACCAAACAGCTGTTAAAATCTCTATGCAATCATATACAAGATAAAAGATTACAGAGATTACAAGCAGCTATGCTGCCTTCCAATAATTTTTACATAACTATCTTAAGTGCAGGTTTAAATTATTAAGTTTCTTTTATCGACATTCAGGTTTTATTAGTACCAGATGTACCTGCATTACCAAGCATAAGAATAAGAAATAAAAAATTACTAATTTCTATTCTTATCAAGCTACACTGTTTGAAAGTAAATGGTCTACTCCACTGAACTTGTGAAACAAGTCTGGAAGACACATAGTAAATTCCAGTAGAACCATATTTTAGAGATAAACATGTCACAAAGAATATGTCTCTTTCTTATGGCATGGAAATGCTGCTTGTTTTTAAATATATGACATCTCCTGTTCTGGCAGTTTCTGAAAAAGCTGCTTAGTCCAGACTCATTTTGATGCACTAGCTTTTGGACCCAAAGCTTGCAATACAAAATATAGGCAGCTTTAAGGAAAAGTGTGTTATTTATGAACTGCAAGCAACAGTTCAACAATTTAAGTCCATTAGTCATTTACTCATATCAACTTTAAGTCCATCTAAGGCAGATTTATGAATACAGTTCAGAACAAACAGTAGTCACTTTCCACTTCCTAAATCTGCTTAACATTTGTAAAAGTTGAAAAAACGCAAGTATATGTACTGAGGGACTTGGCCTCTTTATGTCTTTTATATAAATGTCAGAATTACTAAAATGCAATTTAAAATAAAATATCTACAAGTAGCTTTACAAGATGCATTATTTTGAAAAAATTCTGAAGGTTTATAATTAGAGAATAAAATGGAGAAAAAGGCATTTTTAACATTTATTTTCTTTGTGAGATTTCTTTGTTACGACAAATATTTTAGGCTGGTGTAAATTTATCAACATGATTAGACCTTGTGATTGTTACTGAAGAATGAAGCAATTTCAGGATTCAGTTTGTTTGCATTGTACTACTTGAACTTCCAACTATTCAGCATTTTTCAGAGGCTTAAGAGTATCAGCCCAGAATGGTGACCAAAGGCAGTAGTGATTAGTAAGGGTGACTTCTGGCCATTCAAGCAGTTAAAATGATCAGTGGGTCTCCAGCCTGAACATTGTGTTTTAGTAGCTGATGAGGAATTCCAAAGGTCTGGAAGCAGAATATAAAAGCAGCAAGATAATGTGGTTGGAAGGTATTACTAAGGCTGACATCATGTCTCTTACAGCCAGACGTGTAGAGCAGTGCTGTAACATATGTGCCAGATTTGAACAGTGTTTGGAAAGGTGCTAGTATCATTACATATTTGAAAGGAAAAATATGCTGCTATTCATGGAATAATATTTCATGGGAAGAATGAAAGCCCCAGTATTCTGTTTTTATCAGACTACTCCAATTCTTGCCAGCAAAAAAAATGGTTCCCTGTAGCAGGAAACTGCAGTTGGTTCCTGAGAATTCCCATCCCACCAGCTTGTTGATACAGATCTGCCTCAAATTTTGTTAGGTTTTAAAACATATAAAACCAATAAAATCCCAGTCACTTGGAGAATGAGCTCTGCAGACCATTGATTGTCATCACACAGGCTCTCTAATGTCTCCATATTCTTCTTTCCAGCATCTGGAGGGAATGGTACCCAGCTCAGAAGGGGACTAGAGCATATTTTAGGTTAAAGCACACAACTGATCCCTGCTACTATATGAATGACCTCATAAATGCCTTTTTGGACTAAGATACGGAGACTTAGCCACTCTGGGCTCTAGTTCATGCCCTGCATGAACTAACTAGGAAACAAGACTGAAAGAAGCAAAGAATTTCTAGGCTAAAATTCTAAATTCTAAGTTAGGATGGTTCACATAATCTAATTATCTGGCTTACAAAGTTTGGAGTCCGTATTTCAGAGTCACTAGCAATCTTAAAATGATTACGACAACATAGAACCAGGAGAACCATTGAGACTTCTATATTAATTTGTATGCTTTTGTATGATTCTTTTATAAACAAAAGCAATATGTGAATATTCCAAAAGTTAATTTATGTGCCAGTTCTTACGATTTTCTCCCCATGAAAACTGAGTAAAAACAAGAGAAACAAGAAAACAAGAAACAAAACAACATTTCATAGTTAATTTTGAAATGAAGTTAACACAGTACAGAAATAACTTATAAATAAAAGCTGAATGCTTCTGTTGCAAATCCACATTATTCTGACTACTGCCAGTATATCTTAGGTTCTGAAAATATGCAACCTAAGCCATTAAGGCTCTAATAGCTGTACTGGTACAAGTGCTGCTTTCAGTGACAAAGAATTCTTAATACCAGAAATGTTGATACTCCTGTGCATAATTTTAGCTGCCATCTGCAGAGGAGACCACTGGTGGAAGATGACTTTTTAATGAGTTGTTAGTAAATATTGCAATTCTTTAAGAACACCTGGGAATGTGCCACAGTCTAGTTCAACTTCTAAGCAGAGTAAAGATATAAAAAAAAGATTACAAAAAGAAGCAAGGAAAAAGGACTAAGGCAAATGACATTAAGGTGTAACAGCTATTGCATAGTTCCCTATGTGTTACAGTTTCATAATTTTCCATTCGTATTCACTGATAAAGATTCATAAGGCAGGAAAAGGCCAATTGTAAGGGACTTTCTGGTATTTGTTATTTTTGTCACTGCTTCTTCCATGCTTAGTGTTCTTCCTGCTGCACCTCTGCTATCTGTTGGAGTGTGCTGCAATCTGTGGTAGAGAGATTTTTGCAAACTTCAGGATCAGACTGAGTTTTGAACAAAAATTTTATTTGAGATTTCTTAAGTTTTGGATGTATTTTCAAATGCAGTCAGGTGAGCGCAGTAGTCTACTTCTCCTGGCACCTTATTTCTGAAGGGCTAATTGATGGGACTGGATTTGCTTTTAATATTACACTATTTATCCCTAACAGTGTTCAAAACCAGGTTGCATGAGCAGCCTAGCCTAGTGGAAGGTATCCCTGCCCATAGCGGGTGGTTGGAACCAAAACCCTTCTATAATTCTGTAATTCTAAGAATGGGTTCCCATGATTTTTACCCTGTTTTCCTGGGAGCCATGGAAAGTACTGATTAGTAAACATAAAAATAGCTTGGATGGATAAACAGCAAAGGGAAATCCATTCTGTAATCCTTTCTTTGCATCTTTTTATTTGGTTTTTGCTTGTAGATCAGTGTTCAGAAAGTCACTCTATGCTAACAGATCACAAATGGCCAAATCAACAGTGGGCTGATATCATTTAAAAACCAGCAGGTAAAAGAAAGAAATATATGGTTTAGGAGAGCTCTTTAAAGCTGCAACTACATATCTGCAGAATCACTTACAGTGAGAAGTATTTTGCCATACCTCAGTTTTCCCTCCCTCAGTCACCAGCTGGCTCACAGCTGGGGGATGCGCTGCGGTGTAAAAGGTTTTGAGTGACGTATGAAAACCCGTGCCAACTTCATCATAAAATCTTGTGTTAACCAGCAGCCTCTCTGCTCTTTTAACAGCAGTGTATGTTCTGTGCCTCCTGTCTGAGAGCTGACAAGCAGCTTCTGATTGCTTGGCATCTGTCACTGGCATGAGTGGACAGTGAAAACCTACTATCCGGCTCTGGATTTAAAGACGGTTGGCTTCTGCATTTATGGAGAACAGCCCTGCTTCCAATAAGAAATTATGCTGAAAAATTTACCATCTCAGATCTTTTCATCTGAGGACAGGCTGTCTGCTTTGAAAGGGAAATATCTCCAAGAGTGATACACCTCTCACAGTGGCTGTGAGCACTTGAATGGAAGATTTGTTCTTAAATATATAGACTGCAAATCAAGCCTAAGCTTGCGATACAGAAAAAGTACAAGGGAAATCTATTTTCCCTTCTGAAAAAGGAGTCAGAAAGAGATGCTGGTACTGGGGCTGCAGCTCAGAGAGAAGGAAGCCAGCACATGTGAGGGGGTGCCATGGCAGGATTTGCCAGGATTGCTCACCCTGTTTTGCAGTGTGCTGAAACAAAGATGGATTAGGGTTAAGTTGGCTAACTTAGACAGCTCCATAAGGCCCTGAGGACTCTCCTATAAGGCTGGACCAAAGACTGGTTTACTGCAATAGTCAGCCTCAGGAGATGCTACTGCTCATTCTGGCACATTCTACATTTTGCCTATGTAGACACATGTAGGCCAAATTTTGTCCAGTCTCTAACAGGATGCAGAGCAATAAGGAACAAACAAGGAAACTGAAGAAGCAGCCAAACTTCAGAAATGAATGGAAACTCTTGGGCTGCTTTTACTGCATTGTCAGCAGGGCCAGCATAGTCTCATCCCCACTGCCTACTTTGGAAAGACCAATGTACCGAGGTGCTTAGTGCCACCCAGAGCTCCCACTGAACCCTTACAGTCTCTGGCAGTCTGGACTGTCAACCTTTTCATGACACTGGAAACTTTTTGTTTGTTTACATGGAACAGATGACCTGAAATACTCCATTGTTGGTGTGTGCAGACACCACCATTCATGTATGTGAAACAAATGTTGCTCAAAAGCACACCAGATTCATCTGCCCTATGTTTATGTTCACACCTAAAAATAAGCATGCTTTTATTAGTTTATGGTAAATTCAGTAACTGTCAGGTTTTTTGAATGTGATAAAACTGTTTATTTTTGAAATTATTATCTGAGGAAATTCTAAAGATATGACAAATTGTTTCCAAACAGATTTAGGGGAATGGGTACTCCATTTTACAAAGCAACTACATTACATACCATAGTTTCCTTTATATTCAGGGTAATTTCCTACTCTCTGGCAGGGAACATTAAAATCATCAAGTAAGATTAGAACTAATTATTAATAGTGGTGTTATTAGTAGAAATGGTGTCTGATGCAAAAGATGAGTAAAGATAATGTCACAAATCAAGCTACATCTCCTGAAGCAAGACAGACTGCTGCTATTCTGTTTCTGGTTGATAATTAGTGATAAACAGGATCCAACAAGTTATCAACAGTAAGGCTGTGGCACCCAAGGGTCTGGAGAGAGTAGAAAGCAGATTTTTGTCATGCTAAAAAATATGCAACTGTAATTTGTCTACTATGTTTAGAACCTCACAAATATAAATGAAGGTGATCATGCAAGCATCACTGCAATTCCATTGAACCTGGTCTTCCTTAAACTTCTCAAACTTGATCTTCATTAAATTTGTCATAACTTTTCTGTTTCCATACATTCAATCATTATGTAGCTTACACTTTGGGGTAGAAGTATAATACAAGATTGTGCTATTAAACTCATATTTCTGGAATTATGATATCTACAATCTCAAAGGAAAATCAATCTCAAGAATGTTTCATCAGTTGGAGTCACATTGGGTTCCGAAATTCTAGAGCAGCATAAAATTACTGATCAAAACACATTCTAAATGTTAAAGAACAATGCTTACGTTTCCTCAGTCTTGTAAACAAAAAACCCTGATTGCCTGTGCAGTGTTCTATGAAAAGAGAAATAAATAAATAAAATCCCACATGCTGGCAAGCCAAATGAGCTATTACCAGAAGATGGCAGTGATGTCTTTTTACAGCTGTAGTCATCATGCCATTTACAAGAATAACCTAATTGCTGCAGTTATATCATAGTAAAAAAGGGACGTTGGTATAGTCAAATCAATTGCATCCTGGTATCTTCAGCAGTCTACTTATTGTGATAACATTTTTCAATGATTCTCATATCTGTAGTTACTTTGCTATTTTTAGGCTAGGATTGGTTTGGAAATCAGCCAAGCTGTAACAAGCAGAATAACATTTAGCTGCAGCATTAACAAACAGTTGGACACACCTTAAGTTTGATTATTTCCAAATTAGAAGAATCTGGTTGAAGGCCATTTTCCTGTCACTCACTAGATCTAGACAACACTTATTTGCTTTGTTTGTTTGCTAATTTAGTAGATCTGTGAAATAATAGCAGGAAATATAATGACAGTAAATTTATCATAAACAAGAACATTTATTTTGTTTCCACTTCATAGCTGTATATTTAAGTCCCCAGATACCAGATCACAATGTGTTTCATTAGAAGGGAATTCCCTAACCTCAGCAGAATGATGCTACCTTTGCAAAATGCCTTTAATATTGTGTAGCAATGAGAACCTGACAGTCATTCTCTATCCCAGATGCTGCAAGGAGCTATAAAAAGAAAATCAAGGTTTCTGCTTTTAATTTCATAGGTCACAGAATCGTACCATCCAGAACTAGACAAATGAGTGATTTATGGAAGGTATGCAATGCCTTTTGCCATAAAGCCTGTCACCCTTACACACTTCATGGTCTCATCAAGAATGAACATGTCTGCTACTGCCAGTGCTGCCCTGAACCAAAAGCCTTTCAGATCAAAGGTGATGATACTTATCAACAATTCAGCAGTAATAATGTGACCTGCCCATCTGATTTTTCTTAGAAGAATACAGCGTTTTAATTTGAATTGTACAAACGAACTTAAACACTGAGTTAAGTGTTTTTCTTTGTTAGTTACAGATTCTCTAAGCTCCTTATTGCTATGTAAATTTGAAAACCCCAGACCTTAGCAATGGATTGGAAGCGCTGATTCTCCTAAAGTCCCCTAAGCAAACTGAACACTGAGCTGCCATGTCAAGCCTGTTAAGTCATTTGAAGGAATTTGGGAAGTCAGCACACTTGGGGTAATTTCCTGGCAATTCATCTATAATGTCTACTGCCTGTTCCAATTTCTGACACATAGATATATTATACACGACTGTGACCAGGCTGCATAAACAGTACACTCTCTTCCAAACATCAAATGTGAAGAAATAGGCTTTCTTAGTACTTTAAAAAATGTAGATAAGTCATCAAACATGAAATAACAGATTATCAGATTGTGAATGGCTGAATGCCTGTGCATAATTTTATGTGGGAACTGGATGTAAAACACGGTGATAATGTAACAGTAATATTTTTTTTATGTCAGAGTGTTTGCCAAATACCTAAGCACCTAAAGCAATTCTATAGCACACAATTAATTTTCATATTTGTCTTCACACAAGCTTCTTCCATTTATTTGTAGAAAATGACTTAAATGCTTTCCAAAGTATGTTTGATTTTGCTTTTTGAATCTGCCAGGCTGCTAGTGCATATTTTAAATTATGCAGCTTTCAGAAAGGGATAGATATGTCATAGGAAGTTTGGTGGGTTTTATTATAAAAGGGAATTGGAAGCTTTTAAAAGATCAAGGGCAATAATGCAAAGATGTAGGTCAGCTGAAATTTAAAGTTCATGGAGCACTCTGAAGGCTTTTAAATACATCTCACTAGGAAACCTGTGAGTAGGACTGCAGGTCTGTGCCATGTGGAAATGCCTTTTTCTTATGAAGTTGCGATTCTGAACTCCAGAACACTCAATAGCCCCAAATCTTTTCCCTTTCATCAGTGTCTGGAGATGTGATGTTCTGGTGGGTTTTTCATCAGCAAAATGACACAAACAACATATCCCCAAGGAAACACACTGTTTTGTTATGTTTTAATCCACTAAATTGTGAAATTAAGAAAACTCATTGTGGGTGTTCTTTTTTAAAGGTGAACAGAAGAGTTTGGCAGATGAAGGGAGGCTGCTTTAAAAAGCTAGAGGTGTCTAGTGTATTTGAAAAGGGTTGCATTTCCTTTACGAATATATTAATAGATGACAGGCTTCCTCAGCCTACTGAACCTAATATAATTTTTTACCATAACTAGTGTATTTCAGATCTGACTTCAAACCCTTCTTTCTCCTCCAGCATGGTACAATATTGATTGAAATGACAGTGGCTCCCACTACACAGCCCAAAGTCTGGGGAGAAATCTAAAGAACCATTTCTTTCATTGTTCTCTCACTCCTTTAATTTTCCTCCTATTTCCAAAGTTCAGACAATTTTTCTTCCTGGATAGAAACTACATTTGTGCAATTTTTGTGCAATTTTTTGTATAAAACCATCTAAAAAAATCAAAATTCTAGTGAAAACAAGCATTTATTTATATATTTTCTTCAGGACACCTCATTCTGGATAGTGCTTTTCATAGTAATATCATTTCTGTTAAAAACGCATAACAAACCTACTCAGTTTGCACCTGTCAGTGATTTCATCCTAACAGAGGAAAACTTAAAAGAAGTATTTTGATGATTGTGTATAAACTAAAATCAGATCAGAATTGTCTCTGGTTAGGATAATTTATACCAGTTTCTACAGTGACTTTGTCTAATAAACCAATCAAATGCAAAGTTTACTCTCTGATGACTGAAGAATTGGATTGTGCAGAAAATAAAAAATTGGCAGAGCAAAACATTTCAGCTGTAGGCTAGAAAGGAAAAAAAGAACATAGAAAAGGTCTCTGTTAAAAAGAAAAACAGTGACTGAAGAATCATTTCTATATTCTGGAGACCTCTTTTAAAAACGATGACCCTGGTAACTGGGCAGACAAAGAACACACTATTAGTGAGCATTAACTTCAGGACTGCAGCCAAGGGACAGATATTAGAAAATGAATAAAGCACTAAAAATCTCTTTTTCTCTCAAGATTGTGGAAATATAATGGCAAATTAATTAAGAGGAACCATACAATCATGTACTACAATCTTCTCTATTCACAAGCTAAGAAAGGTTATACAAGGTCAACATTTGGATGCAACCCCCTCTTGGGAGCATCCAGACCAGTGAAGTCCAAACTTTTTAGACTAAAGGCCAAATACATCATTCAATAGTATCAAAGGGATGATATGCTCTTTCTGGGCAGATTCTGTTCTCTGTTCTTTAGGTAGCTTAAATGAAGAGCAGGGAGTTAAAAGCATAAGCCAAGTTTTCTTGTGGAAATTCATGTGCACTGCAGGAAAATAATTACTTGTTATAGTAAGAGAGGGTGTAAAAAAAGAATAACAGGGTAAAAGCTGAAAATGAGAAATTCTCAAAGGTGAGTGCATGCTTCACCAAATTACTATAGAGATTCCCAAGGTAAATGGTGTCAAACTGATGTCAAACTGATCTTCAAAAATACAACCAGCTTAAAACTGTAGAAATAATTATAAAAGGTACATTTAGAAAGAAAAAGTTAGAAAGGTTAGAATTATATTGACTTATGTTGTGCTTTGGTAAGAATTTATGTCTCTCTTAAAAGAACCTCTAAATCAGACTCTCTTTGAGCTTGTTTCCCAGGCTCCCCAATAATTGTTTTAGACACTGTCTGTGGACTTGCCTTCCAGATGTGTCTATTTTTCTCCATAGAGTCTAGAAGAAACTTGGTTAATATCTTATGCTAGAGACATAACTTTTTGATTATTAATATGGAAATGAAGCCCATTCTTATTATCTGTATTCTCCACTCTCTGAAAACATGGATGATTGCAGGACCATCTTACAGGAGCTTTGACTTCAATAGGAAAGCTATAGATGCAAACACTACTAAGACATGTTGAAATCTATCTACTGACAATGATACAATAGGAATCTGAAAGGAACCTTAGAATAGTATAAAAATCTTATTTTTGCATCCATGTTCTAATGTAGTCCAAGGAGCGAGACTACATGCACAATATAAGTGGAATTGCAATTTCAAAAGCAGTCATTGGTCTGACATTATAACTGTCATTTGGTAGAAGGCTTTTGTGTGGCAGCCTAAATACCACAGTAATGATAGAAATGCTGCAGTTACTATGATGATGTGAAAGAGACAGTATTGTAACTTTTCAGTTGGGTTCCTAAAAGGCAGTGCTACTTCCTGCAACCCTTGTTTTAGTTATCCCTTTTGACTTGGAAAACACTTGCTAGCAGCATGAAAAATAAAGGTAAAGGCAGGGTATTTTTCACTGAATCCACAGCTTGGCTTAATGAGGAAGACTGTTGTCATCTGAATTGTCACAAATCACTTTGACAGCTAATGAAGAAATGGAGGATAAATTCACTTGGTGCCTCTTCAGTTCCCTCTCTGATGTTTTTTAACCAGAATTACAATAGTATCCCATTTCCCTGACCTGTATAAGGAGCATGGGCTCAGTTACTTTTTCGTTTTAAGAGCCAGAGATTCCAGCTGGTAACAGCAGCTTTTCTGCTCTTTGAAGCAGAGATAACAGATAATATTAGATTTACAAAAGCACAGCAACATTTATTAAATTTTAGAAGACTTCTTTCTAAATACACAATATCCTTTCAAAACTTGATCTAAGAGGGATTATGAAAGATAGAGTACAGTAAGAGAAGAGAGATTGCTGCCTGGTGTAGTTCAGAAGCAATGGAGAGCATTCTACAGAGTATTTTGTTCTTCAAGCGATTTTCATTTGCTGCTTTATTAACTATTTTTAGATACACTGTACAGTTTGAAACTGAGAACACTGCTAATCTGGCAAGATATATGGATCTAGTAGAACTGATCAACCAACTTGTGGTATTCACTAATGTGATGCCCTGGCTCTTTATATGGTAAGATTTTTCTTTTTCTGGAAGAGTTGATGAGGAAAACACAGTGGGCAGCTGCAAGGGGCTAGAAAGTTGGTCTTGTTTGAACAGGCAGGTACACATCCTTACACACATCCTTACATATAGCCTTGCAGAGGAAATTTGATGGTAACATTTCTTTTCTCATTGACATATGCATACACATATTTCCATACACATAACTAAGATAAAAAATTGGTTCATACTACTTTTCAGAGGAGTAAAGAAAAGTAAAAATATACTTGCATTGATGATAAACAATAAGAATAATGCTTAGATGGGTGCTATTCTTCTAGTGAGATTAAGGACTAGCAATGATAAGCAACAGAAATCTCTATTAATATATCACGATAATAGCTAAAAGACTAGAATTAGTCTGAGTCTTCATATTCTACTCCATACAGAGAAAGTATGCATAAACAGGAAGATCTACTGAAACCTAAGACACTGAAGGTCAAAGAAGATTTTCTCGTATTCATTTCCCACTCCTTAGGGAAAGTTCTGTTCTTGCAGTGCAAAGATTAAGAGGCTGAAACCACAGCTCTGTGCAGTCATGGAAGGTATGGCATAAGCATTCAGTCTCTGTTGTTCTCATACAGAAGAAACCCACAAAAGTATGCAGGCAGGAAATGGCACAGTGTCTCTCTCATGTAATCACTACCTACAAAATATTCAATGGGATATTCTTTTGTACTTAATTGTTAAATATCCATTTAAAATATGAACTTATGCTTTATTTCAATCTATAACAAAGATTTATCAGGCCTAGGGTTTTCTTCTTCTGTAGTTTAATTGTTTGAGGACTAATATATGATATGAGAAATCCAGCTTCCAGACTTCCGTGTTCTTGAGAGAACTCAGGGTGAAAACTTTATTTTAATAAAGGAGAGAATGTGACCAGAAGTCTCTCCTAAACCAATCAGCAATTTGTCCATGAAGTCATACAACATATGTCTGTTGTAGTTGAAAGGCGAGGTTTTTGTTTGTTTGTTTGTTTGGGGTTTTTTGTTTTCTTTTTCAGTGGAGTACTTTAGAAAGACTCTTTGGACAGTTTGGAAAATCTTTCAGTCAGATCTCCTTTCATGTGAACAGAACACTTCATTATATAACCTGCACCAAACCCCAGAGCAAAAAAAGTACAGGAAACAAAATGGCAATGATAGAAAATGTTCACTAACTCTTTTATTAAGAACATTTACTAAGACAGCAGTTGCAAGGTAATTGACTGATGTAAAATTCCTGGTGAATACAATTTTCAGAACACTCTAGTTTCAGATGAAGCAGATGTCTGGTGCATATGCAGAATTCCCTAGGTGACCTGTTTGTGAATACCTGACACCAACAAAGACATAGGAAAAGATGTGAATGTAGAACACTCATTGTACCTGTAAGCCTTATACTGCATGTGTTCATCTTCAGGTAAACAGCTGGAATTTTAAAGTAACTCATGTCTTTGCTCTGTTTCTGTAAATAAAGTAAAAATTTCTAATATTTTTTTGGTGTGTCCCTGAAATCTGTCTAAAGTTAGGCAGTTATAACTGTGCTTTACAGTCAGCTGTAGGACTAAGGAAGAACAATATTTTCCTGGGTGTTTTTTTTTTCCATGGGAGAACCCCTTGCCCCTTCCAACTCACCCTCATTTGAATGGAAATTTGAATGGTACTTTAGATGCTTGGCTGAGCAATGGAATTTCTGCCAGTTTGTGATGCCAAATGATCAAATTCAGCACACAAAAGGGGTAGTGAGTAATGCATAACACTCTAGCCACAGTACCTTGAAGTTTGACATACACAACACTACTCCAAATTCAGGCTTCCTTTAGCTATTATCATTTTAGAGATCAGCAGCTGTGTGAGCTTTGTGTTTATATTACTCTTGAGCCTACAACTTATGTTAGATATACATAGAGTCACCTGGGCAGAAGATTGCATCAACCTTAGCTTGTCTGGCTGTCTGACCACTGCAAACAAATCTGGTTTACCCTTTACACCAGCTGTATTTCACCTATTGGTCAGAGATCAGCATGGGCAATTAGACATGAAGCTGTAAGATTTACTGATTTATTGTCTCACAAATCCCATTTGTATTCTCTTGCTGCCTTGAAAGTAAATGTACTTTAATGTAGTTTATAGGAAACTCAGCATCTCTTGCATGAATTCCTCAACACTGTATGGCAGCTTTATTTAGAACTAAAGTTATTTGAACTTTGAAGTTCCTAATCCTGAGTTTCAGAAAATAAATCAAGTGCAAGGTATGAATCCATATGCAATTCTCTTGGTTGTCTTGGTTTTTTGGTACAGTCAACACAGCTGTTCCATTCCTCCACTGTAGAAATACACAATGATTTTTTCCAAAACAGGTGTCCATTTTGTGTTCTAACTAAACAAAGCCCAAAAATAAAGTATGAAACAGAACACAAACCATTTTCTCCTTTAAGTCTTTTCTGCAGGAAGTTGTGAACAGGTTTCCTTTGCAGTATGCTGCATACTTGTTTCTAGCAGCCATGATCTATGACACAGAAACAACAGTACACAACATGAATATTAACCTACATCAGTGTCCTACATATAAGGATTTGTAGTTAGATGTTACATCTATCCAGAATTTGTGTATTAGTGGTAATTTGTGCATCACTTTAGAAATGCATAGTAAGATTCCCAGAAACCTGGGCGCTATACTCAGGAGAAACAATAGAAAGCTGAATTAGTCTTTTTTGCTACAACTACTATAATTTTCCTGAATGTATTTTTTTAATAATTCATCAAATCATATATGCCACTAAGATGTATTTCATGTACTCACTTATGAACTGAAAGGTACAGATAATTCACCATCATTTCTTTTCTAAGTTAGATATTCTTCTGGTTTTGTTAACTGATTTAATTGTCTAAGCTTTACAAACAACTGCAGCTTTCAGTTAAAAAGGCAGGTCACAAATAAGCCCAAGAAATAAAAAGATTAAAACATTATTTGTTAAAACTTCCTGAATTTTCAAATTTTCTGAGGATAAAAAGGATATGTTTCTTCATTAAATTGTCTCTTTTTTTCTGCAGTTCTGTTAATTAGTTTTCCTTATCTTTATGCCTTATCCTTATTCCTTTTCCTCATGCATTTGAAGCAGAGTTGTAGTAGGCTCTGCATATGGACTGGCCTTCTGCTAGATAAGCCTCTTCTGTCTGGACTACTCCTTCACATGACTATTTATGCAGAAAGTGGCACTCACTGTATCACACTGCAGATCCTTGCTTTCCTCAGTCTCATACCCTGTGCCTTCTTTATGTCAACTAATGTTCCAACTTCCAAGCACAAATATGAAAAGCATTTAATATCTGTTGTTTTATGTAATATAAACATAAATGGAACATTGGAGGAAATTTCCTGAGGTGGAGATTGGCACTGAAATGATTTCCCAATGAAAATTGAGTAGGAAACCTTCAGACGTTTAAAGGCAGACAAAATAAAATAAAAGACTGCAGGAGAAAACACTTCAGTGGCAGAGAATGAGAAGATATTTACTTGGCCTTTTTCCATCTCTCACCTCTGTGCTTTCATGATTATGTTTTTCTGCCTGAAAAATTTTAAAAAGCTTTTTTTTGATAAACAGAATGATCATGTACTCTAAAGCTATATGACTTTAGATGATGGGTAACTAACTCAAGAGCTTTGAGTTAGTGCTCTTGAGACAGCACTTGAATGGTGATAGAACAAAATAGAGCAGCAATTAAACACATTCTAAAGATAATTAAAATAAAAAGCATTTTAAAATACATTTATGCCATTCTGCAAAAGCCATATTAGTTTTGCAGAACATTAAACATAGTGTACCATGCTCATTTATTAGAAATAGCAAACTTAAAACAAACTAAACTTATATTGCTGACTTCAGTGCATTGCCCCTTATCTTCTATTGAGATTTGTGGAGATGAAAATTTTGTTCTGTATTTGAATAATACTTAACACAACAGAGTTTTATCCCATCACTCAGTCCCATGCTTCAAATCCATAAGAAAGATCAACCGGACCTACCTTGTTGATAGCAAATTTAGCAAAGTGACTTATAGATTTAATAATATTTGGTTTCTAAAACAGAGAAAATAGATAAGTCTATCCACAGGTGTAGAAAGAACATATGTAATAATAAACATGAAGCATTGTCCTTAAGAAGAGGCAGAACTACTATGTATCTACTTATAGATAAGTAATTACAGGACTGAATACGAATTAATGAAATTCATGTTTCATTTATTAAATTATTCAACTAATAATTTTGGGGACCTCAGTAATTCTCCCAAAAGATTTTTCTCACTTCATGTACTTAAAAACAGAGAGACAATCAATACTGAGGAATGATATATGTATAAAAATGTTGGGGTTTTTGTGCCTCACTTCATATCCAAGAAGTGTACTAATTTAATCAAGCTGATATAAATATAGTCAAATCTATGAAAACTCAGCACCTATAGCAGTTGGTGCCTTTTCCAAATTAAAGTCACTAAGTTATATGAAGGTTATTTAAGCAAAGTGTTTACTGCTTTGCATATATCAACTGCACAATAAGTGTTTCTTCTCTAGGGTTGGGAAGGTTTGAAATAGAACCTATTAAGATGAGTGAACTCCCTTTAAGAAGAGATACTATTTCCTGGGTTCACAAACACTAGAGTAATTTAACAAGCTTTAATTAACTGGGAAGAAAGAGCAGTGAGTTTCCCTGAAGTCAGGTGATTTCAAATATACTTCTGATATGGAGAAGATAATTATTCTGCAAAGAAGGATAGAGAACCAAAGAAGAAAGGGATGAGAAACCAAGAAGAAAATGATTGAAGGTAAACAATAAGAACAAAGAAGAGTGTCATTGGCAGCATAAGGACAACTAAGAAGGGCTTTTCAAGTCTGAGAAGGATAAAGAAGTATTAAAGAAAAGGAGTTTAGTAATACATTGGAAAAATGAAATTAATTACAACTCCAAAAGATACCTGATAATGATTTTTTTCTGTTAATTTGTCTATACCAGAAGCATAATAAAGAAAAAGAGATCAGTAGAATTCGATAAACTATTAAAATATTTTTATTACTGAAGTTAGATTTAATTTAGGATGTTACTAATTAGGATGAATTAGTGTGAGGTCCCTGTCTTCAATAAAACTACACTGATATCCATCAGACTGATGGTACACAAAAACCTGAATATCCTAACTTGAATAACATGCTACCTCTTTCTGTGATTTCCTTGTCTAGTTTCAGATCTGACTTGTCCTGTAATTGTATAAAACCAGCTGGATACAGATGTCCTTACAGCAGTTAGGACTTGTTTTCTCAGTTCTGGACTAAGCTTGGAGTATTCCTGTAATAATTTGAACTGAATTTATCCTGTCTATCTAAGTAATTTATACAATTCTGATAGTTAAATAGACAAGGATCCTTTAAAACTTGAGAGTTCAGTAAAGGAAATGATCTTCTATGTTGTTGTCACATCTTTGGTTAAAAAATTGAGAGGAATGGACTTTGGGGTTGGTTTGTTTTTTTTTTCACTTTTATTAGTTTAGAATAACACAGTTTATATGAAGCACTTTCTAACAAAACTTGCAGTAGCCTTCTGCCTGAAAATGAAAACAGTGTAAAATAATGTGCCTTACTTATTCATATTCAGAATTCAAATTACAAGACAAGACAAATTGCAAAAGCTGCATACCTTTGTCCTGGTGTACACACCAAGGCATCAACTGAGGGAACACAGTAATCTATAAGAAAGGAAAGCAAGATAAACACTTAAGCCACGCAATGATCTATGAGGTGTGAGGAACCTCAAGCCTGCCCTTCCAAGTTCCATAGCAAATACTTTACCTATAGTTCCTGGCTTTCACACATGAAGTTCTATGAAATAGGGAAAGGATATACAGCTTGATGCTGGAATGTTACGTATTTCAGGCAAGACATTATTATACCTTTACCAAGGTGTCCAATATTAAATGATTAAGCCTAAAGAGGTTCCTTTTATTATCCATGGAGAATGATGGAGTACTTTTCCACATGATCATTTTAATACAGTTATCTGAGATAGATCAGTCACTTCTAATCTCAGATGTCTATTTCTTTTCAATGGCTATTCAGAGGTCCAAGGCTGACTAACTCAGACTTTTAAATATACCATTTAGATATCAAAGATTGAGGAAGAGAAATTCTGCTGCGTAAGGTTTGTTTCACAAGGCTTCTTCACAGCTGTAAATGTAAGCTATACCTGCTCACCTATACAGGTCACTCAGTGCATCTAACCACGGGCCAACTACTCTGTGCATTTGCAAGGGTGACTTCTCCTTCCAGCAACTGGTGAGGAAACATCATGATTCTGAACAGAAGTAAGAACCAAAGAGGAATGCTCAGCTACTGTCAACTAAGAATAATTTTGTTCTCTCTTAATGTGATGGTTTGGACCTGGCTCCCTGCCAAATGCCCAAACTCACAGTGAAATCCTTCTCCCTGCCTGAAACAACCTGAACTGCATCAAAAGCATTTATATTTACATATATAGCAGTTATATACAATTAAAATACTATGCACACAGTAGAGGGAACCCCCCAAGGGAAAGGGAAAAGGGAAGGGAAAAGGGAAAAAAGGGGGAAAAGGGAAACTAAAACAGGTATGTACACTCGAAACCCAGGATAGAACTAGTAAAAACAGAATCTTACAACTCTCCTTAAGATAGCAGAGTCACACTGACCAAAGCCAGCAACAGCTGCCTCTCAAGGCCTACAAGACCTGCAAGGCTTGACTCCTCCACACGGGTGAGACCGATAGCAGAGAACCTGCGTCCTTGGATCCACCGGAAGGGAAAAGAGAACGAGGGCCTCTCCCCCTCTGTATTTATACCACCAGTTACGTAAAATCGTGTGGAATTCTGGGTAAACATGATTGCTTCCCTGGTTACAAACTGGTTACCAGGAAAAGCCTGGGTCAAACCATTACACTTAAAAAGAGATTTTTGAAGTTATTATGAACAAAATCAGAAGGCTATCACTGCAACCCCCCGACAGGAGGACTGCTATAAAAGAGGGCTACTGAAAGTGTTATAAAAAGTAAAATCATCTCTCTCCCCACCCTGCTGTAATGCTATCTGTACTGAAGCAAAGTAACTCTAACAGTAATGGTACAATATGTTACTGTATTAATGCTACCCTGGATAATGGTGATTACATTTAAAAAAATCTTTAAAATAGCATATTTTCCTGATAATCTCTGATAATAGTTTTGCTTTACCATCTGTCTAGCTAACTCCTGATTCTTTGTTAAAGGCAAGGAATGTGAGCAGATGCAGATGGTATCAGAATCCAGGGTATCTACAAAGATTTGCATGAGCAGAACAGGCAGCACATGGATAAGGTTACCACAGAGTGGATTTGCATACCAAATAGCAAAAAGAAATAGGAAAAAACAAGAGGCTGCACTATGTATATGGGATATGCCGTGATCACACTAGGCTATGGTGTTTCATGTGCTATTAGGGCTTGTATATCACATCAAATATTAAATGCTTGTTGAAACAACAGAAGGTACTGAAAGATACCTTTGTTTCCTGGAGTTCTTTAGATGCCCTAAGGGGTTAGAAGAACACTGGAAATCTGTTACACTGCTAACGCTATCAGAAAACAAAGTTAATACATTGTCCTTTTAAGAAATGCATTATGTTTACAGGATTTTACCCAGTAGGACTTCAAGTCTTTACAGCTTTATGAAAATTAATGTTGTTTTGTGAATAGAAAACATAGTAATCTAATAAATAACAATTAATTAAATAAATACTTTGGTCTATTTGATCAGTTCCATTACATAGCTACACATAAACTAAGAACTCTATTTCATGCTAATACTTACTGATTGTTTTTCTTGTTGTTTAAATGAGAAAATAAATCAGAGCTTTTAATATTCCTGAGAATTATAGGCTTCTACAGGAATGCAGCAAAAGATCTCATTTGCTACTGGACCATATTCTCCTGAGAAAGGAGCAATTATTTCCAACCCAGAATGAAAAACAAACAAACAAAAATATGAATAAACTTATGTTAGTAAGAAAAATTATATTTTATCTACAAAGCTCCCATGTTGTAGCATTTCTTTCTGAGCTGTTTTTCTGCCATGATGGATCAAAACCTATTTTTAATGAATAGATTTACCATCCAAATCAGCCCTACTCAAAGGAAAATAAGGAACTTTTAGCAGAGCTGGAGTCTGATTGGTTGTTTCTGTTTTTCAGGATACTTTCTGGTTAAAGTCCTCTGTGCTACTCAATGGCAAGAAAGAAAACTTTTAAGGGTTTTAATATTCCTTTCAGTCTTAGTCTTGTACTGAGCAGCTTGTCGAATATGGGTGGTGTTTTCTGATACTTACTCAAATCTTCCACTAAGATGTCAAAATCATTTGATAGCCCACACCATGGCCTGTTGGATTTCTACCTGTACACCTACCGGAGTCATCCAAATTTTGGGCTAATTGCTTAGAACAGGTTCCAAAGTGATGTTTTTGCCCAATACACAAGATTTTCACTTAACTGGTAATAGCTTATTTGCATAACCAGATTCCAAATAAGTTAAGAAGCCTTCAGTTTTTGACCCTTTCACTGTATTTTATTTCCTGTTATTTTATTGTTCCTGCACATACAAGTCCAACACTGCATCCATCCCACAAGGATTCTCTCTCCATATGTGATAGATGTGAAACAGTTATGTTGCCTTTGTAACAGAGTTATTGATGCTATTACCATCCCAACATTATGTACAACAAGAAATGTGTGGTTTTCAGGAAATTCAGCCAAAATGATGTGAACTTTGAATGTTTATCAGATCATAAGCAATTAACCCTTTTGTGACACTTCCAGTCTTCTTGTTTTTGTCTACAGTGATCTATGCCAGCATTTGAATCAATAGCATCTTTTTAGTTGCACAGAAATGTGCAATTCTATTTGCTGTGTTTTTACCAGAGCAGTTAAACATCTTCAAACGGATGTTATGGAACAGCTTTCAAAGCAGCTATTTTCACCAGGGTTCATAAGATATGTGCAAACCAAGCATTCAGAGTAGAGCCTTGCATTTTTAACTTCTTTGAAGATCTAAAACTATGCTCCATGGACATCTATAAACACCTTTTACTCTGACAAAAGCATTTTTTTGTAGAAACAACCTGATCTGTTTTAACCATTCTGATCTTAGATAAATTAGTCTTTGAAACATATCTTAGTATTTCTTTCCCAATAATAATAACAATAAAGTAATTACTAAACATGTTTATGTCATGACATAATGACATTGAAAGTTTAAATTCTGCTGGTGTTAAGACTCTATCCTATTAACCTCTGATCTCATAGTATTCAAATGAAAAGGAAATACTTATCAGTTTTCATTTGATGAGCTCCACTGAATTCATGAGAACTGCTTTATTTTACATTTTGTGATTATTTGACCTCTGGACAAAAATAAATTCAAGAGAAATAATGGTTATAGAAATGAAAACAATGTCAGAGAAATCTGATTGTATTCCCTTACATCTGTCTGTGAAAGGTTTATGGTAGCATTATTTCTTGTCTCTCTTGTGAAAATGTCTAATGATTTTGCCCATCACTGACCATATAACTGTGGTTTTAACTATAATCTTGTGGAAATCCTAGCTTCAGAAACATTGTGCAGCATGTAAAAGATAAAAAATGTTTATTTTTTATGCTGAAAATAGAATGTTGTGAAGAAGGTAGTTGGAACTGGTATTGACATTGCTTTTCAAAACCAGTAGGCTACTATGTGTTCAACTCTGAATTCTCAGGGAAGGAATAAGTGACACTCTCTATGTTCAACTTTATTGTCTCATCCCACAGAAGGCAGCATCTAAAAGCACAGATGTTACAGCCATCCCATTTCCAAGCTCTTTATCTTCTTTTTCCCATTGTATACTCACAAAAAGGCATCTATATTTTTAGTTTTGCCAAGATCCCCCAGCTCGAAAGCAAGAGGACATGAGTGGCTAAGAGGATCAGTTTATTGAACTTGGAAAGCCTTCTTGTAGACCATTTGCCAACACAGAGACTTGAAACCAACATAGCAAGTAATACATCTAGGTGGCTTCACTCAAGCATCAAAATGGTGTCAAAGACACAGGCGGAGAAAAAATCACTGACAGCCAGTGGTAGATTCTGTATGTCATTGTTTGCAGACATGGACTCTTACTGTCTGGTAATCTATCTCCAAATATAAGATTTATATTTGACCAAAATCTAAGATGCTTTCCAGTCTCTAGCCAGTCTCTGGCTCACTCATTCCGTAGATTATAGCATCACCTGGTAAAAGGAATTATTTCCTTCTCAGAGTAATATTCATTTTCTTTCGACCTCTAATTGTGGATTACCTGAGAAAAAGTAAATATGTGATACACAAGAAAAAGCAACATCTTCTCACATTTTTCTTTTTTTCTTGTTTTTCCATTACAGATTGAAAGATTCTATAACTTAGATCCAGATCAAGGAAACAGAGTGGAGATAGGATAGCTGGATTTTGCATTTTCATTATTATTCATTTACCTGATGTGGTCATCCTAAAAGAACTGCAAGCGAGTGGTTTAAATGAGATAGCATCTCAAGGAAGAAAAATTATACTCATGCTTCTCAGAAAGAGGTAAACAAATCTGTACAATCTGCAAAACATCACAATACTGCAGCTATGTTTAGCCAAGCACAAGAAATTTAAAAAGTCCATATGTATGCATTGCTATCCCATTCCTCAGCACAGATGTTTTCAGAGAAATAATACAGAATGACTTAACTGGGAATTCAACTAACCCCCTGACTCACATCCAAAGTCTTTAGCAGGTGACTTGCTAGGCCTACTGTGGCTTAAATTTCCTTCCACTTAATCTTTTTCTCTAGTAGGTTACAGCTGTGGATATGTGACGGAAGAGTTCTATTTGAAGGGGTTATCTGATCATATCACCTCGATACTTCAGCTGAAGAAATAAAGTGAAACCTGTGCTGGTTTGTTGCTGTGCATTCGCCATCTATTTTCCTTAATAGTCAATGGAAAAAATATGCATTAAAAAAGTAAATACTCTACAGACTTTCTCTGCAATCCCATACTGTGAGCTCTGCAAGAATCATTTTGTGTTTGAAGGATTAAAAATCTCAGCAATTCTAGGGCAGTGACAGTAACTGAATTACACCTTCTAAAGTATAGTATTCTCTCATATTAGATATTTAGGCAGATTCAAAGCTCTCTGAACACTAAATTTTAACTGGCTACTCATAGAGAATTTTTCCTGATATACATAATTTAAATCAATTTCCTTTCCCTTCTCCAAGGGAGTTGGTGTTAATTGACTATTGAGGAATGCTTGGGAAAGCTTAGCTGGTCTTCAGAAAGGAATAGAAGAATTGGGTGGGAGGTATGAGCCAATGTAATGTCTGTGTCTGGTACGTAGCACAAAGAATTTGTGGCTGGACTTCTTAACACAATGAAATCTAAGAAGCAGAATGCAAGCTTCCAAACACAGTGCACCTGGGCTTAGGATATTTTAGCATCCTTTTGTGGTCTGTGCTTTTCCAGAGATCAGCTGAAGTTTTACACCATTTAAAAATTTCCAAGGTGCAACAGTGTTGACTGGAATCTGTTCAGAGCTGCATGTTGGGGCCCTGCCTCCCATCCTCTCTTCTGTCGCTGTCTCTGTAAGCCTATTGGGAGCCCTTTAACAGTTTAAATTCCTTTATTTATTCCTCACTTTTTAGCAATAAGTATAGTGAGAAAAGAACACTGAAATAACAAATTAGTAAGAATAGTGAGAAAAGAAGACTGAAATAACAAATTGGTTCTCCATTCTGCAGCTCAAGCTCTGATCTCTGATTTTAAGGATAAGGAACTAAAGCAATGGTTTCCTGTGACTTGCACCTAATTACAACAGTGTGTTCAAGAGGGAGAAAATAAAACATGTGCTGGCTTTGTCCACAGAAGCCCAGCATGAGGCAATATAAAAGAGCAGGACCTTTGTGATATATTACGTATCTCAGCAACACAAACAAATCACAGTCATTTTCCAATAGCTGCATTGTGAAGGAAGGGATGCAAACAGAATTGTTGAAACTAACATTCAGCCAACTG
Organism: Galbula dea; assembly: GCA_013399015.1. Taxonomy (NCBI): domain Eukaryota; kingdom Metazoa; phylum Chordata; class Aves; order Piciformes; family Galbulidae; genus Galbula; species Galbula dea. The sequence continues at coordinate 3,415,996 of VWZX01000708.1, forward strand.
GGCTTGTGTGGGTACTCACAGGTTGTTGTTGGCTGGTTGTGATTTCTGTTACTTACTTGAAGCAGCACAGAAGAGATGCAGCAAATTACAAAGTTTGGTTTTAAATTGGATCTTTTAGCCTGTCTGTATGATGTGGTGGGAAGTGAAAATTAAAAACATTATAACCCCTCTCAGAAACAGTGCTGACAGGAGATGAAGTTCCAAAGGTCTCAGATGCATTCAGCTATGAGGATTAAACCTGAAGTGGCAGTTACTTCTCCAAATATGTGCTTACAGACTTTGAAAGTGCTTCTGAACAGAACAAGGACACCGACACACAGACCTCACATTGCAGGATGAGTCTGATCCTGCTTCCTTTGAGGCCTTCAACAAAGCTCCCATTGAATTCAAAGGCACAGCATTATGACCAATACAGGGAGACATTATTCCTGAAGAGCAATGTTTTTGGAAACTGTAGATATTTGCATGCCTGAGCTGCACAGGCAAAACAAAATGTCTTTTTACATGTGATTTGTCACAGCATTTATGAAGGAAGTTGCATCTGTATTCTTTTCCTGGTACAAACTTTAATCTTTCCATGGCTGATAAATTTTGTCAGACAATATTCTATTTCACAAAAGACAAAGATTTACAGATCTCTCTTTCCTGTCATAGTTCAAGAAGTCACCTAAGATAGGCCATGATCTTTGTTAAGTTCCAGCTCTTAAGCCCCAGTCCTTTCCTCTATTTATGGTGCAGTACCTTTCCAACTTTTCACCTCTCCAGAACTGATAGTATGCATATAAATCTTATCTTCAAAAAACCAGCTTGTGGAAAACCATTAGTTTTCTACTTATCATAACATCTGTGTCAACATTGAACATAATTCTGTGTTGACAATGAGTTCAGTGGTCAGCCATACTTATGTGAGGGATTTCTGAGGATGGAATATAGAGTAAATAACTGGCAGATTAGGCTATAAAACGAATTAAAGTATTATATATTCTCTCACTTGACATTCCAACAAACTGTTAAACATGGACTTGTCTTCAAGTATATGAAAAAATGTATTTCTGAAGCAAGCCTGAAACCATATTTTCTTTGGAACAAAAGACATTTTTTGCAGGATGTTAACATATTTTAATGGCTCGTTCTCAGATACACACTTTTACAAATACTTTCAGGAATATCATTTTTGACTTCTGTAGTCATAGAGTAAGGAAATTCAGGAAAACTAAATACCTATGCTAAATATTGTACATAGTATATAGTATTAAGTAGTATCTGTTATTACTTCATTTATCCACTTTTGTATGTTTCATGTGACTTTTTCTTACAAATGAACTAAAGTAATAAGTCAGATGAACAATGGCTAAAAAAAATCTCATTATTTCTTTTGAACTGGGAGCTTTTCATAGGCCTGTTCTATAATATCATGGCAGAGTGGGCAGCTCTGTAAGTAAAGGTGACCCCAGAGGCCAGGATAAGGGCCAGGCAGGCCAGGCAGTGCTTTACCAACAAAGGTCCAAGGGTAAACAGAGACCAGCTTTAGCCAGAAAACTCTGTAACAATAAGGTAGAAATAAGATGAGGCCAGGATGATGAAAAAAGAATGGTAGTTTGTAAGTTAATGATGAATTACAAGGTAGTTGCTGTTATGAAGAAAGTGAATTTCAGCTCAGAATGGAATCATGAGAATTATTTCATTCTACATTGTGCTAGTGAGATCTTAGTTGAGGAATGGTGTCCAGTAACTTTACAAGACACATAGCTGGTCATAGTCTAGAGCACAGCAAGTGTTTTTTCAAAACTTCACTCATGGGCTGGTTCACATAGGAAAAGAGAAATGAAGAAGAAGATTTTATATAATTCTGGTAATAGATAAAAGGTATGGTTAGAAGGCAGAGATTAGCTATTTTTCAGGTTGCTTTTTTTGAATATCTTAAAAAAGGAATGAGAAAGTGAATTTCTTTGTTGTGAAGAGGTCTCAGGGTAGGCATAAGAAAGCCTGTTCTAATTCTGCTCTTTATTGTAAGCATAATTCGAGCAAACTGACTGGAAAGGTTGCAGATTCCTCCTCTTGGGAATTTTGTCAGAGCAGGTTTAGACAAACATCTGCCAGGGAAGCTTTCCCACTCTTCTATGACTGCACTGGGGAAAGAGTGACAAAATAAAGACTCTACAGAGAAAAAGGAAAAAGAGAGGAGGGGGAAAATGGAGTCTAAGTTGCATATTGGGGTTAAAAATGGTGATGAATGAAGAAGACTGAGCCAGTGCAGTTTCCTGAGGGAAGACTTTAGTTATTTTGAGTTTAAAAAGGTGAAATTTCCCCCTGCTCCATTAATAATAAAAGTAGTTTGAAACTCTATAGCATCTTCATCTTAGGATTTCAAAGAACAGCAATGAATTAAGCCTCTGAGTTTTCTTCCAAGAAAGATAGATGGCCTCCAAGTGCTTCCCTTTGTATGTCAGTCTGGCTACCTACTTTTGAATGTCATCGTACTCCAGTGAAAGAAGGCAACATGAGTAATGGAGGAATGAATATCTTTCAAGCTGACTACATGAAAGCATAGTTTTCTTGAAGGCAGTTTTCCCATCCTGACACTTAATGCGTGCACAGTGACCCACATACGTTCAGAATGGGACTGACAAAAATTACGTTAACCACTTGATTTAAAATCAACAGCTGACTTCAAAAGAAAAGAAGTGACACAAATATTTTTTGTAATAAGGGAGTATTGCCATATTCTCTCATTAATATGGTAAATAGTCATATTGTGCACATTTTAACACATGACTACTTTGAAGTCTGGCTTCAAAGTAGACAAGTAAAGCTTCATGTTTTTGCTGTAAACTTCAGAGCAGGGACCATTCTGTACTTCTGTCAGTTGATCTAGTGGTGTCCTGAGCTATCAATCATTTAAAAGCAAACTATCCCTCACCATAAAGCCACTAGTTCACAGAATTCTGATATATTTTATTACTAAAAAAAAAAGTGAAAACAAATGGATATTCCATTATGAATGAATACAATCAGATGAAAGAGATACTAATAACAAATCCCCCTACAACAGACCTTTTTTATTAAGATGATTCCACGTGACTATAACTGGAGCACATCAAGTGCTGGATTTGGGAATATGGGGGATAATTTAGTATTATAAAAGTTTTCAGTATGAATTGGTATGTAAGTGCTAAAATCCTGATATTTTCTACAGAAAAGGAATTCAAGGAGTTTTTAAGAACAGTTTGATTTCTTTCTCTCTCTTTCTTGTTTCACCTTTCTTTTCTTCAGAAAGCAAACACCCCTGAGAAGATGTAAGAGCTGGTCAGAAAAACTTGGGGACAAAACCAGCCCGGACAGCCTCCTGGAGCTCAAGTCATTTTCTAACGGACCAGGAGAGCAGTAGCCCTGGGAGATTTGTAGTGAGGTCTGGAGTAAACCATTCCTGCAGACACCCCACAGGGTGCCCTAGTACAAACTTCCTTTCCAGGCTTCTTTCTCCAGGAGAGCAGCCTGGGAAGGAGATGGTCCCCAGACTCTTGGCTGTGGCATGTTCCTTACCTTCATTTATGCCATGTATATAACTGCTATCCCTTTGGCATTTTTGCCTGGAACTGAGTGAGCTCAGCATTTGCTTGAATACTGTTGATCTGCTGATAATGTTAATGTCAGTGTGCCAAGATGGAACATGCAGCTCTGCCAGAAAACTCCACCCTATGAATCATTAATAACTTGCTGTGGTTTGCCCCTCAGGATGAGAAGCATTCATGTGTGCACTGTGAATCATCTTCTTGCTATGATGCCTGCCACTAGAATCCCTATCACATTATTTAACTTATCGGAGTCCTTTTTTATTATTATTGTTTTAGATGTTGTAGTTATTGTTGTTATTACAGTTACTATTATTCCATGCAAGAAATTCACACAGATGGTCTGAGGCTCATGGCAGGTCTTTCCACTTAGCAGGAAGCACAATGAAGAAGGCAAGATCAGAAATGCTCATCTTGTAGTATTGGAGGTCACAAACTTATTTCCCCGAACTCAATAGCACTATTTGTGCCAGAAAACCTGGACTTGTCTCTCTCTCTCTCTCTCTCTCTAAAAGAGTAAATTACATAGGTCTCTTAGTGTGCTATTTGTTTAGCAGGCAATGATCATAAAAGTACTGAACTCTAGTTCAGCTTCTTGAAAAGCTGGTATTAAGGATGGAACTGAGAGGTATCTGAGGAGATCTTGAGGCCTCTGATCTCATTTATTTTTGTCCCTCAAATCTATTTAACACAGCATTTATTTGTGAAAGAAGGAAAAGTGGCACCTACAATGGTTGTACACATTTGTGCTTTAAGGGATTGATTTACTTGAGACTTCTGCATCAAAATGTCATATAATAAAAGGGCTCTGATGTTTTATACAACAAGGAAGTACCATTGTATGAATACTTAAATAGCTCTTTTCAGCTTATAGTGCACGAAGGCTGAGCACAGAGTATGCCATGAGGTTTTATTTTGCTTTGAAGCTATCTTTAGTACAGTGCTAACAGCCAGAAGATTGAACAGCTAACCACACCCTACACCTTCAAATTAAACAGATTAAGCAGTGCTCAACTTAAATCTCAGCCTGCTCCAAATGTAGCACACACCAATAATGTAAGTCTGTCACACCCTTGCAGAAGATATAATGCTGTTACCTGCTTCTGCCTTAGCTGCATTAATGTGAATAGGCAAAAAATCTCAGACAAGACAGATAAAGTATGTGATAATCAAAAACAGATAAGAAAAATGAGAATTGTCTAGCTGAAAATGGGACAGTTAGCATGTATGAAGGTAGAGACGGAGAGTATCGTTATAGGAGTGCAGAGCAGTAATGAAAACACCAGTTAGTCATAGAGAAAATTCAGTGGTTTTGATCATGCTGAACATGTGCACCACAAGATTTCAGTAAAAAGGTTGTAAGCTATTTTTTCAGCATTTGACCCAGTCATTATAGCTTTTTCCTGCTGGTTCTGCAATAATAGAGCTGAGGAAGTGTTATATCTAAAGAAAAGGGCAACATCAACATGTGATTTAGGCATACCTCAGGGATGGAATATTTTGTTAAGTAAATAAATACATTTTTTATTATTATTTGAAACCTGCTAATTCATTGAGGTTGTGAGCAAAAGGCTCTCTCCTGTTGTCCAGTTTTCTTTAAATTTGAAAACGTGTAGAGTACATCAGAGCCTTAAGTGATGGCTCTTCAATTATGTCAGTATTTTGTAGAAAAAAAAGATTAAACTGACTGCTGCAAAAGAGTTTCTGGCTATTGTCAGCATGTGGAGTTAGTTTAAATGCTAAGAATGTACGTTGTCCTAAGGAATAGTAAGAGGTGATGAGCAGAATTGACTCAATTCCCCTTGCAGCAACTTGTTAAGGTGCTGATATGAGGTTGCCCATTTGATGGAAAATGATAAGCTAACCACATCTGTTCAAGCAGGCCAACCCCACTGTCTGTCTGTTTTATAGCAAGGCCGAGCTGAGAAAGAGGGCTGAAAAGGTGAGTGCAGGTTACTGCCAACTAGAGCAATTCCTTGTGCTATTATAAGGATGTAGAGGGTTGATCTAAATGTCTTAGGTTTTGATTCAAATCTCACTGGCTTCAGGACCTGGAATACAATCACTTTTATTTCAGGGGACTGCAGTGAGCAGAAAATGGCTGCAATGCACCCTGAGAACAGAACAAAAATTGAAAACATTTGTGAGAGCAAACTCTGTAGCACATGAGCCCAAGTGATGCTGTCACTCCTTCTGATAGCTGTGGTGTGGCTTATTATTTCATATCCCTGCTGCTTAGTTATCCAAATCAACCTGTCAAACAGAGAAAACAAACCCCCTTCAATTAACTCTGAATGAATGTTTTAATTCCACAGCAAGAGCTGGGTCTTCTGTTCCTACAGATTAGGATGTAGGATGCAGGATGCTTTGTCAAGGGGCTACCAAAACAGCAGAAAGGACACTTTTGCCAAGTTAGACATTTGTGGGAGGACTTTGCCCTTTTCATCTCCACACGTTAGCTTTCCATTCTCTAACTGAGCCTACATATGTCAGATTATAGCCACAAAGAGCAAACCTTAAAACATAGCATGAGATATTCAGCTTACTCTGTAGCATGAGAGCTTGCTGTGTCAATTAAGGCCACCTGCTTAATATAGGAAACTCTGGGGGCCCTTCTTATCCTGTGTAATGTAAAAATATATTTAATAAGGGATCTGGAATATTGGAATAGACTTGGTTTGGAATGCAGAGGAAGATAACAAACCCCAGAAATGCTTGATGATAATTCAATATGCAGTATTTAAGAAGACCATATGGGTTTAGAGTAAATCACAAAACACTGTAGGAGCATGGTCTAAAAGTACTGACAAGCTATTGATGTGAAGTAACTTATTTTTTTCGCTGTATGCATGGACAGCTATAAGTGAGCAGGGTGTTTTTCATGTGCCTCCAAGTGAAAGAACCAAAGCACCAAGTGTTTCAGGTTTAAAATAAGTAAAACACAATACATTTTACACACATGACACACATGATTAAACTGAGGAATTTATTCCCACATGATTTTGTTGACGTGAACATTTTACATAGATTGGAAAACCAATCAATACTTGGCAGTAGAGCTGTTAGGTGCAATTGCACAATCTGTGACTCAGCAGGTCTTGAAGGTGCAGAATGGAAAACGTTTTGGGATTGTCATTCTGCTCTCCTTCCTCAAGTGTCTGCAAATGGCTGCTACCAGAAACAAGGCAGTTGGTCAGCTGGACCTTCTCAGCTGCCTGTGATATTTATCAGCCAAAATCAAACTTGTATAGTACATATGAACCAGATGGCTTTTATCTTGATGGGGCTGAGCAACAGAATTTATCTCTTAAAGTTTTAAATAAATTGATAAGTAACATTGAAGTATTAGTAATAGAAATATAAACATATAATTCACTGAATTTTAATCTAACACGGACTTGAAGAAGCAGATCTAATGAAGGATATGCCTCTGTGCATTTTTCACCCCTTGCCATTCAGTATTTTAATGCCAAAAGAAATTAATTTGTGTGTTGAAGGTTCTGACAAGTCACACACAGAGGTGTAGCTAAGTGATTTTATTGACATTAAATTGTTACCACATTGGGCATGAGGGAAACTCTTCTCATTTCTGTGGTAAGGTTTAAATGTTCACATTAAATCACAGTATCTAGTCCCAATATGAAAAACATTGGAGAAAGTTAAAGTGAATTAGAGTCCTCAGCCAGAGAGACAAGAACTGCCTTGACTTTAGAGAAGAAATTGAAGGAGGCCTTGCTTCACAAATCTGGTATGAAAAGAGTTTTTATTTGTCTAATTTAAAATATTTTTTCTTCCTTTTTGACCTTTTGAACTTCCTCACATTCCCAATAGCAAGACATGTGCCTTATTGCATCCGGAACAAGTTCCTGGAAAACGACTTGCTGGATAAGGTGAGGGAGTTGGTTATTTGACATAGAACCACGTAAAGAGAGACAAGAGAGTATTTTTTTCAAAACTTTCTTTAGCTTAGTGTTAGGTCAGAGTGGCTCTGGCTTGAGTTACTAAAAAGTCACATTTTTCCGTATCACATCATCTAAAGGATTCTACCTGGAGTACAGCCCACACAAATTGTAAATGTCATCACATGAGCTCTCTGATGCCCTGATTTGCAGAAAACTTACTCATCTAGAAAACACTTCTCTCTTGGAACCATTAATATCTCACCTTTCTTCCAGATCCTGTGACTGAAGAAGTCTCATATTTGAGTAATCTGGAGATCGCTTACAATGTGACTGAAGCAGGCACTGACTGAGAATTACAACTGACACCCAAACCAAACTTTCTTAATAGGGAAATCCATAGAGCTAAAGGGAATCAAAGATGATGCTGACAGTGATTTAGAGAATGGTGATGATGACTAGAATGGCTTCAATTAAATGTGAGTTTTGAGCTTGGAGTGTTCTTTGAGTCTATTTTGCATGAATTAGACTTGTGGCTCACATGTTGTGCAAAACATTCTGAAGATAAATCAAGTGTGATAATGTTATACTGGAAAATTAGAAGCAAATGTTAAGGTAAATTAAAAACCTGTGCAGTTAAAAAGAAATAATGCAATTTTATTTGTCCCAATACATTGTCCTTTATCCACTTGCTGACCTGTGGCACATTTTTTAACCAATGAATTTATTCTTGGGAAGGAAACAATGCCATGGTAAGAAGTTATGTTTGCTGCATGTCAGAGAACTGGTTACCTTACAGGTGTCAATGGCTTTTAACACGGCTGTGTTAAAAAGCTGTTCTTTACTTTAAAATGCTGTTCTTTACTCTAAAATGCTGCTCTTTAATTTCTAGTAGAAAATAACCACTGTTCATTTTTCAAAGGATGGTTTGGAATGTCACAGTAAAACATTCTGACTATTATTATTATTATAATCTACACTTTATCTCATTTTCTCTTATTTTAGGAACTGAATCAACTCACATAAAAATCCATATCAGTGGTTATCATGAGAGATAAGTAAACCAACCAGATTGTTTAGTACAGTATTACTTGGGAATATATTTTGATTTACTGTGCAATCTATGTTTGAAGGGATTTTTTGAATGACAAATACACTAAAGATCTTTTATCTGGCATGTTATTTTTTACAGTATGCTTCAGTATTAAGATAAATCATAGTCATGAATCCAAACAACTTGAAATAATGTAACTTAAAATGAGATTAATATATTATAGAGTTGTTTGGTGAACTTTCAGGTGTGATTTGCATGATCTCAGTTTATTTTTCAAAGTGTTTCTCTTTGTTAGTCCATTGTATTGGTAGAATCTCTTCCTGGGTTCCCAACAGATGAACCAAGACCAAAGGACAATTGTAGAACTTCCAATGGTGATGTCTCATTTATAAGTTAGAGCTAAAGTTTTAGTATATGAGCAAAAACTTTGCTTCCATTTAAGAGTTTCCTATGATAATTCCAGGGACTTTTATCATACAAGCTCATTCACTGCTATATGGTGTGTAGGATCATCTCCATTAGAGCCACATGAGCTGCACTATGGGAGAGACTAGAGAGAAGAGGAAGAAGGAGGTTGAGTTGTGTGGAAGAAGATACATTCAGTAATTTCAGTAGACAAAGTAAATTATTTTCCTTCTAAAATTAAAATAAAGCAGAATGAATGATTAACATGGCCTTTTAAAACTCAGATATTAGACAACAGATTTTGTACCATCATGAGGCTATGACTCAAACCCATGAAAATAAGAACTGAGCAATGAAAAAGGAGCTAATTCAACTTAGCGTTTGTAATACATTTTCCAGTACTAATAAAGAAATTATATCTTATATGGCTGTCACAGTTAGTTTTAGCTAGATCAAGTATATACCAAGCAGGAGTTATGATGACATGGAAATTTGTCAAGTGTTCTGTTGTTTTCAGTAAAACCAGCAGAAAAATACACATCAGACATGAAAAGTCCAATTGCTCTCTAGACAACATTGAAAAAAAGTAGTTTTGATTATTGAATTTGACACTAAGTGATAGTTTGTTTTCTATAAACTTTTGAATTGTTTTTATTATCAAAAATCATAGAAAAAAAAAGTATTTATGCAAGCATGAAGTGCTCACAGATGGAATTTAATTTATAGCTCTTGTGAGCTGCTGAAGTCAAAAGTCCTCTTTCTTACAAAGTTTCATTCCTGAAATTCTCTATTCTATTGAGTTAAGAATTAATGGTTGTTTCTGCCTGTAAACAACAAAATTAATAATCTTCAAAGTAAATCCACTCTATCAGTCCATATCTCATTTAGTACTCTCCCTATCTCTGATTACTTCTAAGGAACTGAAATCTAACAGATTTTGTATACACCTCCTTTTTCTTAAATATGCCATACAACAGCACATCACTTGACAGATAGAACTGGAAGAACTGCATTTCCTGAGATTTAGACTTTTTTTTTTCCCCACCTGTTAAAATTTCTATCATACTTAAAAAGAGATAAATCACACTTTAGGCTTGTTTTCTGTTTCTAAATATAACATGAGTCTGGACAACCCCTAATAAAATTATATTTCTGGTGCTATTTCTAGCAATGGAATATGTTAACATTTAATATACATTGAAGTGTCAATCACCTGGCCGAAGAAATGGCTCAAAGTTCATTACATTTGAAATTATTCTCCTCTGATCCTTGACAATGAGGAGAAGATAGTACAGGTTTCAACCACTTCTGGGAATGACTCAAACTACACTGCATTTTCATGCCTTTATGCACTCAGCCTAGAAATCTTTCTCTGTAAGTCTCTTTAAGTTTCAAAATACCATTTTGGAGGAAAGAGTAATGAAAGTAGATCTGAAACAGAATTTACTAACTTGGAAAGATCAAACATGTTTTGGAATCCAACTTTCTTCCTGCAGTATAGCTGTTGGGAATAGATTAATGTGGCAACTATGGTATAGTTTCAGCACTTCTTGACAGGAAAGTATTAAAGCTGGTTAATGTTCACGTTTCTGCGGTTAAAATAGTGACAAAAAGAATGTTATCAAATCTCAATTTTCAGATTAGACTACATGAGTCAATCACTATCAGCCTACAGTTTTGGAGATCTCTATTTCTATAGGCTAGAGGTTACATACTTTCTTTTTCAAAGCCCTTTCAGAGGAGTTCTATTACAGGACTTAAGTGTACATATTATAAAAAAAACACTGTTAATCAATTCTTTTGTCACTTCCCTCACTCCTTTACTTCTGACATACACTAAGAAACTTGAATTAGAAAACATTGCCTCTGTTATGTTAAAACCTCCACCTTGCTTTAACTGTAGTCACACACCTTTGTCCTCTCTCTAGAGAATCAAACTAAATGATTAATACTGCCGAAGTCAAAAGATTCATAGCTTTGTCACATAATCGAAAAATGATTATCACTTATCAATTAACTGACTAAAGTACATTAGTGGAGGCAGTGACTCTAAAGTGAGTATATATGTGTTCAAGTCTTGCTGGTTTGGTTCAGTGACTCTGAAAGGTGACATCATATCTTTTATATGATGATTCCAAATCACCAGGGGAAGGTGGTATTAATTTTCTACATTATATTATTTAAAGGGCTAATTGAGCCATCTTCTATTACCCTGTGCATAATATGGACATGTGTCTCTTACTGAGTGTGCTTGAAAAGGTGTAAGCCCACAGTTAATATGTTTTTACAAGATTTCCATTTGATGTCATAAAAAACCCACAATCAAATATTCAGAAATCATTATAGCATTACAATTTTGGATTTGAATGGCCTTTTTTATGTTTCCTGCAGGGAGAAAGTGTCCACTTGTGTCTGATGTGCCATTTACTAAGAATTATCCACCATCTGTAATGTTAGGACTTAGTCCAAAATCCCTTGAAGTCTATGGAAGGATTTACATCAACAGCAGGGGACTTGTATTAGGCAGCTACTGCTCTGAATTTTGAAAGCTGAATGCACTAAATTCTAATCCTTCAAGATTTAAAGGTGTGGGTATTTTGAAGGGATTTGAACAGAAGACTTTGTGAGTGAAATCACCATGATTCCAATACTGACACTGTACATATCTGGATTCTTCAGCGGGGTATAGTCCTTTTGTTCTCATGTTTTGAAAGTAAGATTTTCAGGAAGCAATGTAAACAGCAAAAAAATGTTCATATATCTCTCTTTTGTGTTATTTAATACATAAAACCTAAACTTCTGCTTAAAGTCAGAATGTGTTTGGAAAGGATGTGTATTCTTCAATCATACTTGGATGATTTGTGAATCAGGTCTAGGGAATCTCATTTTACAGTTCAGATGCAAAGTCCTGAAGCATAGAAACATGTCAAAACGTAAAGAGAACATGACTTTCATTAATCAAATTCTACTTTTCATAAAAGTAATAAATGATAACAGTGTGTAAAATACTGAATTTATCATTTGACAGTGTTGTTTCTACCAGCACTAACAATTTCTCCACCATTAATTAACATTTTTCTATCATTCTTTGTCATGCCAGGTCGACATTTGACCATCTGTAAAGTTGCCATTGTAATGAAGTTTGACATCCATGCTTATTTTATCCACTTCTTTGCTAAAAGGAATGGAATTTTGCCTTTGACCAGTCTTTCACAAACCCCCTCCAAATTAAACTAATCCTAATTATGGAATGAAACAGCTGGTCTCTGTTGAAATAACAGAACTGCTGCAAAATATTAGGAAATCTTTCCCTAGGAAGTTACTGACAAATTTATTTTCTTTCTAAATTGGTTTATCTGGCTCTCTGTAAAACTAAGAAAATTTTTAAAAAGTAATACAAACTGAATATTTTGTGATTGAAGATGAAATGATGTTCAGGGAAAAACAAGACTTTGAATTTTGATTTTAAAAATAAAAATATATTTGGCCAAAATTATATTTAAATATCAGTAATCTTCTACTTAGTTGTAATAAATTGTAAGATCACTTGAAGAAGAATATAAAACCAATGAAATTTTTGAGTAAGAAATGTCCACATATCCACAAATTTTGGTGTAGTTTTCCTCTTTAAAAAGCCCTTAATTTTGATCAAATTTAATTCTTAGTGATTATTTGTGGTAATGATAAGATTATTTTGTCATTTAAAACTGAGGAAATGGTAATTTTCAGGTGACTGTTCATATCTACAGTGTTTGTGAAGAAACAAACACGAAGTCTTTTCTTATTCTTTCTTGTATCATTCACTACCCTTGATTACAATTCATTCTTTCATATTCAAGTCATCCATGAGAGGAAGAAACAGTCCGTTAGTGTGTAGTAGAAGAATGTCTGATACTGAGCTTGATTTACAGAACTTAATTAACAAAGAATTAAAGAGAGAAAATATAATTGATGCCAATCAAGATGGGTTCAGGAAAATGGATCATGTCAAAATAACTTAATATCTTTTTTTATGAGATCAAATATTTGGCTGATAAAGATAATAGTGTTCATGTAATATGATTAGATTTCTGATTTCACATCATATGCCCTTCTGATTAAAGAACTTGAACAATATGCTATTAACACATTAAATGGATTAAACCCTGTTAATTAAGAGATCTGTATATCAAATTGAAAATGACTAATCATCAGTGAGAAAAAATTCTCACATTTGATTCTTCATCCCATGCTATTTTGTCAATGATCTAGAAAGAATAAAATCTCCAGTAAACTCTACAAATGACAGAAAGCTGGAAGAGTGTTAGGGGAACATAAATACAGTTTACCCACCTAATGATTCTGAGCAATCCAGATTGGTCAACACCACCACCACCACAGATGAAAAATATGTTTTAAATATTGACAAAATCATGCGTCTAGAAATAAAGGCATATATATGATGAAAAAGTCCTGAAGAAGCAGCTGCTCTGACAAGAACTGAAGTGTCAAGATAGAAAATTGTCTTCATACCTATAATGAAAACCTCTTGGTCTTCAATGTTTGTTTTACAGATGAGAAAAACCTATTTAAAATGACCTGTTACCCATACTGAGCACCCAAACTGTGCCCAAAAATTATTTGAAGTGATTCAGTTTGAATAGGTTAAAAACATGCAAGAGCTGTTGGAGATGAGTGATCAGTCACTTGCTAAGACTTCCAGACTCAGTGTGGTGGCTGAAAGGGCTAGGATTCTTGCACATGAAAATGGGAGGATCCTAACAGTAGCAGTACTTTATGACTGCTGTGATTCAGGAATAGCACATCTGGAATTGGTATATGTGCTTCAGAAAAGGTGTTGATAAACAGGAAATAGTTCAGAGAAAATCCACAGTAATGATTAAAGGATTTAAAAACAATATAAAGGCATGTGAAGAGGTTGATCTATTTTATCTTAGCAAAAGGAAGTTGAGTGAATTGTTCACAAACTCCAAATATATATATATTTATGGAGAAAAGTGTTGACAGCAGAGTGTTTTTCAGTTAATGAACAAGTGGATCCAATTAGTTGCAGCTGAAACCAGACAAATTCAAGTAACACAAAGACATGCATATATATATATACATATATTTAATGAAGAGTTTAAAACAACTTTCAGAACATAGCAAATGATTTTCTTTCCACAGCAATCACATAGAAACTCCAAATCAGATAGTTTTCTCAATCATTTAGCCTCTTTTTACACTACTTTAGTAGCATGGACATAAGCTGTAATATCTTCTGAACCACTTAGATGTGTTGTAGTTTGGATGATTTGCACTCATGTCTTTAACAAAGACTAGGTTTTCCTGCTGTGTTTTAATCAGCATACACTTCAGCACTTGAGCTGGAACACAGGGATCAATGCACACTCTGGAGCACACTGATTAGTGAGGGAATTCAGAAGAGAGTTATTACTAAGGGTATATGACACCTTAATGACATTTTTGGGGTGGAGGGGATTAATTTTGAAGTGAGCCAAATTATATGTTTGATATAATTGTGACTGAAATATTCATTTAAAACCAAAACAAAATGAAACAAAAATTTAGCAGACTCTAAAGAAATCATTACAACTTACATTTTCCAGTAATAAAAAGGAAACCTAAAATCTTCTCACTGTTTGTTTGTGTATCTAGAAAAAAATTACTCTGATTTGTGACTGAAGTTTCCAGGAGCTAATGTAATCCAAACAATAATCTCCAGTGCTTTTCTAGAGGTGTTTGCCCAGATACTACTGAATTCTAATTTTATGTAATAATTAATAGGTAGACATGGTAGAGTTTTTTAAATTAATTACTATGAATAAATATGCTATATTTAGCATAAGAGAGCATAGAAGGTCTTCACAAAGTAAAATGAAATTCAATGACCAGGTTAAAAAGGTTTCATATTTGTATATATATTCCTAATATAACCAGATTCAGGAACTCACAAATGATGTGAGATGCAGGCCAGCGAAGAAGAGAGCTTGACCCTCATGATCCCCTAGCTTTATACTTAGTACGACATATATGGGATGGAATCCCTACTTGGTCAGTTTAGAATCACCTGTCCTGTCCTGTTCCTCCCTTTAGGAACAAATGCTTACTTTTTTTCACCCCTGGCACAAGATTTAGCAGTGACCTAGGTTTGCAAACCAGTCATAGATATTGACTACAAATATTGAGTGTTATCATTACCAGAAACAGACATTGCCTGTAAAAACATGCTGTAAACTGCAGAAAGTGCAGTCACTTAGACAAGACTGAGCTGAAAAGGAAAATCACTGAGCTTATTTAGTTCTGTTAAAACTCAAACCAGGACACACAGACAGAAAGCCAACGACATAAACTGAACACAGCAATTGTTGCTTTAGCATGTCCCTTAACTGGATGGTCAGACATAGTACTGAGTCCTCTCAGCTTCCAGAATGCAGAAATCTCATGCAAATTCTTTATCGATCACTTGGGGGACCTTGCAAAGTCCTGAGCAGGTTGGGCCTTCTGAAGCCTTGCTGAAGTGCTAATTTGGCAGATGGACAGCACAGCAGGGATGCTCCCTGCAGGCCAACAGTGCAGATGGCTGAGGTCCAGCACCCAGGATTTGTCCCAGCCAGTGCTTAATGCACAAGTGGAGATGTAATTTCAGGGAACCAGGATCCTAGGACACTCCACTGCTAAACTTAAAGAACAGTCTAAAAGTAGTAGAAAAATGCTCATGGAAGTGCCAGAAAAAAATAATTTCCAAACTATGTGCAATCCTCACTCAAGCAGCACTGATGGCATTAATTAAGAAGTTTGTCATTTTACTCTGGTGCACATTAGCTTTGTCTATCCAATATTCCTAACGGATGTGTCTGTGTGAAGGCCCACAGATGGCTCCAGCAATGAGGAGGAGGAAAAGGAAAACACATAATCTCTAAATGTCACAGAAGAATAAAAGCCAGATAAACAAATCAAGCAAGATGCTGACAACTGACACTACCCTGCAGCAGGAAGCTAAACCCTTACCTTTGCAGTACGATTATAATGCTTTGTTGTTGGTGGTGCTGTTGTTGATCACCCCAAGAAGAGAGCTTTGCCAGGCAAGAAAGAAAAAAAGATCACTATGAATGCCAAGCTACACAAAATGAATTCCGGTATTTTACTGACCAGAGTGCTCAGCTGTTGGCAGAGCATATAAGAGCAACTATTTGTGTGATTTTGGACTAGATGCTCTCAGAAAAGTACAATTTATGGGCTCCATTGAGGCACAGCCTACAAGCGATGGTAAATATAAGTGATTAAAAATCTCCACTACTCCTTTACCAAACAGGATTCAGTAAGTGGCCATTACATGTTTTTCTACCTGTTTACACCTTACTAGTTATATTGAGTCTATCTGGGGAGAGACATAGTACAAAAAAAAAGAAGAATGTGCCTTTTTTATGGCAGTAGAGGCAGTAGAGCAAGAGATTTGGAAGAATTCTACATCCTGTAGCTATTTAGGAGGGTCGTGCCATTCAGGATTCAGCAGAATGCCCAAGTAGGACTCAAAATCTGGAAGGAGCATTCAGAGGTATTTCAGATAATCAGTCTGCATCTTATGGCATTGCAGGAGCACAATGTTTCTCCACATCATCAGATGTCAAATGACTTAATGTACTGCAAGGGACCATGAGTGACGAATCCATAATACTGTCTGCATATGAAACATTTGCAGAGACTGTGCATCAGACATTCACTTTGGGATTGCTTTATTATTTGTCCTCCTTAAGCCACAGAGAGTTCTTCAAATAATTGGTTATTTAGCTCCTTTTAATTATGCAAATGATTTTTTTTTAATTACTTTGAGTGCCAGGCTAATTATTATTAAAGATGTAAGAAAACATTTTATTTCCCAAATTGTTAACGGATTATATAAAATTTGGTAAAAATAAACATCTTTTAATAAATCTTCATTTACAGTCACTTAGGGGAAAGAAGGAAAAAAAGAACCACACCCCAAAACCTTTTACATTCATTGTTTACAGGACTATGAATATTCTTACAGGAACTACATCATTTCAGTGTTCTTCTATAAAAATTGAACACATAGAAATACCAGAAAAACCTGAAAAATGTACCAGTCAGTGGAATTATACATACCTGATCAAAAGATACACAGTTCTGAATTCTTAAAAGCAACTAAGTTAAATTATGTTTAAGAGTAGACAAGAGATACAAGATATCTACATTGAAAGCTGACATGTCCCAAATACTGCTGGGCCCATGGACTTCATGAGTCCTTGAAGTGATGAATGCAATCCAAAAGCATTGTAGAGTATAGTGTGGGATTATCAAAGGCATGTAGAAGTCAAGAGTCCAAATTAACACAGACCTGACAGTATTTATGACTAAATATCCTTTTCAAAATCTTGAAGTTCTCAGTGCATTTTGGGAACCACAATGTCTTTGAAAACCTGGAGCTGCTCTGTGCCTCAGTTCAATATCACCAAAGCAAGATCAATATGCTTCTCTGGCCAGTAACAGAGCTGTGATTGTACATGATTCAAATACTGCAAAGATCAGAAATCTTAAGTTGGTTAACAGAAAATTGCCTTTGATTGTACATCAGACCCTCTGTTTTGAAAATGCATTGGATTAGGTGCACTAAAAAATCTCTTTCCCTTCTTTCCTTCACAACAGTGTGAGGAAAATCTGTAGAATTGCTTAAATGTTGACTTTGTGATGCAAAACAAAAGAAGACAGAACCTAAAGCAAATATTTTGGTATTAGAGTTCATCTCTGGATTTCCCATGAGGAAAATTTGTCTATATGTGGTTTTATTCTCCAGGGCTTGTGATATGACCAAAGCTAAACCTCTCACATTCAGGATGATTGAAAACTTTGGATATAACATTCATCTGCTGCACAACTTCTGGTCTCCTTCTGGAAGAATTCCCCTCCCATCTTTTTGTTAAGCAAAGCGAAACTAGCAGCAGCCTTGCCTACATGCCACTTGAATGGCTTTCGTTTCAAGATGGTTGAAATTTTCAGCACTTGTTCCAAAGCCATTGACATTTGACAGGCTTTTAAGAAACAAAAGCAAACTTGAAAATCATTTTTGTTTTCTGTATGTGAAAAACACAGCTGGCTTTGTTTAACTGTAAATATCATCAAGCCTCCTCCTCCTCCTTGCTGGGATTTTCGTACTACATTGTATTTCACTGAAGTTATGTGCTACAGCCACATTTACACTAATTCAAACACAATCACAAGGCAGGAATGCTACAAAAAATGGCTATTTTTTTGTCCTAGTATAATGTCATAAATGTAAGCTCTTTATTGGTGATATAAGATATTTATTTTTTTCCTTATATTACTAATTAAAACCTAATTTTCATTGAAGATGAAGTACTGAAATACAGATTCTTCTATTTCTGATACAAAAAACAACCCAATGAGAGGAAAAATTATTATTCATGCCATTAATTTGGATACATCCTTATTAATGCTCTAAAACAGAACTACTTCACATGTGCAAGTAACCTTAACCCATCCTTAGAGCAGCATGAATTTGAGTAACATTATATGGACTTTGCCAGGTCTTAATGCATTAAGCCCAAAATAGACAAAATCACAGTGTAGAATTTCTGGGAAAAATAGGAATAATATATTCCCTAGTTTAGACATGAAAATACTGATCAGGAACAAAGGCCAGTGGGTACTTTCTATGCATAAATGCCATAAGACAAAAAGAATTAAGTCAACAAAGTGCAAACAAGACAATAACAAAACAAATATTATTTCAAAAGAGTATTTGCTACTTAAAGGAAAAAAAGGAAATTACCATTTTAAAGAGAAAATATATGTGGAAAATTTAGCAAAACATAATGTCTGCTTACATTACTTAGGAACAATGACATTTAGTATTGTTGGTTTTGTGTTTCTTTTTTCCTCTAATCTCAATTATTTAGCCTCACTAGAATTATCAAATGGTACTTTTGTTTGAATAAAGATCACAGTGTTAAAAGCTCAGAAACAATTCAGGAAAGTATTTGTAGTGTAACAACAATTTTATGTGATCTACTAAATTGTGGACACCATGAACATAGTTTCTCAGCCAGCATTGGTTACATCACCTTAAATTACCCATGTATGCTTATATAGAGGCACCTAGGTCTCCTCCACAGACTTGTCCTAGTACCATTAAGACTGTCAAACTCTTTACCAGGATCCAGTGACTACATTTTGACTCCTATACTCTCTCTGAACATTATGCCTCTCCTGCATTAAGAGCAAGACTTCTTATTTCAGAATAGGAAAAAAAAATTAGGTAAGACAGAAAAAAATTGAAATTTCTCTTAGAAAGTGGGAACACAGTGACCCCCTTGACACTAGTCTGCCTCTGAACTGAAATGCAAAATGATATCTGCTCTGGTAACAGAAAAAAACCAGAAAATGCATTTGCATTTAATGGCGTAGTACTAGAATAAGAATGTGTGATTTCTCCTCTGGCTGAACTCTGTATACATTGCATTAGGCATTTAATTCAACAATGTCCACTCCAGTACTGATTTTTATCCTCATTTGCATGTATCACAACTACTGACATCAATGAAGTTAGGGAAATTGTATCTGTATCTGGAAAATGTCACTATTAAATCTCATTGCCACATTGCCACTAAATTGTCATCCTGTTGCACAGGACTTGAACACTCTTTTTCCAGGGGAATTCAGAGAAGGCAAATTTCCAGCATGAGGTTCAGCCTCTGAAATGGCAGTTCCCCAAAGAGTGCTCTGAGGCTGACTAGTTTCCACGTGGAAGTGACAAGTTTCTTGGAGTGTCTTTAAGAACCCATTGTGTTTCATTGTACTTCAGATGATCTAATTGCTGTGTGTTACAGCCAGGCTGATGAATCTGGATGAGAACTCTGTAGTGAATGATGACTTCCTTCCAGAAGGAATCTTGTCTGGGACAGAGCACATTAAAAAATACCTTTGCTATCTGTAGTCCTGCCAGGAAACAGCTATTGTTGCAAGGTACAAGATGAGTCAGTGTTGCATCATGAATAAAAATATCTTATCACACTGAAACTGCTGTTATTGACTGTTGTTTTAGTCTTTATCACTTGTTACATCACCATGAGGGATGCTTGCACTGACTTTATACTGTGCTCAGCCCTTCTTTGCTACCATTCAATTAGGCATTTCAAAATGCCCTACACCATCAGGGAAGTCCTTCATGGGGGGAGAGGGAGGAACTTCTAATTGTGGAAGTACTGAAAGCCCTGATCAAAAGACAAGAGATATGCAAATGTTCCCTTGCGAAAAATAGACTTAAGTTATCTGAGGCTAACCTGGCCAGAAACTTAAGCACCTTAAAAAATGATTATACAAAAAAAGTTCAACTTAGTGTTGAGCCCAGCCACTCAATAATATTGTAATAACACCCAAAACTCCTGACTTGCTGGTAGTTTGTTCTGTTCCGAAATATCAGGCACCAATATTGCATTCTCTCTGTGAGCTCCTGGTATCACATCTTTTCCAGCATATCCATTTGTTGTAAATTGCTTTGCCAAAACCTCCCTTTTTCTTATTGCACTGAGCATCTTCTTTTGAAATGTGTTTCACCCTTAAATATGCCAGAGTATATACATGGCATCCTTCCAGGTGAAATTCAATATTACATTTGGAAGACATTTCTCATGAGATTCAGGATGGTTCCTGGGGGAAGGGCAGTCGCAGAACTGCATTTGGAAAGTTTATCTCAGCTCTGTCTTGTCTGTTCTTGAGCATTATCTAAAACTGTTACCCTTTTCTGATAGGTGCTGAGGGAATTAAAAACATTGGTGATAACCTTAATGATTTTTACTTTTCCATCCTTTTCTTAGATACATTTAAGTCACACAGAGTAACTTTTGGTAGTCAGTGTGAAGTATATGATTTTGTTGTTGTTTTTATTATTTTCTTTTTTTTTTTTGGGGGGGGGGGGGTTCAGCCTTTCTTTCATCTATTATTTATTAAGTGTACCCATCCGTAAACTATAATCATTCTGAGCACAATCCCATACGATAGAGGCTTAGTTTTGATTAGGAATGTGGTGATATGCTCAGAATTGAACTACTTCCTTTAAGAAAAAAAAAACAGCCAACCAAAAAACCCCAGTGGAATGTTCATTCAATCATTTCAGTTCTCTTTATACCAGTGAACATCAGTTTAGGCATTCTCTAGTTGTTGTTTACACTTTTTTACAAACAATGTGTTTTGTACTTAGGTCAGAAGGAGGAATTGTAGGTTTCAAGTAAGAGTTTTTAATGGACATCTAAGATTTAGGCTGAACCCTTTAAAAAAGATTGACTGGACACTCTCAAACAAGTGGGTGTCTAAATATCTCTGGCCTTGACCTAATTTGAAGATTATAAGATCTTAAGAGTTACTATCAATGTTGTCACTAATCATGTGTTTAGAAGTCTGTATTACTTGTCTACATCTCCAGAAATAGGGCTCTAGCTATATGGTTTCTGAGAAATTACAGTTAATTTCTGAAAACTATACAGATTTACTGCTGGCTTGAGGGGTAGCAGAAGGCATAAAAAGATTTCATTTGTAATCAGAGACAGAGCACTGCATACAATTCCCAGACCTGGTTTATTTTGTTATTATTTCAGTATGAAAGAACCACAAATTTACAAATGCATAAACAAGAATCACACCTGCATATGAATTAACTTGTAAGGATTGCTGTGCCAACATGGGTAGCCAGATTTTGACTTCAGAGGCAGCTCTGCTATTTCTGCTGCAGACAGCTGTATCCTTTAGAGACAAACAGAACATAAAAGAAAACCCAGAGCACCCAAAATATTGAAGCACCAACATTTTGGAAAATCATTAGGAAATGTGAAATTCCAGGTGTTTGAAAGAGAACAAAGCCTGAAGATGCAAAGAATGTAAAAATTAAAGTGAATGTTTTCCTTTGGATTTCTTCTCAATCTCTTTTCACAAGAAAGCTTGTAGGAATTGTTTAAGTAATAAACATTTTTCTTCTTTATCATAACTGTTATTAATAGTACACCTTCAATAAGAGTGCAGCATTAGAAGCTATGGGATTACACTCCTTGGTACTGCAGGGAAGTGAAGAAGTCAGAGTTCACTCTGGTGGATGTTATTTTCTGTTTCTTCTCAGACAGTGGATCTCTATTCTTTGCTCTTGTCAGTTTATGGTCAGATAAAGGAAGCTGAGGGCTCACTACTGGTAACAATTCAATGTGTGCTGCGGCTCATTGTGCTTTTTGGTTCATCCTGCCAGCCTTTTCCATGGGATTTTTGTCCAAAAATGGGCTTCATAAACAGGGTTTGAAAGGTTCCAATCTTTAGTAGTCTCACCTGTCTGTGAAATCTTACTTCTTTGCATAAGGTAAAACCCTTGCACTGACATAAAATGAAATAAATTTGTTTGTACAAGCTGGGTTACACTCTGAAAAAGGGTGGGTACAGTCAGTGTTTTCTTTCTGAGTACCCTTATTACTCAAGGGAAGAAGGAATACTGGAAAACATTTTCATAAAAATGGAAAAAAACATCTGAAAAATATCTGTAAAATCTCTGCTCTCAGTTATGTCATTAGCTGTTTGGCTTTGTGGTATCTGCATGAATGTTTGGTGAGATGTTACCATGTTATATTTAACTCATGTAAATATTTCTGATCCAGAGCATTTTAATTAAGCTTAGTTAATTTGTTGAATTGATGAAAACCTTTGAAATTGTCACCTGGATATTTGCATAAAACATGCTTGGACCAAGATTTAAACTCATTCCAAAGATACTGTTCTTGTATGTTCTTAGAGAAAGCTATATAATGCCTTCTAACTATTGTTTTCATCATTTGACTGTTAACTGCACTACACATCATTATGAGGCTGCCTGGATTATGCTGGCAGATGTCAGCATTTCACAGTAAAGTTGTTCCTTTAAGTATTAAACATTGCTAATCTTACCAAAGATATCTTGTGAACTAGATTACTGAGAGGCTGGATTAGTAATAACAACTCTGAAACAAAGAAGGATTATAAAAATGTAACAGAGATGATAAAGGCACATTTGGTGGATCTGACAGTGCTGCAAATTGAAGCTAGAGAGAACTGAAATAATTATTAATAATTTCAGGTTTATGTCAGGTTTGTGTCTTAGTAAATTTGAGACTTGTTAACTGAAAGAGGAAACACTCTTGAATTTTTCCACCAAAACTTTTGACCAAGACCCAGACGTTATTTTAATGTCCAAAAGAATACAGCTGACTTTCTGTTTTGATTTTGCAACTCTCTGTAATTCTTTCTTTTGGCACAGGCTGGAGTTTGAATTACTGAAATACCACAAGAAAGACAGCAAATGAAATAACCCATGCAGCATTCAAGGAAAAAAAATAGAACTTTCCAGATGGGCTTTCTAGGAGAAATTGCCCTTCTCCCTAAGAACAAGGTCTATGTGAAAATACTTGTTGCAAAACTCTGAAGATAAAAGGCTCCTTCATGAAGCCTTTCTCTTTGTTTCTCCATTTCCTATTAACATTTCTTGTATAAATTCAGCATAAGGAAATTTTCACAAAGCTCATAATTTCAAGGTCACAAAGGTTTTAGGGATACTTACTCAGTGCAAGTCAGACAATTTAATATATCTAAATTCTAGGATTCTACTAAGATTTAAAGGACATTTAGAAAGGCTGCCTGAAAAATATGGGCTAACACAAGAAGAGATGCTACATTTAAAAATAATCTTATTGTCTAAATGGTGGTAAAAAATCATACTGTATGAAGACTTCTTTCTCTTATGTCTTATGTTAGTTATGCAAGTTGAGTAATTTGCTGTCAAGTGCAATAAAACTCCCTCTGCAAGCCATGTTATCCCTCTAACCCTTTTGAATGCAAGAGTAATATGGGGGGGAAAAAGATCATATTGGTAATTCATTGAGTAACATCTTACATCCATTATACAACAATGAAAAACTGAAAGGAAAAAAAATAATTAGAGGGTTTAATTTTAATGTGTTTCATGTGAAATACATACGGCCAAGGACAAAGAACATAAAAATATTACCATTTTAGAATGAAGTGAGATTATTACTAAAAAGAAATTGGACAGTTCAGTAATAAACAGCACTGTAGATCACCACTAAAAATTAGCATAATTGGCAGCTGGCATGTTCAATTTTTCAGAGTGGTAGGAGGCACAACAGACTTTTGTAGGCAGTAGTGATGTTCAGTTCTTAGTCTCTTGAATATGATCAATGGTTCTCTCAAAAATACTGGCTGTAGATAACTGCAAATGAAAGCCATTAGAGATATTTTTTAGCTGCTTATAGAAACAGAAAGGGCTGCATATTAATTTACCATGCTCTTTCATTAGTTTTGTGTCATTGGTTTCATTAGTCATCTGCTGTTTCACACTGATGTCAATGACACAATACTAATTTCTGGCTAAATTGTACTGGTGAGTTGCACCCCATTACAGGAATAATTCCATTGTGCTCATTTGTATTTGGAATGAATGGCTGCATCAAAACTATTGGCTTTAACCACTTCATCTAAAACACCTCCTCTGTGGAAAAAGAAACATTTGGTATGAAGGTTAGATGGTATCTGAGCTGGATTTTGAAAGTCAAACAGGGAGTACCCAACTCCCTTTTGAAGTCCTGGCTGTAAGTGCCTTCCTGAATGTACCCCTATTAGGTGATTTATGCAGGCATCCTTCAATGTTTTTCTAATGTGGACATGTGCAGCTATTACATTGTGAAAACTTAGGAGTCTAAGTCATTAAAAAGCAAACAAATCAACAAACCAGAAACACAGCCCTGAAAACTTCCGCTTGCCAGCATAGTATAAGGGGAGAGAATTACCACACCTGGATATAGATCTTCATGCTGGGCCTCAAGTTAACATGTTATGGAGCCTGTGGATGTCTCCCTCCTGCTACTCTGTGGATGGCAAGCACTTGTTTTGTTTCAAGTCCTTTCTGTAGGCTTCTACGGATTAATTTTCTTTTTGAGGGCTTCAATTCCTACTGAATTTAATGGGAATTCATTCATCCAGTGAGAGCATGGCACGTTCATGGTATGGCATTACCACTTCCAGAAGGAGACCTTGATCCTTTATGCTGCCTAGAAAGCTTTTCTAATAGCAGATCTTTGACAAAAGGGGGTGCAAGAAAGGCAAAAATAATATTCTGTATTTCAAAAAAAAATATGTTTAGAGTAAATTGTAGTGAAAGAAATCCACTTCCAGAAAAAAATAGAACATTCTCCATAAGACTGCAAAATTCACACTCATAAACTATATATGGAAGAAGTACTTTATATAAAATGAACAAGTAACACAAAATCTAGCCTGACACATCCAGCTGAGACTGAACAGCCACAATCACCTTCTATTTTCTGTCTATTATGTACTTAGAAAGTGTGCAGTATGCTACTGTGTAGTTAAAGAAAATATTGTATCATTTCTCTTTGCTCCTCACTTCTACTTACATTTGGTTAAACAGCTTTTTAAAAGCAGAGAAATATTTTGTAGTCTCACAGAATGACTATACTTCAGTCTTTAGATGTAGGCAAAAAATAGGGATTTGTTGGGTTTTTTTTCTCTGCTTTCAGTACTGTGATGTTTTGGGTAGCTGCTATCAAAAAGAGTCCAGTATTTTTCCAATCTAAAGCAAACTGACAGAGCAAATGACAATGTCTTAAAAGGAGAAAGCTACTTTATTCTGAAATGCATAGCACGAAATGACATGTTGTGACATATTGAAAGATGTCTAGCAGGCACATTTTTAATCAGCTTGCTGGTAACCTTTGACCACTGCTGTGAGTGGCTTGCAGGTAAGCAAATTCTGAAGCCCACCACTGTGCTCTGTGTGAAGTTACACCGTGCTGTGTGACTGATCTGCTAACACAGTGCATTATGCTGTTCTGTGTGGGGGTTGAGAGCTGTTCTAGGAAGCGTAATTTTTGTTTCTCCCTACTTCTGTAAGGTTAAGATGCTGTTCCTGTGTAGGTGACTTACTCCTCATGCCTCAGCCATAGTTCCTGTTCATTGGACAAATCTTAAGATAAAAAGTTATGAAGTGTTACAAATGCAATCAAGATTCAAGAATATGTTTATTTAATTTTCAGAAAGCTTTTTATGATTCATCCCAGCTACAATGTGACTCTTTAAAATAGTATGACAAATAGAAATTAAATCCAGAGACTTGAGTGGCATTAAAACAGCAACAGGCCCTTGTAATTAGATTTCTCTCTACTTTTTGCTCAGGAACTCCAAGCATAACATGAGGCTGAACAATGAATCAAACCTAGGGGGTCATTTCAGGATTTTAGATGATACTACCACATGCTAATAATGGCAAGAATTGTAAGAACTCCTCTAAGTCAGGCAGTTTGTTTTCATTCTTAACTTCCCTAATGTTGTCAAGTCACAGGAAAAAATTAATCTAGAGTTTATCTCCACTCACTTCAGAGAGGTTAAATCAGGAGATACATTTGCTCCTCTCTCTCACGACGCTGCTGTACTTGATGTACTTCACTTTGTGTATGACAGAGAGAAGCTTGATGGTATGTAGATGATGAAGTTTAATATGGTTATCAGAAGGTGCTATAATGACTATAATAATTCCCAAATCCTGAGCTTGTCAAGCTAACTGCTTTGCTTTCCTTTAATTAAAATTAATGATCCCTCTGGAGACAGAAAGATAGAACTAAAATATAGGAAGAGAAAGATGAGTTACTAGAAGGGACTTCCTATGACCTTATACTGCTATAAACAATTAAAAAACCCAACCATTTTGTTTGATTAGATGGTTTACACTCATTCTGTTCCAACATGAGCTACTTTCTGATCATGCCATTAATCATGTTATTTAAGTGAACATTAATCTAATGTCTCTTCATTATGAAAAACGCTAGGAGAGACAAATTTGTCTCGGTGATCAGACCAATGACCTTTCTCATTTCTGTGAGAGTAATAATTAAAGAGATCTATATTTTCTATATTTTATACTGAATTTCAGATCATGACAATTGTGGAAACAGAGCATCAGACCTTTAGAAATAAGAAAATTAACTTTTTTCTGCAGCACCTACCTTTTTTATGAAATGGAAGAGAAATATGCATGCCTCAGAGAAACCCTCTGACTCACATGGGACAACTATTGTAGTCACTTTCAAGTTGTTTTACAGGAATCACAAAACATAGTAAGTCTGTGAAAACAACCATTCTTTTATATATAAGTTTGTGTGTGAAACAGTCAGTGAAACTATTCTGAATCTGCTTGGAGTTTAGGGGTTTATAGTGCTTTATATTTTGTTTTACTTTATTTGTTTTTGTTTTGAGTATCTACACAAAAAAGACCCTACATACAGTGAGTCTTAGCCACTGCTCTTTGTCAACAACTATACATCAAGTACTCCAATTTAATGGACTTTTAATAAAAGAAAAAGATTCATGTTCTCAGAATTTTCCTTCAATATGCTAATGGGATGTCATTTTGCTCAAGTACCAGCTGTTGCTATGGTCATGTAGCTAAGGTAGAAAAAAATGTCCTTTTAAATAACACAATGGATCTTAAAACTTTACATTGTAGGATTAACTTGAATTACAGCATCCAGCAAAAAAAGGGAATTCAAATGCCTGATTGTTAAGTTTCTTCTTTCTAGTGTAAATTCAGGAAAACCTCTTACTGCAATTCAGGATGTATTATTTTATGCAAAAACATTTGGAGCTGTCTCCTACCTGAGTCACTGAGCAACCATCTGAGAAGTTCACAATAGGAAAAGAAATTCTAATAAAAGAGTTACTAAAGATGTAAAATCATACAGTTTAAGGTCACACTCTGGTTTTGTCACAAGCCTTGTACAAGAGGAGGTGTCTTTATGTCTCCCTTTTGGGGCAAACAAGCTCACTGGACAGGCAGTGAAAGAAACCAGGAGCTTCATTCTCTGTGCTGGTGGGGTGCAGGACGTATGCTATTGCCACTGGCTTTTTGCATAGGAACAAAATGTCTTTGACAAAAGGTCTCTAACAAAAGGTCTTTACATTAAGGGGGTTCGCCTATTATTTAAGCTGTTAGCAGTCACCTGACTTATTCTGACTGAAAAGGGTTAGAGGAGAGATCACAGAAGCAGCTCAGAGGTAGATGAGGCAGAGCTGCTGCCAAAAAACACATGTCCCTAGTCTCCAGAGCACCATCGAAATAATTACACTATTTTCTATGAAGAAGTTAGCTAAAAAGACAATTCCATGACCTCACTTGTTCCACAGAGCAGACAGTGAAATACCAGCTGCATCTCTATTTTCTTTGTCTCCCTTTTGTTGAAAGTTGAACTATTGCATTTTTCTGAATCAAGAAGTATTTTTGTTTTCCTCATTGCAAGACTTGGAATAACTCCTTGGAATTATTTCACTTTCATACTAAAAGCCATGCTATGAAAAAGAAAATTGAACAAAAAAGTCAGAAAAGAGAGCAGCAAAGACTCTGACTCCCTTGGAGCACACCACTGCCATCAAGTAGGTGTAAAACCACCTAACAGTAGTATTTGTACCTACCAAGAGATTGTGTAAACAGCAAAGCCACAGACAGGTTTAGATGTTTTATTTCTTAGTACTTTTCTTTGTTTTGAGCCTGAAGGAGTGACTGAAATGATAACATCACAAACAAGGAAACGAAGGAATCTATTTTTATTAAGGTTAGTTAACATCACACAACTTCTGTGGTTTCAGTAATAATTAATTCCAACACCAAATGAAAGGATACATATTGTTTGCATATACACACATATGAAATGATAAAATGTACTATATATACATGAATTTGAATATTCTTATGCTGGACAAGTTTCATAATGAAATAGCTTCAAACATCATGTCATAACCTCCTGGAAAGGTATATGACACATTTATTTACAATCTTTGTGTACCACATTCTGGTACCTTCCTCTGTCATGATCAAAACTCATGTTCATGCTGCTACTAACAAAATGCACACGTACACATATACATATGTATGTACAAGTCTATATGAGTCTACACTTGAAGAAGACTCTCTTGCATGTACATTATATAATGAAAGTCATTATATTCTCTAGCTGACTCCTTGTATTGAAATAAATTTCCTGTCGTGTTTGGTATCACTGCTTCCTAGCAAATTCATAGCAAACACACTAACAGACAAGAATTAATGGTTTTAGAATTTCTTTGGAAGCAGAACTGGACACTAGTGATAAAACATTAGATAAATGTAAATGGTTGTAAGTGAACTAATAAGTTCTACACTTCCTAGTAACAGCTGTATATATGAGTAGAGCAGAATTCAACAGCATGGTCTCCTAGTCCTTACATACTAAACATCCTTTTTCAGTTCCTCTGCATGCTTAGTAAAATCAAGTAAGATCAAACCTGACAGTCCCCAGTAAAAACCAAGAAGATAACAATTAAAATAGACATCTAGGATTTATTTATTAATGGAAGGGGATGGTTTTTTTCCCCATTTCAAAATGGTAATGAAAAGTACAATAAATCTATTCATTATTCAGGCATATTTTGCTGTGACATGATGGGTCTAAATATAACCTTTCTGAGCTTTTGCCAGGCTGTGCTTTGCATGGTTTCAGATGGAATCTGACATGGGCATAGCAGGGCTGAGATGGCTTCTTGTACTTCCCTCCCTTCCTCTTGGGGCAAATTGAGGATAAATTTCATTCATGGCTGTAAATCACTTGAATGTCGTAGTAGCTGGCTCATGTAATAAGCAAAACAGATCTCAGAGAGAGATTAGATAGACAAATCCACATCTGGAGGAAGAGTCTCCCAACTTAAGGATGCCAAAAAGCACTCACAAAAAAAGCCCTGAAAAGACATGGAAATGTGGGATGCTCTGTTAACAAAAATTGAGCTACAAGCTGGTCTGAGGGGAAGCAAGTGTCCGGATACCACTGGCATGTTTTGCTCAGCTCTTCATCTGCACAAGGGAGACCAAATCACTGGGAAAACTAAACACATGACAATCAAAGTCTTTAAATATTTCAGAATCTCTTCATGACTCTGACATCTTACCAAGTGTGCATTTCTCCTGGAAACTTCTGCTGGCCAAAGGCATGAGAGGTAACATATAGCTGCAGGTGTTATAGTACACAGTCATGAATAAATTTAACTGCTTTTACTGGTACATACATTTAAAGTCCTTTGTCCGAGTGACACCATACTCTTAATGAGTTATACTTCCTTTTTTCCTGACTGAGAAGGGATAACCCTTTTATTGCCAGCCTGAGAGCAATATTTTGAAGCAATGTAGAACACAGAAAAATGAGGACTTTGTAAAGAAAATACTACGTGACTAACACTCCAAGGTTGCAGCTTAAAACGAAAAATGTCCACGATTCTACATGAAGTGATGCAAGAGAGAGAACTGGTTAGAGGGAAACATACTTTTATTGGTTTTCTGCACAATCTCCAGTTAGCCTATTGTTAGGCAATTTTCTTGCTGTGTGGGGAGTAAGATTTTTCCACTCTTTATCTCCAAAGTCTGACTCAGTGCCTGCACTTTTGAACTGACAAAGCTGTTCCATGAAATACAGTGTTGGCTCATAAACCAAAGGTAGGCTGAGATCACTGCAACTGACTGCTTTCCATGCACACAAAATTCAAAAGCAACACTTGGTAACAACAACAACAAATGAGCATGAAGTCTTTTGAGACAGTGGAGGGTGAGGTTTTATTTCCTATTTCTTCACTATGAACACGACTGGAACTTAGTATTGTGTATTAACATTGCAACCTTCAATTTAAAAGAGTTTGGTTTTGCTTTATAAGAAAATTAACGGGGAAAACAGAAACAGCAACAGTTTTTTGGGGTTATTCCCAAAACTAGTGCAGTATTCTTGTTCTGTAATGCCATAGACATAAAAATTACTTGGATGAGCTAATATGCCAAAAAAAATACCACAAAATGTTCTTAGTGATTTTAATCTTTTTTGCTTTTGGAGCCATCTAAAGGTTCAAATGTTGCTGATAGGCCTATTTTGTAAGTTTGGCTATGTCTTTTTATGACCATACTTCACCTTGCCTTTGTTTCTGTTTGTAACAATTCCAGTGCTTTTCCTAATACCATTGATTAGAAGATCAATTAAATTTTACAATCATTAGTCAGATTTAAAGAAATAGTTCAAGGCAAGGGAGCTAATTGTACTTACTGAATTTATAAATGCTGAGTAACAGAGGTGATTTCCAATAACTAAACATTATACAGCCTCAGATGTCTCCTTGGTTGACCTATTATTATGTGAGGCAATCGTAGAATTTTAAAGGTTTTGTCTTTTACATCCATTTTTATTTACATCCACTCAAAACCTCCTGAAAGGAATTACCAGAAAAAAATGCCACTAATTTAAACAGACCATATTTTTTGTTGTTGTTCCTTACACAATAGCTGAGCTTTATAGTTCAGCTTTATAGCTTACTTGCTATAAAATTTTCCTTTTCCTTCAGTAGGCAAAGAACTGGATAGAGCCATGAAAGATAAGTGAAGCTGAAGTTGTTAAAAAAGAGTTAATAGCTATTGTAGTCATTCAGCACAAGTCTAGCTTAGGGCTTATGCTTTGGTTCAGTTCACAGGTGATGGATATTTTGACCAGGTCTATTTCTTTAACAGATATTCGCTTCACTACCTTTATTTACTGAACCAATTTAAACTATGTTTTGAACATATTTAATATATGTCATGGCTTTCTTTCTGTTGAGTGTTTTGTTTTGACCATAGGTAATTGCTATTTCTAGAAATGTCATAAAGTGTCATGTTTTCACTAAAGTGTAAGCAACATTGTCAACTTAAGGGCACATGTTCTTTGAAGGACATTTTACTGCTTTATTTTTTTAAGAATAATAAAAAGAAAGAATATATATGTATTATTTACTTTATGCCAATAATTTGTTTGGATTAACAAAACACAGTCCAAAAAATAAATAGTAGAGAAAGTGGGGTGGAAAGTATTACATGAAATGATTTCAACTCTTAGGCTATTTGGACTTTTTATTTTTTTTCCCTTTACTCTCTTCAAAGCCACTGAAATATTATGTAAGCTCAAACTGCTCTCCAGTCTATTATTCATTTACACAGCATATGATAACTGCAATACGTACTGAAGGCTTGATTCAGTGGACTGCCTTCTGGTGGCTAGTGACATTTCAGGTGCTCCTACCTGCCATCCAGAGGTATTGTAAGTGGCACAAATCTCATACTTCCAAAGTGCCATCACAATAGGATATCTCAGATACTGTCATTAGCTACTGCATTAAGTACATATCTCTGAGCAATCAAAGTAGGTTGCAAGTGACTGCCTTGATCTTTGAAGTGAGGTTTAGCTCATAAAAATGAACTCTCACATGAGCTCCTAAATGTAATCTAGAAATCTAGTGCAGACACCAACTGAATATGAACAACTGAACCTTACAGATCTTTTCAGTTTACTGAAATGTAAACACTTGAAGTTCAGATATCTAAACAGCACTAAGATCTGTGCATCAGCTAGCTCTCCATTGGCTCACCAAGAAACCAACTTAAATTCAGTCTCATCCTTGTATGCAGTCATTCTCAGCTATAAATAGGTTCAAGCACATTTCTAATTCTCAGGCTAAAAAGTGTACTGACTGGTGGCAACCTTTACTGAAGTGGGATTTCTACTTGCAAAAGTATTTGAAAGTCTTTGCATTAAAACAGAAGCCACAAAAAGGAGTATTTTTGTGCAAGTGCAACACTGGAATATGTTTTTCCCCGAGGTTTGCTGCTATGTATTTTGTCTTGACTTCTATTTTATATGTGTGTAATTTCTTGCTTTCAATTGAATATTCTTAACAGGCTTTCTTTCCCTCCTGTCACTTACTGATCCCTTAAAAACTCTTTCTACTTTATATTGTCTCCTAATTCATCTACCCAGCTTGCCACTGATCATCTGTGTTTCATTGCTGGAACCTTGTTTCATCAAGTCTGACATTTGTTAAGGGATTACAATTAACACAAATTTAAGCAGTCACAGTTAACTGCCTTAGATCATCGGTAAAGTTATTATTTCTTGTTCTAACCATTTCATTATCACTTCACTTTTTTTTTCCCTGCAGTATTCCCCTTGGGGAACTCATCTGTAGAGTCAGTATCCTTTGTTTGATATCCTACTCTGTGGATTCTAACCTGTAAAACAGTAGCTCTATATGACACAATCATGACCTTTATTCAGTTATTTTTCCTTGTTCAAAAAAACCTTTCAAATCTTGTAGATTTTTACAAATTCAGCAGTAACTGGGCTCCTTCTTTTACATCCCTTCAGTGTCACATAATCTTTCAGAACCCAATATGTTTCTTGCCTATCTGTTGTAGTCCTTGGTCTCTTAAGTTTCGTAGTCTTTTTCTCCTCTTATTTTCCAACTGTCTGCTTTTTAAAAATTTTCCTGACAATCTTCAATCCATATTTTCTGCTTTCTCAGTGTCAGTCTTGATAGCTCAGCCTTCTTATGGCTATGAGTTCAGTGCCATCAGTGAATCTACAGTGCCCCACTACTCTCTTATATAGCATGATTTTTATTTCATGTCTGAAAACTAAAACAATGATTTCTTCAAGCAGAAAAAATGAATATATCTCATGACACTCAATCTTTTGTTGATTCCCAATGTACTCCTCAGCTTGCTGGAGATGCAGACTAACCAGCTTGAATTATTTCTTGGGAATAATATACATTTTTAAAACTTGCCTTCTTTCATATACTATCAAAAGGCCATTTAAAGCCTGTTACATTTTAGTAATATATGGATCTTTGCTCTGCAGACTTCCTCAGGATCTGTTTTGTCAGAAACAGCTGAGCAGTTGTGATGATCTAAACAGGATTTGCTCTTTCACTGGCCAGAGTCTCACGGATATCTTAATTTATTTCTGAAATGTCTTAGTAAAGATCCTAGCTCTCACATTTAATAATTCTGCATTCATGCCTATCTCATTGTTTGCTATTGGTTTAAAGTCTTCTTGAAGAGCTGGTCAAGCTCCATGATTTCCCAGCATCTCTTGTTTTCTCCAATTTTCTGCTAGAATCTTTACCTCTAAGAAACTTTGCACGTGTTTTCCCTTGGTTACACTTGGTGGCTTTGTATGTCCTGTTATGTGTCAAAGAATATTCTGTCTTACACACTTCAGAATAATTTTCTGTCTCTTACTTTTCTTCAGACACCCTTTATCATGTCTGGTGCTTATATTTCTTTGCACAAATATCCAAGTTATTTCTCTGACCATGTGATACAGCCCTGAGGTCCTGTTTGCTTTGTGTATTCCTCTGAACCGGTGTACTCTTTGATTACCTAGTCACCTCTGCTTTTTCTTCCTTCTCTTCCAATCCAATGACACTGTAGTGTAAAATTCCTGAATATCTACAGCCAGTTGTTCCTGCTAGATTTTTGAGTTATTTCAGTGCCCAATGGTAGAAGGCAGCTGAAGTCTGGAAAGAGAACTCTCAAAATAACACACACAGACAATGGTTTGCTCGCTTTGCTGAATGTTTGGGCTTCACTCCAGAGACCTGCAAGTCCCTGTGCACAATACAAGAAATCTGAGAGCCAAGCTGAGAGCAGGGGCAAGGTTCAGTGTTAGTACCCAGGACCCCAAAAGCTGTTTCAGTGTCAAGGGCTTATTTTACACCTAGCCTTGCTTCTTGTACAACTACTTGTCAAAGAGCTAGCCCTTCAAGTCTACTGAGAGCTGCTAGATTCTGTACTGTCTGACAGAAAGATATTCAGACCAGGTCACATGTTGATAGCTACCTAGCCATAGAAGAGTTATTTGTCTTTCCTTATAGTATGTTATACTGGGGTTTTTTTAGACATGAAACACAAAAGATATAAATAAAAAAGCTAAAGATCCATGTCTCAGAATTTTTCTCTACATACTCATATTTTTATTCTACTGTGTATTCTAGAACTCTCATATCCATTACTTATCATTACTTTATCATTACATACCATTACATATCATTACTCTGACCTACTAGGGAATTGCAATTGATCATATTTTCTTCATTATACAGGTCTTTTAATTTCTTACACTTAGTCCAGCAGATATTTATATTAGGAAATCATCAGAAGTTCCATCTGCAAACCTAGGTGGCCAAGCTGAATGAACTTGTTTTAAGACCAAAAAAGATATCTGCCTCTATCTTATAGATTACCACCTGACTCTAGCTGCAATCATAGACACAAATAAACCATTTAGACTATCTTGAACCTAATTTTGTCTTTCTTCTGTATACTGTAATCCTTGCTTGGCCTCTAGGCATACTTCTGTGCTCTTAAAACAGGTTTTGGTCAATTTGTAGTCAATTTTCTCACCCACAGCACAAGTTAACTAATCTAAACAAGGGTTAACTTCCTTTCTAGAGGAAAGGTCACCTAAGCCCCCATTTTTCTATTGTGAAATATATGGAAGACAATTTTTGTACCAGTCCTGTCTGTGACACTTTCATTAAAGAAAAAAAGAAAAGAAGCAGAAAAAATTTTAAAAAAAGGGTGAGGTCACATGTGCAGGAACTAAACATGCAGTGTTATAAGTGAAGAGGTGTTCCAACAGTTGAGGTCTGAGGTACTAATCACTTGTTTATGCATTATTATTACCATGGATGCTCATGAGCCACATTAGAAATAGATAAACTGATGTTGCTATAAAGAAGCTAAGAGAAATTACATGTATCTAGAAAGAAATCCTAGATTTTGCTGAGGCCAGCAGCTAGAAGAGGTGTGGGAATGGGGTATATTAAGTGTATGAAAATGCAAACTGAAAGAACACACTTAGTGGTTCTGCTTGGAGGAGCTCTAGGGTCTATACAAAGCTTCATGCATATCTTGCTCACTGTGTAGCCACCCCAGAGCAATTAAAATGGTTACTGTATTTTACACCTACCCTAAGATTCTGGATAGAGTGAATGCATGCCTAATTTGCATATGGGATTGAAACCATATCCTGATAACCCACATTTTATTTCTATATTCATACTTTTTTTCTGTCACTATTGTATACAGATTTTATGAAGATCTTCTTTAGCACCTTCTGTGAATTTAGGAGAAGCCTTTCATTGACTTTCAAGTACATAGAATTATTCAGCTTCCTAGCTCAGGGAATGTACCCATGAAAGATGATCTAGAAAGTTTTGCCAACTTTCATTTCCATAATGCATCTTTTGGGGTTATAAATATGGGTGTATGATGTTTTACAGCTTTTTCTGCCTATTTCATGGCTTATTAGTACATCTCTAATGCATTTTGCAAAGAAGGGGCAGATCAATAACTTCATTTTACATATCAAGAGAGTGGGAGGAGAGCTGAAGGGATTTTTTCAAGGTCAGCTGGAGGCTAGAGGCAGAGCAGAAGTCTGAGATCCCAATCCTTTTCAACAGGTGTCTGGGAGGGCTGCCTCTCAGCTGAGAGAATAAAAGAATACAGTCTTCTGATACCTAGTATCTCATCTGTATGCAAAGGTGACTCTGTGTGTATGCCAGGTACACACATGTGCTCACATATGCTGAGTATGTGATCTGTCATTTCTTTCGTGTAACAACTACTTTCTGAAATCGTGGAAATTTCTCCCTGTCTCACTCATCCTCTGCTCCAGAACACTGAAAAGGTCCTGACAGTATTTCATCTCATTCATGTGTTATCATTACTACTGTCAGGAGATTTTGGATAATAAATGCAGTGCTTTACCAACTAAAAACATTTTCTTTTTGCACTGACACAGACTCGTCAATAAAACCCCACGGCATGTTAACTTCCCATCTCTCAGATGTGGCACACTGACATTTACAATGCAGAGAAAGGTAACAAAGTGTGAAACAGATCATAAATCATTTAAAGAGAGTTAAAAAGAGACTTAAAACAAAAGCCTTCAGGAAAGGAAGAAAAAAAAATGTGGAAAAGTGAAATGGGCACCAAAAATTATTTTCTAGGAGAATGAAACAATGACCTTTTCACCTATCATCATTCACATTGGTTTGCCTTTCTTAGCCTCTGGAGTCTAGAACAATTCAATCAGTGTGTAGAATGCTGCATGAGGAATGAACCTTTTATTTTATTATTACCCAGGGCATGATACCCTTGAGAGGAATGACAAAAACAAGTAAGAACAGAGCAAAAGGGAAAGCAATAGTCACTACTGGTTTGGGGTAATAAAAACAAGCAGCAAATGCAATATACTCAGAGATAGTCTTCAATTCAAAGTTCACAAGGCAGGCAAGTGCACTTTATTGGAAACTTTTACATTTCAAAATATGTTTTACAATCTTTTCACTCAGCCATTTAAATATGGGCTCTGCAGGTGCCTGGGAATGTACCAAGGGAAAGGGGCACACTTCGTCATAGCTTGAAAATATGAATGTACAAGCAGTACTCTCCATGAAGGCACAGAACAGAAGGCTGGATATTTATATGATCAGCTCTAAATCATGATGTTTTACAGGCAAGTTCTGTTTTCCATTAAGTGGAGCTAAGGTAGAGATATAGACTTGTAACCAAAATCAGAAGTTGGATGTCTGTGTTGGAACCCTCAACCCTCCACCCCAGAAAAAAAAACCAATGCAATGTGACTAAGTGAAAGCATTTTGACGATGAAACATGAAATACAAATGATAACAGTTAACAACTCTGAGCAGCTTGTTAGAACCCTTTTTATAGAGCAGAGAAACAAAGACTGGAGCTAGTAACAGACTAAGACTTGAGCTGTGCCTATGCACATATCAGGTAGTTCTTACTGAGAACAATAACAGATTTATATAAAGTCTTTTGTTATCAAGTACTTTACAGACATAATACATAAGCTAGTTCACCAGATTCTGAGACACTAGTAGTTGTCTGAAATCTAATTATTGCTAGAAAACACAAAGAAATATGTGTAACAGTTTTTGTTAGGAAGAGAAGAATAATAATAGTATATCCAATTAACACTGTAAAAAATATTTAAGGTAGGCAGACTGACATTAATAAACTAGAACTTGAAAGTGGTTTCACAGTTAACCATTAACTTTGCTGAGCACATTAAGGGAAAGAAAAAGGAAGCTATTTCTTGGTGTGAAATAGACTCAGATTTGATCTGTGACTGCTGTTTGGAAGTGAGGTAAGCCACAGCAGTAAGTAATGCAGGAGGAGACTTAAATTTCCACTTCTTTGATCATTTCTGTCAGTTTCTAAATAATCAGTGATTTTCTAGCAAGTTATTCCTGGACTAAAAGCAATAACATACTGCCTTCCTTACAGAGTCTCAGAGACAAAATAATGCTTGAGAATGACATTGTCCAAAATATGCAACTCTGAAAACACTTTTTTTCATGAAAAAAAACAAATTAATAGAAAAAGGCAATAAAAATGAAATATCAGTTGAAAACAATTGGGTGATTTTTGTTAGCTCTGAAAGTTCTTATGATTATCTGCTTTGTCCCTTTTTGGATTTGGAAGTGAGCAGTACTGACTTTTTCTTCCTGGACCTTTAAAGTCCTGTGCAGCATGCTGTCTGCTATCAGAAGCTGGTCATTTGACCAGAGCTATTTTTCTTTTTCCTTCCTGCCATTTAGTGTGCATTTTGAATTCCAGTTGCCATCCTGAGATTTATTAGGCTATGTTTGTCAAGTCTGGATTTAAGTGTTTGAAGAAAGTGTTGCCTTTCACAGCAGGGCATCCTGTAACTATGCAGCAGTATGGCTACAGGACTTGTTCAGACCATTGTTAAATCGACCCACATAAAATGTTCTACCCTCCTAATAAGTAATTCTATATTTTTCTAGTGATATTAGTGAGTTTCAATATGGTACTTCATTTCAATTTTACTCCATTTAGCCTGCCAGTAAAATGAAGTCTCCTAACTCTCAAAAGTCTGGGAGGGGGATGCAAATAGCTTGTGTTCCATAACCATTTCAAGCTTGTGGATGTTTCTAAAGCAGTTGAAAAGGTCAGAAGAATACAATACAAACATAAGTGAGGAAAACAAATAGTTAATTTACATCTTCTCAATGTTCAACTCTCCATCACTTTGTGCCTTCCTCTGTTGTTTTTCTCAGTATGTCTGATTGTCCATCTTCCATGTGCTCCAGCATAGCTCATTGTTTTCTGGGTCTGGGTAAAACAACTTGAATCATAGTTAAGTTTCTTCAGTTACTGTTCTCTATTATTCCTATAGGATTTTCTTTTTCGTTACCTAAAAATGACTTCAGTGACTGCAACATTTACAAATATTTTCAACTCCTAAACCAACTACAGGTGCTGGTAAAAACAAACTCTTGTGTGGAATTTTTCCAGTTGTTTAGTGGCTGCTTTATTTTGCAGCAGCAGTGATACAGTTGCTGAGACTAATACAAATGCCAAATCAGAAAAATAATAACAATTATTCCTAAGGTTCATTATAGCATCTTAGTCAGGAATTTAATTTCTGGATGTAAAGCAGTTTAACACAATTGGAAAGATACAAAATGTCTTTTCATTTTTCCTCTGTCTCATATATCAAAGACACTATAAAATTACAGCAGTAATAAAAATACTAATAAGGTACTGTGAATCTCTTTAACCAATTATGCCATTTCCTGCCTACACTCAGAGTTCTCAGAGAAAACACATTTGCATTGTACAATAAAAGGAAAGTTTAAATGCATTATATGACAGCTAGCCTATTAATGTCACTTGTGATCAGCAACACCAATTGCTTGTCTGAGAAATTCATGGACAGTCAAGACAATGATCTCAGTTATTCAAGAGAAAAGAATTTTGTGTTCTGTAGGATTCAGTTAAGGTACATAAATATAAGTTATAACAGTGGCCCAACATATAGCAAGATTACACCAGTTGAGTTGTGAAGCTACTTGGATTCTAGGCCAAAATTATGTCAGTACAAGACTGACTCAGGAACCATAACAGCTAAGTGAGATAATGTTGTACAGGAACTGATGCATCACGCTCTCAGCACGACTGAGAAAATCTGTTGCCATTATTATGTATTTTAATACCTTATCAGCAAAGAGCAAGGTTTAAAAGAAGTATATATCAGAGTATAAATTTAGATTTATTTTGGCCCAGTTTTACAATTCTCATTATTAGAAAAAAAATCTTTCAAGTCAGTGTGATTCCTGCTCTGTGGAAAACTCAATTTCTTCACCCCTAAGCAAAGCTTTTCCATGTAGTCTGTATCGCATGTCTTTCTGAAAGTGTGTTCTGGTGTTTTTTTTAATATCGGTAACTCATCCTTTGAAGGGATCTATGTTTTTAGGAGTATACACAGAAAGTTTGGGTTTTTTTTCATGTCTATGTAAGAAAGGGAGAGATCCAGAATGCAAAGATCTGCAGTGCTTTGTGTCCTGGATAAAGAGAGAGCCAAATCTCCAAACACATACAAACCCAACATAGTTCAGGAAAGCTCATGACAGGCATACCTGTGGGAATGAGATCACAGGTTTTGTCTTATAATTAACAGGAAATAATCAATCAAGAAGACTCTGAGAAGTGAGCCCAAATGCTGTGGTGTTCTGTACAACTTCTCCAAATATTTTTCTGTTCCTTCATAACTAAGAGGGTGAAACCATTTTAATTAGTGCATGTTCCAAAAATGTATTGTTGGCATTGGAAGATGTTGAACCAGATCTCAACAAAAAAATTGAGAATGTTTCTTTTTGAGAAAGCATAGCATGGGTTTTTTTTCCCTTTCAAGTATTTTCAGTCTTATAGTAGATGCTTGCTTGGCTGTTTTGAGTAAAGTCATTACTTCTTAACCAGTATAGGAAATAGTTAAGACCTCTGCACCATTAACTTATCTTCCTAAAGCTCTATTATTGGTGTGAGGATGGCATACCCTTAGTTTATTACTTTTGCATACCTTATGATGCTATTATTTCATCTGTAGCAAGGCTAGGCATTATGTTTCTAAAACAGTAGGTGAAAGTTTCACCTGCTCTTCTGCAAAGCTGGCCTCTTACTGCACACTTAATTGCAACTGCAGCTACTATATAAAATTTCATGGACTCTGGCGGATTAAGTCTACTTATTAATTTGCATAGTTTTATGAAACATTTATTGGATTTGTCTTCTTTAGTATCTTAGCATATTACTGATAGAGATAGCCTAATTTGAAAATAACAACAAGGGACTTGGGAGGTTTATGAGGAATTATAGAACTATTCCCCAGTGGAATATTATAGGAACATAGTTTTTCAATGTAGTTGTGCTGTGACATTTTAAAGTATATATTATATCATTAATATGTGAAAATTATCCACATCTGTTTTTTCTGCGTGAAGTCCTTTCATGTGCACTGTTTCCTCTTTGCTTCTGATTTTGATAATTGTTCAGGGGGGAGGGAGGAAGGCACACTGTTCTTTTATTAGGAGTCTAAATCATTGCAAACCACTTCCTTTAACTACCTTGGAAGTACATTTATTCTCCTTATTTCTATATTGCTACACAGAAAGTCAAAGACTATGAACAGTGTATAGCTCAATACCTAAGAAATTCTGCAATGTTAAAATTTCTTTTTGTTATGAATATCTGTAATGGTTCGACATTATAAGTATCTCTTAGTTAAATTTATAATGTTTGGTATTGCATTGCCCAACAGGGAAAGAAAATGCTAAAACCTGCAAGTCCAGAATTACACATTTGAAATTAGCTTTGCTAACTGTAAATAAAAATTAAAAGAGCTGCATTGTTTGTTCCTCTACAAACTGGAAATAAATATATAGCAAACCTAAATGTTCCTTACAGTTTCCTCTTTGCACAATTAAATGCTTTTCATAGCCCTAGAGAATCATTTCTGTAGTTGCATCTGACAGGTATGAAATTACCTCCTTTTCTTAAATGTTGAAAGAGCACTAGGCAAACCTTCATGCTCCCGTGAATAAAAGGACCTGGAGTTTCTAGCAGACACCGAGTTGAACATAAGACAGTAAAGATTTGCAACAAAGAAGGCCAACAGCTTTCTGGGCTGCATTAGGCAGAGCAATAGGTGCAGATCCACCCATAGTACAAGAGAGACATAGACATACTGGAACAAGTCCAGTGAAGGGCTGAAGGTCATCAAGGGCTTGTACCATGTCTCAGATGAGGAGAGGCTGTGAGACCTGGGACCATTCAGCCTGAAGAGAAATATCAGAACATATTTTTGCCTACAAACCCTTGCTGGGACAAGGTGCAGAGCAGACTCTCAGACTCACCTCAGAAATGGAAGACAATAGACACAAACTGGAACACAGTAAATTCTGGCTAGGTATTTCAAATCTTTATTTCGCCAAGACTGTGGCCAAAAGGTTTTCTCATAGAGGTTGCTGAATCTCTATTCCTAGAGATATTTAAAACTGAACAATACAAGTCCATGAGCAACCTGGTCTAACTCTGAAGTTGAGACCTGGTTAGATGAGATGACTAACAGAAGTCCTTCCCAGTAAAAATTACTCCAAAAAACTGTGATTTTAATGTTTCACAATGGAAGCTAAGAGAGGAGAAACTCTGTTTTGAGCTAAGACTGAATCATGATACAGGAACAGCATCACATCACATACCTGGCCTGCATGACAAAATCTCCTTTCATCTTCATAATGTCTCAAACTGCCTACATTCTAACCTTCGGCTTAAAAGGCAGAAACAAGAGAGAAAGAAAACCCATTGCTCACTGGAAAGTCTTAGAGGGACAAAGCCAAGAAATAAACAAATTTGTGATGTGTGAAAGCT
Organism: Galbula dea; assembly: GCA_013399015.1. Taxonomy (NCBI): domain Eukaryota; kingdom Metazoa; phylum Chordata; class Aves; order Piciformes; family Galbulidae; genus Galbula; species Galbula dea. Next base: position 3,458,641 of record VWZX01000708.1, read on the forward strand.
GGAATTGCTTGTACAACTTTCATTCCTTACCTCCTTAACTCCTAAGTTCATTCATCACTTGTATTGTTCAGAAGCGCCTCAGACTTGGAAACACAAGTCCCTTTACGTAGTGTTCATCATTCAGCCAGTGTCTTTTGTAAGCCTGCCATCAGCTTCAGTTGCATAATTTTTCACAGGATCCCTGACTTTTTCAGTCAGACATCATTCATCATATCAGTCAGTCATTGTATTTTTTACTTTTATCATTATTGAGAATATTGTGCTACAGCTCACGTACTTAATCTTGCTCAGAAAGAATAAAACTCCCCAAAAGAACAAGAAATGCTGCATTATACCTGTTGTATATCATTGCACTTACTGCAATGTATTTAATTAATTTTATGCTATAATGAAGATATAGTTCAGCCTTTATTCTTTTAAATCCTTACATCTTAGACATTAGCATGCATAAGTACCCACAGTGTGAATATTTATGTAAGTGTGTATGTAGCAGACACACATACACAAATTTATACTGGAGAAAAGTATTACCATCTCAGATAGCAGCTGAAACAGGTTTTCTAAGTTGCTGTTCTGTACTCCTCATCAGCTTCTTCTGAAGTCTTTGAGATCCAGCTGCTGAAAGGACTGCCTTTCAGTTTAATTAATATTATGCAAGTAACGACAGATTTTGAAGTCTCCTTTGCAGTAAAAAGATAATATTTCCACTGTTGCTACTGAAATGTTATAATGTAATCAGGAGAGCCATTGTGGTTAAATTCCAAAGTCCTCAGAAAAGCATGCAAATCTTATCCTTTTCACAGCATGTTCCATTGCACATTCGATTACTTATAGCTCCCTTAATATGAATGGGTTGTTTGCTTCACACAGGTTTTGTTTACACTGGTGATATCCCTTCATCTTTTCAATGCAGCACTTAACATAAACCATCCAAAGTGTACCCAAGTTTCAAACTGGAATGTCCTTTCCATACCCTCCAAAACACTGTTATTTGCAGAGCAAATGTTTTCATTTTAGAATTTGTGGTTTGAGGGTTTGAATATGTTCATTTCCCCATGAATATTAGGTTGTGACAATATACAGAGTGGATCATTTTCTCATCTCTGTAATTCCAGCAGCCATGCATGTTAGGAACTCATCTGGCGTAAAACAACCATAAATTCATCTAGCTTTAAGATTACTTTTGAAAGTCACAGGCAGAATTTAGAAACCAAATGATTTTTCAGGAGACAAGGATAAATAGAAAATAAGTGAATCAGGATTTGCAGGTTTTGGGTGCTATGGACAGCACATATTATCTTGGCAATCATACAGTGACACATTACTACTCTAAATATTCAGCTTTCCCTAGTGTTAACGGGGCATTGTGATAAATTGCAGTAGATGTCTAAGACTTTCTATATGTGAAGAGTATATCATTACTCAAATTCAGATAATTCAGTTGAAGATGGTTGCACTTGTATAATTCATTTGGCAGGAAAAAAAAGAAATTTTGCTACACTGATATCCAACGAGGATTTTTTTAACAGGTTTCAACTCATTTGTATGCCTAATCTTAATTAATTAAATAAATACTCTTCAGAATTTAACATGGAATATATTGGAAATTGAGCTGTCATGTAGGTGAGCTCAGTGTCCTCTGAAACAGGATTAAGATCTTAAAGGTAAAAAACTGTATTAACACAATTAAAATCAGAAAGTACCATAGAGGATTTTTAAATTACCAAATTTCATGGGGTACTTTAGGAAATCAAATTTAAACCAAAACACCTGATACATCTTCTGATGATCTAAAAAAGGGGTGGATTTTTTTATTGGTTTTTTTTTTCTGTTATATTTTGGTAATCTAGTAAAGGACTCAAGGATTATGTCTGATAAATAATTTATTCTGGAATGGTTTCAAGTGTTCTCTCGCATGCCAGATCAGGTCCATTAAGAACTGAAATGTGACCATCTCCAAATGTATTCTGCTTTACTGGTGCGAAAACATTTTAGGAAGAGGTAGCTGAATATAAAATAGGCTTTTCTTCTCTTTGATGAGATCTCAGGTAAAAGCTATATACAAAATCAACTGGGTGTGGGGGATTTTTTCATAAGCTGTTTCACTCAGATAAGTTTCATTTCTATGGTGAAGGCAGAAGGGAATCAGTAAGTAGCATATTCTGGCTTATTCTACTACAGCATTTTCCTTTTTGCTACTAAACATGAATATTATAGAGTAGCAGACTGCACACCCACACAAGTCCCATCTTCTCTTGAAACTCTCAAAATAGAAGTTAATTAGTAGGTCATACTCCAGACAGTTTTCAAATAGATCTCTGCTCCAATGTAATCACAAATGCTGGACTTGCTTTTTTAATTCTCCTGTTGAGTTTTGGGATCCCAGACAGCAGGAACAAATTTCTGCTGGTGTTTACCAGCCATGATTTCATTGCCATTGCAACAAAAGATGGTCTCATGGTCTAAGTTACTAGCAGTCAGAACAGTCTTCAAGAAATTCACAATACACAAGAATCTATTTCTCTGGTAAAGAGTTTTACTCTTGCTATACTTTTCAGACACTATACACTACATGGTGACCTCTACAACAGCAGCTGGGGTAACTGGAACTTTCTGCATTTGGCTTGAGATCATGATGGTAAGTTCCCTTAGCACAGCTAGAAACGACAGCATAGCATTATCAAGGCCTGAGATTATGATGAAACAATTATCATTGTAATTACTCTTGATACTCTGTCAAGAGATTCCAGGGAGTATTATCTTCGGTGAAACTAGTGATGCAGAAAGGTGCTGATTTTTCCTAACATTTGCAAGATCACAGGTTCTGATTGCATTTCATAGTCTGGCTAAATGAGGTTACTTTGCCATTAGGATTCAGCCACTATCATGACAAACCCCGTGTAAGTCACCAGCATCATTCTGAAGAGGACTTTCAACAACAAAATGTTAGATTTCTTCCTTGGGCAAGTAGCTGATAAACATCACAGACAGGAGAAATGCAGCACGTCCAGTTTCTAACAGGATAAAAATCAGAGGCTCTCTTGTAAATCTCCTTTTAATGTCTCTTCTGCTGTGCCAGGATTATCTACAAAACCACTGGTAAGAATCTATCATTAATCATGAAAGCTGTAATGAAGTGGTGTCTTCTCACTCTGTTACTTTTGAGAGGTGGCAGAGTGTGAATCTACGTTATTTTACTGCCATTCATTCATTTCTGATACTGAAAACTGTGTCTGGGAGGCTTTCCAGGGGAAGGGAAAGGGCATTCTGAGACCACTTCCACTACAGCTTGTCTGTGCAGTGGAAAGAGTGGAGTACAGCTGTAAATGAAGGTTTGCAATGGAAGGTTCACAGTGAACTACTCTGCAGAATTAGAACTTTGTAGGAGCTTATAGAATGATGGCAGAAATAAAGCTGTGAATGAATAAAAGGAGGTAAAAATAAGACATTAGGTCCCTTAAATAAATAATCCAAGTCCACCACTTCATTTTTAAGCTAGATGCAAAGAAAAAAAATGTGTTCCAAATGCTCTTCTTACACTGCAAGATAGTCACCTTTGAGTTATAGCTTGGATACATATAGCTCTGAGAACCAGATTCCCTAAAGAATTATATATCCTTTGTCAGAACATAAATGGGCCAGATTCTAAGAAATTGCTTTTTTTTTCTTTATTCTCCTTTGGCAAGCTTACCGGACTTGTCAGAGGAGGAAGGAATGTATTAGCAAAGGAAGGGAGTGGGTGTGGTGGAGCAGAGTTCAAATCCAATAATTCTTTATTAGCAGAGTGGCCATTAAAGAAATTCTTTCCTATAAATACACTAACTTGACCCCTCTGAAATTATATGCTACTTTGACAGCTGTGTACAAGCCAGCTATGCTGAATCACAACAGGGATGGGTGACTTTATACAGCTGTGTCAATTTTCATTATAACACAGAAGGCTAAAGCTGCCATTACCACAGTTAAAACATTGGCTGTACAAAAAGCAAACTTGTCATTTATTCATTTTCTCTCCTATTATTCATATTTAATAGGAGACACTTGACTTTAAAACTTAAAATATTAGCTGTTCTGAGTGACACTCTCTCAGCTCTTTTCTTCTTAATTTAACTGCCTTTTTGCTCCCAAGTTAATTACAAATACTGAGCTACATTAAGGATCTAGTGTAGAAGAATGTTTTTACTGGATTCTTCTAAGTTGAAAGCAAGGTTCTAAAAAAATTTATGTTCCCCCGAAGAACAATAATGTGATATTTTTTGAAGAACATTACTTCTGGTAATCCAAAACATGCAAGAAAATTGAATGACCATCAAATGCATATTTTCTGGTGTTTTTCTCTGTGCATCTCATGCTTTGTAAAGGGTCATCTGATAACTCAGATGCCAATACACTTGTTATTTTTAAAGGGAGTTTACGCCTGACAAATTGACCCAGAAAAAGAAAAGCTCTCAAGATTTTCTGATGGCTGAAAGACAGTAAAGGTAAGTGAAGACAAAGGTTTTATTTGTTGGTTAAATGTTGGGCAGTCTGAAGACAGTCTGCAGGAGTCAGAGATAGCAATAACAAAGTTCTGTCTGTGGTCTGATATCCAGACACCTCTGCTCTTTACTCTGCTTGATCAGAGAGGAAACATTAAAGATTTTCTCTGGCTCTTAGTCTTATTTAGATAGATTGGTGTCTAATTTAGGCATCTGTCATTTTTCTTCCTCACATGGCTCCAACCTTCCCTACACTGATTCCTATTTTATTACTGGATCTAGCCATTTGTAAGCTGTGTGTATAACAACATGAGTCCATGAGCATGATAGAGGAAGAATCCAGAAGGTCAGAAATGTCTTTCCTCCCTTCCTTATTACCTGGTGCTTATATTATAAAACTAAATGAGTCTCTGTCACTCCCTGACCAATTTCTTACCTCTCATCTCCTTCCATGAAGGATCATGTGTGGGATTACAGGTTTTGGCTTTTCTCTCCCTACAGCAAAGGGAAGATTTTAACCATATTCCTCTGCCCAACTGGATAGAGGGCAGAACAGTCTGGCCCTTTGTGGCTAATAGTGAAGCCCGAGTATGAACCAGAACTAGTCTATCTGTGATTTTATATCATTCCAACAACTGCTTGCTGACTTTTTATTTGTGGCCTTCCTTGTCTTCTGTCACTAAACCTTTGTAAACAGATTTTAGTGCAGTATTTACTAATATCTTCATATCATCTTCTGAACAGAATGTTGTGCTGTTATCAAAGCCAAGAAAGAGACTGCAGCTGAGATGGGTTGATGATGTTTTGGCTGCTTTTCAAGAAAGCACAGATGCTCTGAACACCTTTCTAGAATTCTTAAGTACTAAGATGCCCTTCTGTTAAAATTTACAAAGGAAATGGAGAAATAGAGCTTAATGTCTTTTTCTAAACAGGTATGGCTGTATACTGCTGATGATAAGCTCTTAATATGGTCCAGTTAGCAGTCTTGAACATAGTAATCAGTATATTCTCTAAACACTAAAATTCATATGCTGATTGGTAAAATTCTCTAAAGCTATCTAAATAACAACTACAAAGCTCAACCAACCAATGAACAAACAAAAAATCCCCAATGAATAAAGTTCTTAATAGAAGGAGAAGTCTTTTTTCAGTGTATTATATATAATAAGGAGAGATCTCATGTCTAGTTTTCTTGTTGGTGTGAGGTTTTTTGTAGGGTTTTTTGTGTTCTTTTTCTGTTTGCTTTGCGGTGTGTGGGTTTTTTGCGTTTTGGTTGGCTGGGTTTGGGGTTTTTTTGGTGGTGGTGGTGGTTTTTTTGTGCATGTGTTAAATGCATGTTTTATATCCAACAGGTGAAGAAACATCAATCTTTACTTTGGGAATGTGAAGGGAATAAGGTTTTTTAATTTGAAAAAAGAATCCACTATCTTTTTTAAAAAAGATAAAGGACTGAAATCAATCTTATTTAGTAAAGCCTTAAGGAACCACAGAAGCCATCTATCTTTTCTTTAACTGCTTGTCTGGTAATCACCAAGTAAGAGTCTGTCTTTCACTTTAGATGGAAATGAAGCTGCAATTAGTAAAGGTGCTTCAATCATTTACTGCTGTCCTTAAACTAGCCTGGGAAAACTAGCATAGGGAAATATACAAACTGGCCCAAAATTGGTCGTGAGCTAAAACAACTTGAACAAATTACACTGAGGTTTTTTGCAAGCTGAGAACACATACTGAATTACAGGGGGGAAAAAAGCAATTCCTGCTGCAGTTCTGAAAGATCCAAAAAGTCCTGACAATAGCAGCTTTTGTGAGGTTTTCAACTAGAACCACAGGAAATGTTAAGCAAAAAAAATACTAACGTGCCTAATCTCACCTAACTGTACAAAGTCTGGCTGCCTGGGCAGGACAGGACCTGTTTAGTCTTTTTAACACCAAGTCAGTGTCCTGAGGACACTTACTGGCCAAACTCCAAGCTGGTCTCTAGGTCTGCCAGAGCCCTGCTCTTCCTGGCCATCCCAGGGATGAGTCTGAGCAAGATCCCCAGCCTGGGCTTGACCTGCCTACCTGCCTACAAAGCTGTAGTGGGAATTTTAACACTGAGTGCCAGCTGGTACATAGTAATTTCTGCCTGTTTGTACACTCATTCCCAATAATTCCCCTAAGGACTCATGCTGTCAGCCTCTTCCCTGAGGGATGAATAACCTTCAGAGATAAATCTACCTGCACTGCAACTCCTGATATGCATCTGGAATAAAGTGATGCCCAAGAGGGAGCAGGGCAAGCAGGATAGGTTAAAGGAGGACTTGCATTCACACGGAGAAAGGCATCACTGGGACATGGTGAGGATAAGCCATCCTATGCTATTGCCTAAGCCATTCTCATCTTGAGGCAGCTCCTGTTAGTAGGATGCCTGGTCAGTGTCTGTTCAGGAGAAGGAACAGCCATGCTGCTGTGTCTGAGCAGCACTTTTTCATCCCTTTCTAGCTGAAAACATGTTACAACTCCTGATTTTCTGTTAGCTCCAGGAACAGGATACAGGAGAGCAGCGAAACAGCATTGTTTACTTATCTACTTCTCTACAGCAGTTAACGCCCTCGTTAGCAAAGAAACGCTTCACATGGTGATAGCTTCTTGTCTTTAACAAACTGAATGCAGGTCTTGCTTTACCTTGTCCATAGTAACTTTAGTCTTTGATAAAAGCTCCCTATTATTCTTCTTCCAAAGTTAGATCAGTGACTTCAAAAGCCTCACTTTTATGACTTACTGGGAAGTAGTTCTTAATTTTTAACCCTTTCAAAAATCAAACTGATCTATGCCCATTTATTGTTTATGTGTGTGTGTGTGTTTAGGGGGAATCATTATTATCATCGCTATTTTAAAGATTGTTCCTTTTCTGTTTATTTATTTCCTTTCTTTTATTCTCACTATGATATTACCTCAGGACTAATCAGGTTGTAGCTTTCTAAGAAGTGATGGTTGGTAGCATTCAGAGCTTTAGCCAGGCTTAGAAATGTGAACATGGAATGATGCAGCAAGAGCAGAGACTCTACAGCTGCCTGAACAGTAACAGTGTAGGATGCAACAAAATCTACTGGCTGCCATTTCGATCACTTGTAGCTGAGCACAGGAGAAACTGAACTCCTCATGGGTATGTGTAGCTAAGGAAAACCTGGCTGAGCAGTTTAACTCAAGTAATCTTTCCTTCTTTCTTTAATCCTAGTTTCTTATTTATTTTCTGGCAGGCATCAGCACTCCTGGGAAAACGTTCCTTGTATGTAATAAAACTGAGATTACTTTTGTGTAGCTTTTGATTGCTGATGTTTTTCTAGCTTTCAAAGAGCCCTACTTCCATACCCTTTGCAGAGGAGTGTGTTTGATTTAACTTCATGATTTGTGGTAAATGTGCTTAGCGTTTTCTTTGGTAAAGGAAATAAAATAACTGCATGTCTTTAAGCTACAACATTTCTCAGTTGCCAATATAACCAATGCAGAATGAAAGCCACAAGAAAGAGCATGCATCAGAATTATTCTGTCATATAACTTTTTAACATAGGAAGAAATACATGGATAATACATTTTTTCACTCTTGGAAGAGGTACATGTCTGGAACAGTTTATGCTAGTAAACATTTAATCCACATAAAAAGTTAACTTAAATATGCTTCAGTCAGGAATCATCCACTTAGTTCTATAACAGAGTTTTAGACAGCCAAAAGTGACCATATGCACAACCATTTTTATATATCTGTGCTTTCATGAAAGGAGTAGAACCTCTGTTTTCCATAATGAAGTACAGTCATGTTACTGGCTCCTTATTGATGAGTCACATAACTGACAATAAATGCTACTGTTTATTGTGTGGTTATGAGATCCACGGAAAGATCTTAATGTGAAATAATTCATGCAACAGCTCTGCAACAAGACCGTGATTCATTTAGGTTGCTTCCTTGAGATAAATGAGTCTTTTTGTTTAGCTGAGGATACCTCTTTAAAAAAAAAAAAGTAAAACCAGGTATAATTCATGAAACTCATAAATATGTATAGCACTCTACAGGCATAGATATGTAAGCACCAGTTGTACTTCTCCTGCTAAAATCTTCGCAATAGTTAAACTCTCAGGGGACAGTAAGACTTAACTGTAAGTGACCCAGGAGATTAATGATCTGTCTGTTCTGCTTGTCCTCTTCAATCCTCACAAAAGTCGCTGGCACTTCAGTGTGTTAATATTTACCAAATGGAAAAATCTAATAGTCTCTTAAACAACCATATAGGTGGAAATTTAAATTACAAATTATTTTGAATGTATTATAATTCTGTCAGTAGAATAAGTTTCCAAATACTGTGGAACAGAGCTATGAGGTTTTTATCTGTTATGAAAAAAGTTGTATTGCTTGGCATTTTGAGAAAGTTATTCAGAATATTTTGTCCTCTAAATTTTGCTGAAAAATTTGACCTAACTTTCAGAATGTCATCTGTAAGAAAAGTCAGGACTCTGCTGAGTTCTGCATGTGCAGAAAGCTTCCTTTAAAAATGCTGCATTTATTTGTTATCCAACTACCAGTAAAAAGCAGAATAACATGACATTAGAAATAAAAATCTGTCTAGCAATAATAAAACTGAAGATAATAAGACATTATAAATCCCTCGTAACAGTTATGATTAATAATGTCAACAATGAACAAACTATTTCAGAGAAAATGTTTCTTAACAAGGTAGATTTTAAGAGTTCACTAAGGGGTTTTTCTAGTTCCAGTTCTAAGGAACCTGTCATTCATTCATGGCTGGTCTACTTTACAGCCTAGCCCACAAAACATGCAAAGAACTTCACCCTGCATAGAAGCATCAACAAATCAGTCAATAAATATATTGATTTTGATACTGCAGGATGAGTCTGAGATGTACTAAAATGACCAAAATTTTAATACACACTCCTGTAGCTTGAAGATACTCATATCAATAGTGATAAAATAGTGAATTTAACCCATGCTGTTGTAAAGTCAGCTAGGATTTCCAGCTGCAGAAAAATTGGTGACATCTTTAAGGAAATTAATAACTTCAAAAAAATTATGAAGGGTTATAAAAAAAGGCTTTTTAAACTACATGGAATTTATCATGACTAATCTTTTTCTTCAAAGAAGGCTTTTTACTATGAGATATAAATTATTCCCTTATCAAGCTTTAAAATCTTTGTGGAATGGGACAAACCCTAAGAAAAGTTCTGACTGAGGAGTAGCATTCAGATCTTTGCCCTTTCTTTTAAAACTACAGAAGCTCACAGAAACTTTTATTCTTTTATTTCTTAACTGCATTTCAGTATTTTAAACAAAGAATATCTTTTCTCATACACTCCTATTTCATTAAATAAATGCAAAGTTGTTATTTTGTTTCCCCCAAATCAACAGATTTCTCATTATATTTTATTTAGCCAGCCTAACACTCTGGCATAAATAAAAAAAATACATAAATACACACATAAATAGGAAAAAAATGAAAAAAAAAAATCTTTTTACCATCTCACACCATGGAAGAGAGTGGAGGTTATTTTTATCCACACCACTGACTTCTTTCTGGTGCTCATTATATTTGAAGCACTTTTTCCCCAGTTTTTCCTCAGTATTCCAAGTTCATCTGAAGATGAATTTGGAAAGTGCACAGACTGAACAGCAGAGTGGGTGGAGTAATACAACTGAAAATCATTGCTTGAGCTGATCCTGGCATTTTAGGTTACTTCATGATTAAATTCAGAATGAAGACCTTAAAAGCCAGGCAAGTTTTGTGGAGGAAAAAGAGGTCTGGAGCAAAATATCCACAGGGTTAATATCATGAAGTAGGCAAAATCCTGGCAGTGTTCAAGGCCAGGCTAGATGTGGCCCTGGGCAACCTGGTCTAATGTGTGGCATCCCTGCCCATGGCAGGGGGGTTGGAACTAGATGCTCTTTAAGGTCCTTTCCAATCTGGGCCATGTTATGATTCTGATTGTATGAATTCATTGGCTTTAAAACTCTCCTCAGAGAAACTGGTAATTCCCCTTTCAGACTGTGGCCTAACTGCAGCCAGCTGCCTTCCTCAAAGTGTTCAGCTGTGTTTCTTGGACTTGTGTCTGTCCTTGACACTGTCACCTTCTCATCACCATAAGGTATAGTCATTTTTCCTGTAAGATCTAGCGCAATCTCTGAATCTTAGGGTAAGACTGGACTCAATCACACTTTCCAGTATAAGAAGTCCTGATGTAAGAACTCTTCTATCTCTTCAAAGTTCAGTATTTCCTGGACTTTATGTCACACCTTTGATTCCAGGATGAAGCGGCCCTCAGGTTGCATAGCCTATTCAACCACATTTTGACTTTGCTCAGCTTTGTTTGTGCTAGTCATACTGCAGGAGCCAGAAGTATCTATTAAATTATCTCAGTATTGTGTAAAAGATGACTGTTTTGCTGAGTGTAATGGTCATCCTGCAGCACAGCCTTAAAGACACTATTAAAGCAAAAGACAAAACTTTTGCTGAGACTGTGGAAATTCTGCAAAATTACTTATCCTCAAAGCCACTTATGATTGCAAAGCATTTCTGCTTTCATAGATAGAATCAAGAAAATGAAGCATTTGCTGAATATGTGACTGAATTAGAGCAATTAAATGAGCATTGACAGTTTGGAGGGAGTTTAAATGATGCATTAAGAGAATGGTTAGTGAGTGTTATACAAAATAATGCAATCCAAAAGTAGTCTTTGATGGAAGCAGAGATGACCCTGAAATGTGAAGTAGATGTAATTTCAAAGGTGCCAGTGAGTTACAACACTTCTTGATGCTTATACAACAAATGAATTAGCTTAAAATATATGAATGCAAAATGCTGTAATTGCTCTCTCTTTAAGCACAATTTTTGCTGTGCTTGTCCAGTGTCTTTGTTTGCAGAACAGCCAAATATACAAAGAAATCCTCACCACATTCATACCCCTGATATCCTTTAAGCCAAAGTTAGCTGAGGTCAAGGGAACTTACGGTAGTAGAGGTAATGGAAAGGAAAAGTTCTGTCAGGATATGTGTTGATTCTCATCATGTTAGTTGAGGAATGCATGGTGTGCCTCAGCAGACTAGAAGATACTTGTCTTTTAAGCATTTCCAAAGGATAATACTGATTAAAGACCATTGGGAAATGGATACTGGAGATAGTGGCAAGAAGTACCTTCCAGCTTTTTCAGCTTAATGTGATAACATTTAGAATTGCATATTTGCTTGCCCTTTGACATAAATGATGGCTGATGGTTTTCATGCCATCTGTTACCCAGTTTTATTTGAACAGTATACATACATGGGGGAGGTAGTGCTGAACACCCTGAATGTGTGTAAGAGAGTATAATTTAATGCAAATGATGAAAATTATCAATACTTCAGCAAATCATCTTTATTTCATGTCACACAGTAAATAAAAGGGTGATAGCCAGTGGATGCTTTTGACAAAGCCCAGGTAATCAATCCTCAAAAAGTCAGGTTAGCTTATCACTTTGCCCCAAGGATTAGTTTCAGCAGTTTCTCAGTTGAAAGTTCCAGTGCCTTTTCACCTAGGTCTCTGATCTCTATATAATCTCTATATTATCTCTATATATCTTTTTTTAATCTCCATAGTGCTCAGGTAAAGAAGCTTAGAATTGAATCATCCATAAAGCTGGGATAGACTAAACCACAGAACTGATGATCACTGAAGGAAAAGAAGGGCAAAAATTCTTGCTTGCTGTGCCTTCTTTTACTTTTCTTTTTTTCTCTGGATACAAAATGAGAGAAAGCAAATCGTTGCCTGGCATATATCATACTTTGTTTCCCACTGTTTTGTTTTTTTTTTACTTCCTGGTAGGTCTGCACCTACTAGAATAGCAAAATATACTGCAGATATGCAGAATGAATTATTCCAGCTCCAGTGTTTTCTTTTTGGTGACATTATCATAGACCAAAGCTCATTAATTGCTAATGCTGCCAACTCAGTGGGTCATGTATGTTTTTCACTGATATTCACAGGGTATTTTAAATAAATGTTTGTCTAAATAATTTGATTAAAACTCAACCTTAAGTTTCCAAAAGTCACAAGTCAGGATGCCACCATCTTTTTAAAGTGATAACTCTAGGGTTCTTCTTTTTTTTTTTTTTTTTTAAGTGTTCTGTAACTGTTCTTTGACATGCTTCAGAAATTATTATCAGACAAATTAAGGTACATGAGGCAGTTGAATGTAATATACTGCTATGTAACCAGTTACTAATAAAAGAACAACTATGATTGCCGGAGATATCCTACAGGAGTAATAGTTCTACATTCTCCAGATATTGATTGGGCTTTATCTCAGACCTCCTAAATCAATGGAAAGAATTTACTCCCAAAGACTTTGAATCAGGACCTGTAGGGAGTACCAATCATTTTGGAGGACGGGGGTTTTTTTATTTTTTATTTTATTTTATTTATTTATTTAAGACTCTGAAAGAACATGAATGAAAATAAACAGTGCACCAGGACTGTTTTGCTGGATGGAAGGGAATGACTGCTGAACTCACATCTGACATCTCAGGCCAGGATTCTGGAAGCAGGATTTCACAATGGCAGGGAGACATAGGTGTTTGATTCAGCAGCCCTTTCTGTGAGACAGACTTTATTATGGTGATGATATATGGTGATATTACTTAACAACTATGGTCAGGAAACAGTAGGTCTTACAACACTAGGTATTGTACAAACAGAGAGCAAATAGAATTTCATTCCCTGACAGTGCTTAAAATTTTAGATAATCAAGTAGGCCAAGAATTTGGAAGGGTCCCAGGAGAATCATCAAGTCCAACTCCTCTCTATACATAGGACAACCCCCAAAAGTACACTGTGTGCCAAAGGGTGTTGTCCAAATGTAATACTAGTGATGATAGTAGTCAAATCCTTGGCATGATAAATGCAAATTTCTGGTGTTATGGTAAAGGACAATTTCTAGGAAAGGATTAGAAGGATGGTAGTGAAAAGAATGCAGATTATTTCAGATATTTAGCACTACGAGTGGCAACATCAGCAAAGCCTGAAGGTGGTTTCTTGCAAATCTAACAAACTGGTAAGTGAGGCTAACAGCTCCTCTCACAAATTAGGAACAGTAAGAGAACCTAAGTCTAGTGAATATGGCAATTTAAAATGCTAGATTATTCAGAATAATTTTGAAGCCCAAAGAAGCAGTCCTTAACACTTATGTTCTTACATTGCAGTTATGTCTATTTTTTAGAAGTCTAAATTAAAAATTTAGTGGTTCTACTTACAGAGCTGTTTAAATTAAAACTCATATTAATATTCCAGGAGATGGACACACAGAAATATAATGAAAAATAGGATTATTTCACACAGAGCTAACCATGAATAAAAGGACCTTCCAAGTACAATATGAGCAGGCATGCTATTAGGATGCCAGTTGGCTTCATCATGTGGAGATACTGCTGCCTTTAGTGTCTATTTCTCCATAGACTGACACAATAAACTGAGGCTCCAAAAAACTAAGGGCTTCTTAACTGTTCATTGACACAAAATAGTGGTCTCCAAGTACTCTTTCAGATGTCATTACACTCTGTCGTGTTACTGATCCATGGATAATAAGAGTGTCTCATGTAAATCACCGGGGGGTGTTCTGCTAGCTCGTTAGGTTCTCATATAAATTTAATAACAGATTTATTTTATTTCCCTTTTGAGGAATTAAAATAGCTTGAAATGCTTTAGATACAGCCACAGAAGAGAAATGGTCTTACATGTTTCACAGTGATGTGTACATCCCTGCCTTTCTGTTCTACAGTCCCTTCTCTCTGATTCCCCTAAGTTCAAAAGAGAGCATCTCTCTCCCATTTTACCCTCTGCTGACACACAAGCTCAGCTCACAGGATTCTTGTTCTCTTTACCTGTATGTTCAATCTCTCCTTCAGTAACTCCTGGCTGTCCCTAACTGGAAGTTCTGGCACTGCAAGTATCTGATGACTGGGGCTAAGTCCCCTGCAGATGAGAGACTTTTACCACTGCTTTGCTAACTAACAACTTTTGTGAAAGTCTTCCCACTTGCAGGACTTCCCACTGAAGCATCTTTCTTGGCACTCAGCAATGACATGAACACATTTCGTTACACAGCCTTTAATTGTTACTCTTAACTTTTGAGGCACAATTCATCTGCCATAACATGCTATTTATCCCTCTAGTTTCATGTGCAGGGTGTGTTGGTGGTAGCTTTATAATTGTGTACAATGCAAAAAAATCACTGTTATTTTTCTTCTAGCAACACTGGGAATTCTGAATGCCAAAATAAAGGTCAGGAAGTAATGCCTGGTGTATACCAGAAAGAACACATCAAGTCCTTCAATTTGAGCAATTACATGCACTGAACTTTTCTGCTGCACGTATATAAATGTATATATTCCATTTCATATCCATTCATCCACTTCAATAGTACTGAAACTTCTATGTCTTCTTTAAAGACTATTTGTGAAGGGTCTTCATCTGACTTTGAAACATTTGATTTTATATCAGTTGCCTTTTTGGAGAAAAACTTCTCTATCACCCTCATAGCAAGGGAAAGCTGCACCTGCCCCTCACGTATTAGATTTAATTAGGTAAAATCAGCTGCCTGCCAGATGTTTTGCCAACACTGCAGAAATTTGGATGTTTCAAAAAAGCTTTAATGAGTCTTTGTTCTGCAAATTGCTGAATGATACTTTTATGAAAGTTATAAAAAAAATACAGAGTATGAATGTAAATGGAAATATTCATTCCTGAACTATTTGAAGACAAGTGACAACAAGAGTTTACATTTTAAAAAACTGTATGACCAAGCAGTTTATATTTTTCCTTTCAACTTAATTTAATTGGAAATAATTGGAGGTCTCCAAGGCAATGTAAGCAATATTAACTTCTTTCCAAATTTCATTTCTATGGAGAAGAATTCTGTTTCACAGAACTATCAATATATATAACTGTATTATACTCTTACTGGGAACAATCATAATAATACAAGCTATGTCTCTTTATAGGCTAAAAGACTTGCAGCTGATGACTCACATGATCAGAATAATCAATGTATTCAGAGAGCTTGTGAGGTTTGGTATTGCTACTAGGAAAATTAATTTCCTTTATGTTGGTTTCTGTGTGTGTACTTAGATTCATCTGATAAGAGCAATTCTCAATGTTGACATCATTGCACTGTATAAATTATCATGATATGTGATAACCTGCTTAATTCTCTGGGAATTTTCTTGGGTTATGTAGCATGAAATCCATCCCTGAATAGAAATGCTGACTGATGACTGATGTCTAGTGTAATCCTGATGTTTATGATTCTTCAGTAGGCACCTTTGGGTAGTGAAAGCAATCAGAAGAAATGCATTCTATCCTAGCCTATGTCTATAATTTTGTAAGTTAGTGACTCTGAAGGTGTTTATCTCTCAGTGTGATATAGCCTGGATCAATAGTTAAGCCTGTCTTAATTTTAGACAGCTGCACTTAGATGAGATACATCCTACTTTAAACAACTTTTTTTTTTTTAAAATTTACTCTAAACCAAGATCTCTTAGGTGGTTTCTGAAATTTTCAGCACTTGTCACCTGGCTTTTTCAGCTCAAAGTCAATGTTTTCTAAAACCACAGCATTTCCTTGCATGTCATAGGGTTTTTCCTTTTTTATTCATTTTTCATTTTTTCTTCCTCAGAGCTCCTGTAAATATCTGTTACTGGTGATATCAGAGCTAAGTTCAGCAGGTGATTCCCAAATTTCATAGTCTGATCTTATTAAACCCAAAGATTTAGATATGGTTTCTACTTTTCTTTTGCCCTTTTCCTTCCATAGGGAGATGGGAGCTGCAGTTTCCTAGGCAGGTTCTTCAGGAACAATGTAACAGTAAAAACCCTCGAGACATATGTTTGTGTCTATAGTGAACTCTGTGCATCACCTGACTGTCATCTTTATTGACTTCCTTTGAAGAGAGTCACAGCTATACCTGCTGAAATAATCATGGTTCCAGCTAAATATTTCAGTCAACTATTGATGGTGCTCCATTCCTTCATCCCAGCTGTTTAAATGCAGTCTGCCCACAGTGGGGTTTTTTTGGTGGTATGTTTAGTGTCCTACTTTTTTTTTTTTTTCCCCCTAAAACCAGCAAAATATAATTGATATTTTGAAAAATATGTTGAAGTGTTCATTCCATGTGAATTCACCTGAGTTTGGTAAAAGTGAGTTTAGGGAAAAAGAAAGCCAGAGGCCTTTACCAACTAACCCTTTTTGCTCTTATGTTTATACATTATTAATTTCTTGTGCATCGTCTAATGACTGATCTCTCTGTGTGTAGGAGTGTAGTGCAGTAGTATTTTAAAAGCAAATTAGACAAAGATGAAACTGACAGCAGCTTTTTAATTCTCCTTTCCTTGAGCTTCCTAAGATCATTGTCTGTTTTATGATATTTCTCTGACTGGAGAGGAATTATGGAAAAGCAAGATTAGGATCTGCCTCCATAGTTTCACAATTTGATCTCAGCAAAACCAGTGTTGCTTTATACATGTAAAAATACTCAGGATCAGAGAATCCTTTTGTTCCACATGTTAAACCCTTCATTTCTGGACAATATAAAATTGTTAGTAAGGAAAATATTTTTCAACTTGGTTCTGTCACATGTAGTCAATCGTTGTTTGACATTTTATGCTTGTCAGAAAAAGGTGAGGAGGCTGTGTTTCAGTGAAGGATTACATTGATTTTCAAGTCTTTAGCTGGTTCAAGACTTCCCAGTTATTCATGAAAATGTAGTTAATCCTAGAATGGAGCAGAATGAGCTTTTAAAGACTGACAGAACTGGCCTGGGCTTATAAGGTTGAAGTTTATAAGGAAACCAGAACCAAGATTGTCAAGAGTGTAATTGCATGATGACGAGAGGATGAGAATTACAGTGCTGTTTTCTTTCCAGATTAAATGGTCACTAGTAAAACACTGGCTTTCCTCCCTTTAAATTTAATAATGCTATTCCTTTAGTGGTCCCAATCCTTTTGAGACACTGACTCCAGACCAAACTCCTTATGGATAATCCCATCTGCCAGATGTAAATGACTACAATTATCATCACTCTGTGTTCAGATGGAGATCATGCTGAGGATGTGCTAATTGCAAGGGAGAGTTAGGTCTGGATTATTGCTGCACTGATAAATGCCACAAATGCAAAATTTCTTGTGCCCAATGTTTTCAGCTACTTTTCTTAAACTAAAACCTTTGAATTCAAGTTTTCTCTTAAAAGCTTAATAAGCAATACAGTCTAAATTGGAAAAATAATTTTCATCTGTAATGAGATACAAAGTCACAGATCTTTCTACAAAAAACCCTATATTTATTGAGAAAAATATTTTGCATGTGGTTACACCCTGAGCTTAAGATCTGCAGAATCACAGTCACAGAACCACTGAATTTGGAAAGCATCTCCAGAGACTGTCTAGTGCAACAGCCTGCTCAAAACACAGTCAACCACAGAAGCCTATGGGGTTTTTTGATTTACACAGCTTTATTTTTTTTTTTTTTATGTACACTCAGGGCCACTGACAGCCTGAAATGTGCTGACTTACAAGCAGCCTAGATAACTGAAAAACATTGCTACAACAATATGCCATTACAACAGAAGTCTCTTATTTTTGCCTTTTTCTATCTGCACACAGCAGAAACTTAGGAAAAGAGTAAAGTTTTTTCTTAAAAGAGCAACATTTTGCATAAGTTGTAATTGTGTTAGCTGTAAAGAGCATTTGATGCTATCAAGTTTTCTCTTCTGTTAGTATGTCAGGTCATCAAAGTGCCTTAAAAATGATTATTGATATAGCTACAGACAGGGAAATACACTAGTAAATTTTGCATAGCTAAGGAAAGTAAACCAGACTTACCTGGAATACAAATAACTTATACAATGAAATATTTAACTGTATTGAGGAATCTCTATACAGGAAAAAATCCAGCAGACTTTGGGAAAGACAATTACTTGGTAAACCTCTTAAATCCAAAAAAGCATAAATGTCATAAAACATAATTCTTTCAAATCAGATTATCCATTATCCTGCCAAAAACTGCAAACATAAAACAGATGAGAACTGGGAGCTCTCCCTTTTACAAGCTTATGAGTCAATGTAAATCTCTGAAAACCCTGTGCAGCCATGTGAGAGGCAGGCACAGCCTTTCAGTTCCACACATGAACACTAGTCTAACCCAATACACAATATTGCCTTCTGGTACCAAAACTAACCACTCATTTTCATGCATGGAGAGTTTCGTGAGCATGTACTTCTGTCTACATGGTCAGAAGGGGACAGTCATTACAGGAAGCTGAAGCAGCTCTTATTTGTCTAGTAATGTAGGTGTTTACTGTGTGACAATGTCCCTGTCAATCAGATTTTATAACACAGAGGCTTGGAAGAGGTGCATGTACATATGCTAAAATGTTTCCAACCTTTTGGTTTTTAGACAGGCAGAGGGAGTTATCTGCAGTTATCTGCAGATGAATGTGCAGCTGCAGACAGAAGTTGCTAAGAATGTAGTGTGAAAAGATAGACCCAAGTCACACTTAAAATTTAAAAGACAGGCTTCTTTGGCTTTGTCTAGGGCAATTCAGCTTGCTTTCAGAACTAGAAACCACAATAATAAGAGGGCGAAAGGAACAACTGTCTGGAATGTGACAGTAAGTGACAGCAGGTCCCTGCCTGTTCACTGAGTGAGCTCCATACCCTTGGTAGAACTCAGCTGAGAAGTTCCTGAACTGGTGAATCACTCTTGCATTGCATCTGATATTAGGAAACATTTCTTTACTGAGAGGATGGTTAAACGTTGGAACAGGCTTCCAAGGGAGGTTGTCAATGCCCTTATCCTGTCAGTGTTTAAAAGGTGTTTGGACAGTGCCTTTAACACACTTTAACTCTTCTTCAGCCCTGAATTGGTCAGGCAGTCAGACTACATGATAATTTCCTTCCAAATGATATTTATTCTAGTCTATTCTAGTCTAGTCTAGTCTAGTCTAGTCTACTCTTAATGATTACAGAGGTCTTATTTTCACTTGTTTCAATATTTTATTTTACCTTCTAGTTTTACTTTATGAAGACATTCCTAAACTGATGGACTATGGAATGGCATATGGGCTGGAAAATTAGGATTGGAGAAGATATGCAAGATTTTGCTTTCCATAAATATAAAATTCCATAGGCAAATAGAAGAATTTTGTATATGTAACCATTTTTTTAAAGTTTGTACTCTGTCAATTATACAAAATTAAGTTGGTTAGAAATCTATTCCATAAAATGGGGATATTGTTAGTTGTTACTCTTTTTCTGAATCTAAAGTCTTAAATGAAAAGAAAAAGTTAAAAAGTAGAATATTTTCTTTCTAATCTGCTATAACTTCATTTATAAATACTTATTTAATTTTAATCTTTTAATTTTAAACTACTTTATGTTCTGGTCTTTCAGTGTATGTGAACCAGACAACTGATTGTAGTTTAAAAAATAAAATTGTGAGAAAAATTATTAGAGACATTTTATCAAACTAAGAAAACTCTGCTTGATCTTGCTTCTGGTATCAAAAGTGAACTTGTGAAGGACTTATCCTGCTAGGAGACTGAGAATTCATAACTCACTGTCTAAGCGTTGATGCAGAGGTTGAAACTGAAATTAAAAATGTTCCTGAAGACAGATTGACATTGAGGGCCAAGTTTGTACCATCCCTTACAATTGATGGGAAAATCTAACTGGATGGGCTCAGCTGGACAACTTGAAAAATTATTTCATATCCTGAGCTCAAATGATTAATAAATATTTGATTCTTTGCAATAAATCACAGGCTTATCAGACAAAAATGAATAGCCATTTCTGTGATCTAACACTGCATCAATAAAGAATTTGATATATATATTGAAGAAAAAGTAAACACAAAAAGATGTAAATGTTGGACATTACTGAATCTTTGAAGCGATAGAATAGAGCCATCCCACTTGCCATACTCATGGGATGTATTTTTAAAATAATAATAATATTACATATCCTGGTTCTTCATGCAACATGATACATGTCTTGTCCTGGTGTAGGACTTATAAAGATAATAGGGAAAATCATCTTGATTATTCAATACAAAGAGCACATTTCCATAATCAGATTTTATCAGCTGCATAAAGTTCCATATTTATTTTTGTAACAGGAATTTCAATTGCATGAGGCACATGAAGGCATTCATTTGTTCTGTTACTTATGGTAGCTGCTTTTGATTCATTATTTGCTATGACTGCCTCTGACTCTGAATAAATGGGAAAATGATCATCTTAGCATGTGAAGAACAAGGGACTGAATTCAGAGCAGAGTCCAGTCCTTCTTTACAAGGTCCTGGAAAGATGCCATTGATTTTATTAAGCTGAATAAAATAGATCATTTTTACAGGTATACTGAATTTGTACACCTGAAGCTGATGTTATTATCATAAAACTACTGCTTCGTCCTCCGCACAAGTCCTTCATAAGATATATTTGTATTGTAACATCTATAAAAATAAAAATGCATCCTTCTAGAAAAAAGAACACTTTTATCAAAGGGAGGGGGAACTCAGCTCTGCCTTAGTGAAAGACCAACCCTTATGCAGCATGGTGCAACTTTGAGTAAAACACCCATCTGAACAACATCATGGGCAGAGAGCCACAATTTCATCTTTGCTCTTTTGTCCTTGTTGCAGCAAACTAAGAGACAACTCCTACTCAGCCACTCTGGGTTTCCTGTGGGTGGCCAGTGATCTGCTTGTGTTGTGCCCCTATATTTTGTGCCATACAGGACAACTACATGCTTTGTCCAGGCCCTGAAACAGCTCTGAGGTGACAAAGGCAAGGTCAATCTGATAGGTTTTAAACTGAAGGAGAGTAGATTTAAATTAGACATTAGGAAGAAATTCTTGACTCTGGACCTGTTTGTACCAGCTATGTGGTATTCCCAGCTAACTTCTGGCAAGTTGAAGGCCCCCGTAAGGCAAGGGAGATGGTTTAAAGGTATCGGAATAGCCTTGGTTTGTCCCCTGACATCCCTAGTGATTTGGTGAGAGCTGATTACTCCATTTGCTTAGTTTGTTGATTTGGGGGTTTTTTTTAATTAAAAAAGATTACATCAACTTTTGCCAGACCAAATGAAGACTAAGAGCTGTGCTGATGGGCTGCAGAAGACAGTAAAACATCTTGAAATGTGAGCCCTGTGTTTGGAATTTGAGTTTCGGTCACAGTAAGCTCTTCCAGATTCCTTGCCCCTTGCATAACATGCTAAATCCTGTCATCTGTTTTCTGATAGTATCTACTTGTAAGGCTGGAATGAGCAGTGCAAACATTCCTGAAGTCCTCATTTGTCATACCACCAGGCTCACAAGCATTCACAATTGCATACCTGAAAAAGGATACACTACTTTGAATGTTTACAGTATATCACTGCAGCAGCTAGAAAAGGACTGCATCAGGCTAAGCAGGAGAGAGAATAGGATAGGGAAAGTTCTTTTTAAATTTTTAGTAAGTCTTCAAGTTCTATAAACTTTACTCTCTTTTTCCCTTCAAGCAAATTTGTCCCAACAACCCCTACTGCATTTTGTTCTGTACTTTTTCTAAAGTTTTCCCTGCTATGGCACTCAAGATTGTCTAGAAACTCTGCCTTACATATTTAAACTTCCATCTTTCTCTGGGAAAAGCTGATCTGCAACAGATGACTATGAGAGCTTGTGCATAAATACCTCAGATGTGTACAGATGCAAGTTGGTGCAGCACTTCTGAGCAAGGCAGCTCATGTTAGTTGGCTTGTCTCACTAGAAAGGAATGGATTTTTGTTTTCTAGAAATGCTTCACTTTCTGTGGGAATGAAAGCAACAACAGCAAAACCCAGAAGCAGACAAAGAAAAAATCCCAAGAAAACAGAAAACTCCTGAAATGATACAGTTCCATATAAGGTGTTCTCACCTATATTATTTTATCTCAGCTTTCAATTTTCAGATTTTCTTTCCAAGTTACAGCCTTGGAGAAAACAGGTTTCATTAAAAAACCAAACAAACAAACCCACAACAACCCACCAAACAAACAAAAAACCAAAAAAACAAACAAAAAACCTCAAACCAGATAAAAGCTTTCAGACAGTTTTGGTTGTGACCACAGTGAAGCATAAAATAAAACATTAAATTAAATTAAATTTTAAAAATGACACAGATATAAAGCAGGTGTAGTTTGTCTTGTGGCATTCATACCATGGGAGTGACATTAGCTGAACCAACTGTCTACAATCACACCACAGGATCACAGAGTCACAGAAAGGTGAGTATTGGAAGGGGTCACCAACCCCCCTTGCTAAAGCAGGCTCACCTAGAGCAGGTTGCCCAGGATCACACCTAGGTGGGTTTTGAAAGCTTCCAGGGAAGTAAACTCCACAACCTCTCTGGGCCAGCCTGGTCCAGTGATCCATCAACCTCAAAGGAAAGAAGTTTTTCTTTATATTAAGGTGGAACTTCTAGTTTGTGGCCATTGCCCCTTGTCCTATCACTGGACACCACTGGAAAGAGACTGGCTCCATCCTGTTGACCACTGCCCTTTAGGTATTTGTAAGCACTGAGGCCTGCATATCTTAGAAAATCTTAATCTTAAAAAAATCCTTTACTTCATTTTTTATTTGGATTATGGTATAATTCTGCTTTACTGAGGTCTTACTTTACTGCTCAACCTTGAATCAGAATTGCTTTTATATGTTCTCATGTAATCCATTCTGCCAGGATGATTGCCAAAATCTATTCTGATTTTGACCTATTTTTTGAGCACATTTTAATCATTTAGTATTCACATTTTAACCAGCAGTGGAGATGCAGGTGCAGGTGCACACAATATATATAGTGGGCTCTGGTTTGATAAACTAACAATTATCTTAACCTTGCTTTTTTATACTGCCCTTTTATAAAGGTGAAAGAAAATGACTGGCAGACATGATTTGCATTGCCCAGGATGCTACTCAGTAAGCCTGTTTCCCAAAAAGTAAATATCAGATATGGTTGGGTTTGCAGCAATCTGATATATAGGAAGAGATACATTGCTCGTTTCTGTTGGAATTAAAAATATAAAGATCTTCTGTCCACATAAATTATCATAAATAAATATTTTTACAATATTAAAAGCAAGCTCATGTTTTTCCTTCCTGTTGGACATTATTCACATTCTACTCATTCATTTCATGTGTTTGGTGACCTTTTCTATAGTATGTCCTCAGTTTTCAGGTTAAAACAGTAAAATACTTGGTTTATATTTCAGTAATCTGTACTAAAGGAGATTGTTCTAACAAGGTTCATCCACTGATCTCAATAACATTGATAAGAATCTGATATATATCCATTCATTCAACATCTGTTCATACTTTTTCTTCTCTTTTTAATAAAATAACAAAAGAACAAAAAGCTCTAGCCTGTTGCCTGAGCACAACATATGCTTTTCTAAAACTACAAGGCAACTGAAATGCTTGTGATAAAATTTTTGACATTACTGCCAAATGTCCTGCTTTGTGTTGATCACTGAAGTGCATGGCACTGTTTTTCAGAAGTAGCTATTATTTCTCACAAATCCTGGGTTACAGACCACAAAAAGCCATCATTCCTGAAAGATGTACACAGACAAATCTCTACATCTCTTTCTATCTGCAGCCATTTCTCATGCTTGTATAATAAAAAAAACCCCCACAAGATCCTGAAGACTTCATGATGATGCTGAATTATTTCTTTTCCTTCTCTAATTGTCCAGTTAGCATGATGATGCCACTGAGGGAGATATTAGTGCCATAAAGACTGCAAGGTCCTGAAGACATTGAGCTTTGTCTCTCACTCATGAAGAATAGTTTTCCAGTGATTCTAATGCCTAATGAATGTGAAATTCAACAGACAGGTAGCTGTTTCACACAAAACCTTGTGAAGTGAGAAACAATAGAAACAAGAGATGGAAGAGGTCCTCCTGCACCATCTAGAAAAGCCACAGACAAACGTGTGTTGCATTGTCTCTTCCCTCTCAAATGTGTTGTGATAAACCCAGGGGAATTTCTTTGCCTTAAGGTAAAGATCTTGTATGGATTTAATTGCAGTGAAAATTAGAAACTTCTAATTTTGATTTTTAAATACATTTGTGGATATTTTTAGGACAATTTACTCACATGGCAAAGGTTTTGTCTTGCATATTACTTATGTATGCATGTGTTACTTTATAGCACTGGTTTTATTTTATTAGTTTCAAAGTACTTTTATTATTTTTATCTTTATATTTTGCACTAGATGATCTTTTGAGGTCCCTCCCAACTCCTAACATTCTGTGATCCTGTGGTTTTATATGGCTGAGCATCAAATTGTTGCTATTATTCTGGTCCCAAGTTCAAATTCATCCATTTCTTCCTGAATGTTATTCCTAGAATTTCTGTACTGATGGTGTCTCTGTTTTGTGTTATTTACAGCTCAGCCACTTAAACATTTTTTTCTTTATATCCACTTAATATATTATATTAGGTCAGTTTTTAGTGAGATTCTGGTATCTCACTAGTAATTGCCTTCTGATCTGATTTCTTTCCCACCATTCTTGCCCATTACCTCTCCTAATGTACAGTCACTCTACAATATTCATCTACCTTTTTAAAATTTTTTTTAAAAAGAAATTTGATCTTCATGTGCCATCACACAAAATGTTACAGTAATGTCCAGGTAGATGGAATGTGAAATCCTTTCGTTTATGAATTCCATTACCTTAAAAAAAGAGAGTTATGATAATATTTTGTGAAGGTCATTCTTGGATAAACTGAGGTTTTGTTTTATTCATATTTTATTGCATAATGTTGAAATTTATATTCTGTTCCCTTTGCATCATGGAGTGAACTGAAAATCTACCTTGACTGCTAAGGGTAAAAAAGGGAATATTCCCTTCATATCCTAAAAGATACTTTGAGTGAGAGAGAGATTCTAGGAATAAGAATTAAACTTCTGAAGTTCCAAGGTGAAAAACAATATTAAAATTTATTGAAAAAATGATCCAGTCTCCATTTTTCTTAACTGGTCAAATGCCTTTATTTTGATTATTGATTTACATTTGACAATTGGGTAGAAATCAAGGAAAAAGACAGGCAATATTAACAGTGATGATAAAGTCAAGAAGAATAATGGGAAGCAAAATTTGCAAAAACAGAAATGGAAGAACTTAACCATAAACTTAAAGGAATAAATTTTGAAACATCACCAAATTTTCCAAACACAAACATACCCAGTTGAAATTATGATAGTAAACGTAGTGAATAGATCCATATAGTCATCAGTAATGTCATAAGCTTTAAAGAAATACACTTCAGGATGCTTGTTATTCTTTGGATTTTCTATTAAAGAATAACCATGAAGAAGGTCAAAACAAATAAGACATCTTCCTCTGAGAGTCTATTCAGAAACAATTACTGACCTCTACAGCAGAGCTTTTGTAGGTTCTGTAGCAGTTCTGTGTGCAACACCTGCATCTCCCAACTCCATGCGATATCAGTCTTTGCCACTGAAGAACTGGCTAGCACAGTGCAATGTTGTCTTGAAAGTTACTACAGCTAGCAGAGCCATTAGTACTTACAGAGACAGAAGGAGAATGTTTTCTTTGATCAGCTGAAGGCCTCATATGGTGCCTTGTGTGGACCATCTGTATCAGGATGCAGCTTGTTTTGTGTAAACAAAGGTGACTTGCAGGAACTGAGGCTACAAATCATCTAGGTATTTTACCCTCAGTTCCCAGTTGTCTGCCCATATAGATTTAATTTATACTGATGAAATAAACTTTAAAAGATTTTTGTGTCTGTCTTAAAATTAGCCTGATGTTAGTCAAATAACACTTGGAATAATGTTTGGAAATAAGAGTACCTGCAATGTACTATTTATAGTCTCCCTTGGAGCTACTACAGTGTAAAACATAATTAAAGAGTTTCTAAAATGCACAGTACAGTCTGGGTCAGGTAAATACATAATCAGGGAGTTATTAATGGAGCTGCAATTAATTAATATGCCTCCATCAGAGCCATTAAAGCTGATTAATGTTATGGCACACAAAGAGAATTTGTAGCTAACAAATCAATGACCCAGCAGACCATATTGTCTCTTCTGGAGATATAACACTCTACCATATCAAAGCCTCATTAGAGAATTTTTAATTTACGGATCATCAGAGCCAGCAGTCATTAGTTGGCCTAGGCTGCTGATGCATGTGCATAGAAGAAAGGTAAGATAGTACTCTATTGGGGAACAGCTCTCCTCCCACCTCCACTGCTGTAAATCAAGGGGAACTTCAATGGAACCAATGAATATACATAGTTTAGGGGGAGGGGAAAACTAATCCCAAAATACTACTCCAAAGCCAAAGTCAAATGAGTTGAGATTTTAAAGAGTTCATTTGTTGTGTTTATTCCATAAC
The DNA here is from genome assembly GCA_013399015.1 of Galbula dea. Classification (NCBI taxonomy): domain Eukaryota; kingdom Metazoa; phylum Chordata; class Aves; order Piciformes; family Galbulidae; genus Galbula; species Galbula dea. The sequence continues at coordinate 3,485,565 of VWZX01000708.1, forward strand.
TCATTTCTAATGGGCTAACTAAAAGGTTTGATACTTCTTTTTAATCTAGAAAAGGAACCCACTCAGGACTCATAAATGATAAGGAGGCAAAGAAAGGCAGTAGATTTTATATTTTCATGCCTTATATATTTGGATTTCATCTGAGGTTTAGCTTGGAATCTGAATTTTCAATCTGCAATTGCAGCATCACTGGGATGCATTTTACTTGAGACTGTTGACACACATTCCCAGCCCTTGCTCTTTCCAGGCATGTATTTTGTCTGGAAATTCATTGCTTATTTCTCAGTAAGGAAAACTCTTTCTCTGGTTTTCATTAACTTCAGTGAAGTTACACCTGAGATAATTTTGTCTTAAATAGTTTAATATAGAATAAAAGTTTCCCAACTGTAATAACCAAGAGTCCTTTGAGAAGAGTGCAGAACAAATACTGCAATCTTTTATCAAGTCTTTGTCTGCCTAAATTCAAAAACAGACTTTCTGGGGGACGTCACTTGCCTTGGGACCTGTGCCATCCTGAGTGGGGAATGGCTCTGGGTATATGATTTACTAGTAGTCACTTTCTTTGTGGGTTTTGTTGCACTGCTGATTGCCTAAGATTTATGGACCAGATCCTTGTTTTCTTTTCCTTTTGAAGCAAGGATTATTACCTGACAGTCTTGCTCAGAAATGTAGATAAGAGTTCTTCTCACTTACTTTTGATGTATTGTAGATGGTGTGTGTATTCTGTTTTACACATTTATTTTTAAAATAGACAGAGCTTAGAGCACTGCTAAGAAGCAGAGGATTTATTACATATTGTACAGCTTTTGTTACCCATCTCAGACTTTCTGTAGTCATGGATTTTACAAGAAGTTTGATTGATGAAGAATAAAAGTATCACAGTATTAGTTTAGATTAGGAAAACGAAATCCACCTTCTCAGATAGCTCAAAGGTAAAAGGAATCAGTACCTCCACTGCTTTCCTTTTCTTGTTTAAGCAGAGAATGCCAACGATATTGGCCTGGTTATTTTAGAGCTTGTTCCCTTAATCTTCAATAACTGAGAAGGTTTCTGTAAATGCATATGTCAATATGTATTTTAGACCTATAGAAATCAAATTATTTGAGAAACAGCTTTTCAAACAGGTCCCGTCAGCTAGACTGTAGTCCTGCAACTGAATCTAGTTTGTTGCTTCATTTAACTGTTCTTACCCCTCTCCTGTCTTCAGCTGAGCAGTGAATTCTGCTTCATGAGAAAATGTCACAGTACTTCAGTTCCTGACATGTAGTTGGACTTAAGCTTGTGATACAGCCACAATTTACCCATCAATCATTATGCTGGTGGAAAAATATTTGTACCTGAAAATTATATTCTTTTGATGCTTCACTTATCTTAAAAGTTGAAAATATCTGAGGCCATTGTAATAAGGAGGGACTATTTTCTGCTTTGGATAAGGTTTCATAAAATATTTTAGATATGTTGTTATTAGGTTTGACAGAATCAGGAGACACTGCCAAATGTCAGGGAAATCTTCATTTTTCTCAACTGTTGTTCTTATCAGATTCACACAACTTTCCATCAACTTAAAGGCTTGAGATTTTGAAATTATCCATACAAATTAAAGGGGGTTTTTTTGGCATTGTGGGGAGAAAAATTTTTGCTGAAATTGTTTACACTGGGGCCACATTCTTCAAGGTGTGGTGCTATTGAATTTTGTTCACAGCAAAACAAACTTAGAGTATCCAAAGAAAATACTGAAAATAGCTGTCTAGATATACAAATGCAAATGTTCAAACAAACCATTATTCATGATATTTAAGCTCCCTCCAGTATTGACCAACTGCAACTGTATCACCACCATGTCACCTAACTCTTCTCCCCTGACAAATCTATATCAGCTATACTTTTTCCTTTTAGCACACTTTGTATAGAACAGCTAATAAATCCACTTCCTACAAGATGATTCACATTTTTAAAGTGTCAAAACCAATTTCACAGTCATAATTATGATACTTTGGCAATGTCAGACAAGCACAACACATGATTTATCCTAAATATAAGAAGAAAAAACACTTAATTTTTGTTTTTACTAAACCAAATTGGCCACTAGGAATTCAGATAAACTGAAATTAGGCTTTTATAAGAACTGCTAACTAAAGAACACATCTAATTCACTTTATTTTTCTTTATTTTTCTTTATTTTTTTTCAATTCTGACAGAGATGCTAATCATCTGGGATTTTATTTCCTCGTAGAAAAGCAGCACAGCTGGAATAAAATTCCCCAAGAGGTTGGTTTAATTTTATTTGCTCATGATTAAAGCTTTGTTCATAAATAAGTTTCTATTTTCAGTCTCCTTCTTCTGAGCTGTGTCAAAGGATGAAGAAAAAAGCACCAGGTGACTTGACCTCACTCACACACAGCAGGAGCTTTACTGGCTTCCAGATCTTTGCTGTTTTTATTACCACAAGATGATGCTTGAGACTTTTCTCCCACTCTCTCTGTCCCTCCTCTCCCCTGCACCCTTATAATCCTCTTTGTGATTTAACACCAAGGACAACTTAAAATGTAGTGGTTTACTATATGTTCACATGCAGTGAACACACCACAGAGGACTGAGCAGCTGAAGTTTGCTGGTTATTTACTAGAAATGAAGTAGAAATACTGTAAATTCTTTGTATTGCACCCAACTTCATGATTAACTTCATGTAGAAATATGTAATTGTTTTCTTGCTTCTGTTACATGGTTCATAGCAGCAGAGAAGTGCTGGCAACAAGAAGAAACATTCCTGTAATTTCACTTGTGACAAGTTATGTTTGCTTTAGAGTCATTGATATGTTTGGCCCAAAACTTCCTCTGCTACAGATGAAGATAACTAAATTTACATCAGATGAGAACTTGCAGAATGGAAAGTTGTCTTCAGTAATAAAATTACTTAGATATACATATACACCATAACTTGCAAACTACTTTTTTACAGTTTCTCTTAGCATGTGTTTGTTTTTTTTTTCTCTCCTCCAAATGTACTTTCAGTAAGGTTCATGAAGGAAATGCAGTGCAGAAGATGGAAAACATAATACATTATTAATAAAACGTGAAAGCAACAGCTTAAATGGTAATCTTTAAGTAAACTGCAAATCCCTCCAATATGTCCTGAGACAGACGGAGGAAACAAATTAGAGAGAAGTAGGAAGAGAAAAATCAGCAAAAAACCACTATGAATTGAAAATCTATTCTTTTGTTCCTTCAATTTTTAATTTTTTTTTCTTGCAAAGTAGAAATTATCTTCTCAGCAAATACAGCAAAGAAAACACAGAGGACTTTAAATTCTCATTTAAGTCATAGTCCTGTAAATCAGGAATAATTCTGTGAAGCTCAGTAGAATAATACTGTTGGAAGAGAAACAAAAAACCAGCTCTAAATCTCAGCTCTTGAACCCAGTTGCAACAGCTCAGATCAGTTACTGACCACTGCCCTGAAGGGAACATGCATCAGAATCCTTTAGTCTATTAAAATAGTGATAGAAAATTAATTCTATAAATACAAACAAAAAGGGAAGGGATACTGAAGGGCAATATCTACTGTATCATCCTTCTCATTCTTCTTTCAGCAGTATTGCAAAATCTCCCAATATTCATTGTATTTATCTGTGACACAAAAGAACTGGACTTTCTCACATAGAAAGAAACACCATGTTGTTATTGTGTCTGTCACATGAGAAGTTTTCAACTCTAAAGAAGCTTCCTGAAAAGAGGGGAAGGGTGCTTAAGTAGCTCTCGTGACTGAACTAGCTTAGGTACTCAGATGTATTGAGTAAAATGAGTAAAGCACTTCAATGTACAACACAGACACAGCCTTAGCAGCTTGTTGAATACAGTGTAGGACTTCCAGGAGCAAAGTTTTGGTTCTCCCATCTCTCAGACTGATACTCCAAGACCAACAAATTGTGCTTTGGTACCACAAAGTCCCATGTAGTTTTGTCAAGATTTGTTCACGTGTTGTGCTGCAGCACAGATTTCCACTTCTGGATTTCAGTAAGGAAGAGAGAAAAAGTGAAGAAATTCTTTCTTCTGCCATTGAAATTCACAATTTTTCCCCCCAAAAGCCCAAATAACCAAACATAATGTAGCAAACAAAAAGAACAACAAAAACTGAACAAAACAACAACTGCAGAAGATTTAGCTCACAGTGGAACTGTTTTATTTCCTCCATGACCTCTAATTTTGTCTCTTTGCCATACTCCTCAGCCAGTGACAGAAATGATGAATAGACAGCAGGCCTCATGGTCTTCAGCAAAACTGTGCAAAGGAACATGATATATCATGACATTAGTTTTTCAAACCTAGCTTTCCTAATTTAGCATTAGCATTGTTCAGAACAGTTGTTAATTTGCCCTGGTATGCAAAGAAGTACACAACTTCCTGCCTGCTACACCTTGGAGGTGTTTAGATAATTCTCACTAGTATATAGATTTTCTAAAGTGAGGAGAATAGGTTTTCTCTGCTGCAGTTACATACTGACCATATCTTGAAAGCTTTAAAGAAAGTAACAAGTCATTCTCTTTATTTTTCAAAACTGAAACTTAGAAATGAAAAAGAAATTTCAAACTAGAGCAAGCACCAATCTTTTGGACTTTTGTCTTGTTTGAATAAATATATAGATTTTCAGATCCCATGTCACTGCCAGTTGAGTTTATCTACAGTCATGGTTATTTTATGAAGACAGGGGCATGCTGTTTCTTGACTGTCACTGCAATGTTTTCCTGCAGCTGCAGTTGGTAGATAATATTTACCTTATCTATCAACTGGCTATATTCTACTAGTGTCAAGACCTGAAATTTCATTTTATCCTTGAAGCAAGAAAGCATACACATGACAGTAATGTGAAAAAACATAGTCCTTAATTGCTTTTAATTACTGTTCTGAATAACAATACTTAGCATCCATATGCAGCCTGGCAACATCCAACACTACATTTCGGCACCCCCCATGTACCCAATACTAATAAAACCCCTGAACCTGAATGATTTGAAACAGGAACAAAAGCATTATTAAAAAACTTTTTTTGGTTTGTCTTTTTATGGGTTTTGGGTTGTTTTATTTTGTTTTCCCCCTCCCCCAGCTTGCTTCTCTTTGACTCTTTTATTTCTGTAACACAATGCCAGCACCCTGACACAAACATCTGGGCAAACATTAGTTAACCCCTTGGCACCAAGCAAATGCTTCCCAATTAAATTCAATGTTTGCTAATACTGTTCCAATTAAGGAACAGCAGTGCTTTGTACTGTCTTAGGGCTAAGAGTCCACTGGGAGCATCAATACAGATATCCATTAAGTACAGTCTAAAGATTTTCTGTGTTTTGATTAAAAGGAAAATGCTGTATTACAGTGTTTAACAGGTAATAGATTCATCAAAAAATTTACTTGCCACTTTCTATCCACTTCACTAAAATCCTTTCTTTCAATGTCTTTAAAGGATGCTTTGTATTGCAATCACATCTTCATTCACACTTTTAACAAAACGTATTGTCTGTGTGTGTGTCTGCCTTACAAGTCAAGGGGCCATTGAGCATGTCAGCTGTGGGAGAGGTATATGGAGGGGAAAGGGTGAGGGCGGGCATCAGGCAAATTCCAGTGTACCCATCCTAGGGTCCCCCTAAAACTCTCAGGTGTCAGCTAGACTGCTCTTGCTGCAGGAAGAATGATGCTGTCTACAGCGTGAAGGGGAAGCCAGGTCACCCTCCATGGGGAGTACAACACCAAAGCAGCCCAGAACAGCTGATGCATGTGAGGTCCCCTTGCAGGGCCTGCCTGACACCTGCTCCAGGCTCCTTAATGCAGACAACACTCCACCCCTAACTTCTCATTCCACACCCCGACTAGGAGTTCTGGCATTATGTGCTTTCCCATCCTTTGAGCATTTCTGAGACTTTGAAAAATGTTTCCTTCTTGGATAGAAACACCTCCTTTGTTAAATCTAGGGGTTTTTCCCTTAAAAATACAACCAGAAAAGCATTGGATTTTTATTGTTAAAATTACAAAATGTACCATTTAAAAAGTCAAACCATTGTTGTTGCTGCTGTTTTTCCCAGAATGAAAAATAAACCAGAACAGAAACTTTGACTTATCCAGATTAAGTTTTATGACAAAACATTACCTTTTTTTTGTAGTCAGTAGACAGAACAGCATCTTGAGGAAAGCATTCATTCCACTGTTATACAGTTGGGGTAATCTTCTGTTTGGAATGTCTATTTCTGTTTCCATTGTCTTTAAGCAGATGTTTGGTGACTAGCTTGGTTAAAAAAAAAAAAAAATCTTCTGAAGGTTGAGAAAATAAAACTAAGGAAATTAATTCTTCATTTGTCTTTGTTTGATGGCAAACTTTACCTAACAAGTGGGGGTTTAATCTCTATTTTGAGTTAGAAGTCTCAAAGGATAATTGTAAAGATCAAACAAAAGAAGTGCACTGGCTCTAAAATTAGTGATAAGAAAGAGAATTGTTCTATTAGGAAATGTCTCACTGCAAAGTTGCCTGGTAGCATTTTGGAGGTTCCTTCTTGAGCTCTAGTAAGTCACCTGGAAGAGGAGGCTGAAAGCTTCAAAACAAGGCAGGAGACGGACTGGGTTTTTCCTAATCTTTTTTTATCAAGTAGGAGAAATATTTGCAGAAGCTTTATAAAACAGAGGGAATCTTGGTCCCTGAGCTGAGAAAGAATAAAGGTTGAACTGCAAAAATTTCTATGATTCTGTGTTGGTTTAAACTTCTTGTCCTTTAGGTACAAGTGAAAGGGTAATAGCTTAAAATAATGTTCACAGGCTACATGTATGCACAAAACTCTCATTTGCTCATCTGCTTTTCTGTTTCATTTGGCTAATGGACTCAGGGGAATATTTAAGCAAAAGCTGCTTAAATGCAGGCTAGGGTGGTAGATGAAAAATTGCACTAAGGTTCCTGAAGTCTCCAAAAATCCAGGCAGTTAGAACAGTCAGGTCTTGGGGAAGGCCCAGTCACAATACAGCCTATAGAAAAGAACTTGGCTAATTAACTCTATCTTACAAAACACCATAACCATTATAATATGTGGGAAAATGAAAGGAAAACCAAATAGCATCAAGAACAGATCAAGAGCTGATGCTTATAAACATATAACAGCTATGCCATATAATCTGATCAAATACAGGATTAGTCCTAAATAGTTCCTGTGTTATTCTCAAATAAGTCTGATGTTTCAATAATTCATTATCTACAGTGAAAAGTCAGTCCAGGCTGACTGTGACAGGGAAGAACCACCTTGCAGAATCTCAGGATTTGCACCTTTGCCACAGAAGAGCTCTCTCATGCTTTTTTTTTTGTCCTTGATGAATAAAATTCAGGTCAAAATACCATTAAAATGCAAATCTCCCATGCTATATCTTTATATCAATTCTTTTGGAAATAAAGGATGCCTATCAAAAGCTTTAGAAATCCTTGGCATTGCAGTTGCAATCAGATTTGTGACAAATTTGTGCAGTGGTTAGGGCAAGAGCCTTCTTTCCTGTGTCCTACACATGGCATGATTTTCATTGCTCTTTGATCTGCTGTCATTGTTTTTTTTTACGCAGTTTCCACAGAAGCCAGATGAGCTGACTCCTTATGCCTCCAAAACCAGCTGATGATTGACTAGAAATAAAATACTATAAACTACAGCTTACAGTACAACTATGTGTTGTCTTAATTGAGCTAGACTATAGAATTTCAAAGGAGGTCTCTGAAATAGAACAGCTAAAATATAAATTATTATCCTGTTTTAATCTGGAAGGAAAAGTAGACTAATGGGTATATTCACTCACTTAGAAAGTTGATATGGTGTAGTTAAAGGAAAATTATATTTTGTGTTCAAGGAACCATGTTTGAAGAGAACAAAATTTTCTGAATACTGTTATTTTATAAAAATATAACTGAAAAGCTATTGTTTCATCTTTTGAATTATGACTCATCTGTGATTTAAGTTATATATCAAATGCACTGTCTAGAACAAACTATTTGCCCTACTTTCCTCCCTTTGATTTTTTTAAATCATTTTAGATTTTTCCTGCGTTTTCTAGCCAATAATCTCCACCTAAATTACAGATCTTTTGTCAGTTCTGTGCATATGATATTTATCAGCTTTTGTAACTCAGAGGAAGTCACTGCACAAATTAAAAGTTTCAGATCTCTCCCTCACTTTTTTCACTTTACTGTTTGCCAGCTTAACTGAGCTAGATCAGCCTTATGGTGTATTTGAAAAATGATTTGCTACTTCTGCAAAGAAGGTTTAACAGTTCTTTGAATGTATGAATGTTTCTGTAAATCCTAATTTCCTCCTGAATTGTATTCTCACTTTATAATTCTGTCTTTGATCCTTAAGCCCCTGAATTATATATATTTCCTTGAAAAGTTGAACATATCTTTAGTAATGCACTTTACCTTTTTTTTTAATTTTAAAAAAGATATTTTATTTTTTTCTTGATTCTCAAAGCTTAAATAGTTTTGGATGTTTTCCCAGATAATATGCCAATAAATATTTTTAAATAAAAAAAATATTTAGAAGAAATGTATATGTTCTAAGTTATGAACTATTGTAACTGCTAGAAATTAGTAGTTGTAAATTGAGGCTTTTAACAGCTTTGTACCTCTCAAATTCTCATCTATCATGACTTAGAGTGTTAAACCCTGTCACTGTGCATAGCAACACATAAGAGATTCAGCCTTTCATTTCTGTTTTCATTTTCAGGTTTCCTCAAACTGTAGCCCTCTGATTAGTGAAGCAGCTGCTTCCTTTTAATCCATACCCTCCTTTAAAGGGGTCTTTCCCACTTCCAATTTGCAAATGGAAAGTGTTTGTTACAGAACTGCTTTGAATAGCCAACAGTGTTATTAAATATTCCCATCTTAACAACATACATTTGGAGTAGTCTTTGCAGACCTGATATGAACTTAGGCATCATTGTCCTCTTGTAGTGATTGTCATAATCCTCCTTGTCAGCCTGCAGTACATTCCTTATTAAGCCTTGTGCATGGATATTACAGCTCAGTTTTGCCATTCAGCATCCTAAGTACATCATATGAAATTACCATAATGAATCTGAGAAGAAAGCTGGGTTATGCAATGGGGTGGTTTGTTGCTTTGTTTGTTAATGGCTTGTTTTCCACAGGCAAACTTTCTCCATTATGAAAAGCCCATTTAATTCTTCTAAAAACCAGAACTATAAACCCAGATCTACTATGCCTCTGATTTTGGTAGGGAGCCACCACTTTTTGCAAAACTGTGCTTCCCCACTGCTCTGTCTGGTGATTTAATGGTTCTCTGGATGAATGACTGTTGTGTCTGCAGAGAAATCCTATTGTTCATGCAAAGTGAGTCTGTCCCAAATGTGTTGGACTCTGTGCATATGTTGCAATTGATCTAACACACAGAGTGGTTTGTTGAATTTGTGGCTCACATCTACAACAATAGAGCTTAGGCTTTTTTTTTGCTTTTGGATTTGCCAAAATTATGTAGTCTGCAAAATGTGCCAACAGGACGTGTTCAGATCTGATTGACCTTGATCTGATGATTGTATGGAACTACAAAGCACTAAACACAACTCATGTGGTCCACAGACACTATGTGGGATAGTAATTTCATTGAAGCTGACTAAAATATTAGCTAAATATATGTCAGTGGAATCAGGATATTTATTTCTTCCACTGTTATTTCCAATTTCCTTGCAAGTAGAAACTGACTGATCCATTCTTTACCTACAAAAGAATATGTCTTGGTGATCCAAGCTGGAAAAAAGCAGGCCAGTCCTACCAGTTTACTAATTTGGGGGGAAGCACAGAACTTTTCTTTCAGTTACTCAACTACTCTGTCTTTGAATCCCAAAATAGTGATGCATTTTGTCTTTACTATGACTCCCATTACAGTCAGTGAAGTCAACAGGAGTTAAGCACACACAGTTTTTTCTCTAGTGATTAAGAATAATGTACAAATGAAATTACCTCCCCCAATATTTTATAAGATTACTTTATGATTCTAAAGACAAATGCAGAACTGTTTACACACTCCAGACTACAGCAAAATAGTAATCAACTACAATTAGAAATTTGCCTGTAAACTAATATAAAAGTTCTTACTGTCCATAGTGTCTTCTGCTTTAACACAGATGTGCATTTCTGTCAAGCATAATGGAAATGATGGAAACTTAACTGGCAAAAGGAAAAACTGTCTCTATTTTTCAATGATTTAAGTAAAGTGTATATTTCTTTTTTTGTTGTTGTTAGCAAAGCAGAGCTAATGCTTCTAATAAAATTAATGACTAATTCAGTCAGAATTGTTAGCAAAGGCCGGATCCCATTAGAAAACTGCTTTCAGAGTTGGAAACTGCACTTAAACCACTAATTTGTCCTTTAATTCCTTTTTCTTGTTCCTAAAACCAAAGGGCAGGAGGTAGATTGACAAACTGCTTACAGTGACCAGCTAAAATCCATTTCTCAGCTTTTGCACCCTGTAAGTATTGAAGATCAAATGTCTAAGTACTCTTCCCAAACTAAGGAAGTGCTAAAGCTATTCTTTAATTCCTCCAGCAAAGGCAAAACAGAAGGAAGTGGCTTCCTTCAGGAAGACTGAGATACGTTCCCTTTAATTAGTTATTAGATGTGGTTTATCCAAGGATAACACTTCCAACATCCCACCCCACCCCTAGTAAGTACAAGTGACTGTCCATAGATGCATTATGATTCAAAAAGATGGACATGGGGTTTTGGTCCACAGATGCTTGATATCACAGGAAAACTGTGAACTGAAAGCTCTCCACATAAGTGAATTATAACCACAAGAATCTGGAATAAATTTGGGACATAAATCCCAAACTTTTTTTTATTCTGTCACATCCGATGAGATACTGAGTTAGTGAGTGAAAATGCTGACGGGTGCTTTAAAGCCTGAAGGATTGACATAAGTCTCCTTTGATTTGCACAGCCAGAGAACGCATGGAAAATTCTTGCCCTGATGAAGTAGTTATATCACTAGCTTTGAGGAGAGGAAATTTTTGAACTTTGCTTCATTGAACATGTGTATTTAATCATCTAGTGGTGAGATTACATCATGGAATTATCCTTATATGGTAAATTCTTCTTCTAAAAAAATTCAGCATTTTTAAAATTTGCTTTATTTAGGAGTAATTAAGTAAACCTTTGCTGCTGCTGCTGTATTCATTTCCCTCATTCTTCTTCTCTTGGCCCTTGTCCATGATTCATTTGCACATATGACAGGTCATTGTGAAAGGCAGATGAACAATTATGAGACAGAGGTTTGCCGGAAGATGTACCAAGGGCTAAGCAATCAGCAGCGTTTTCCTTTTTATTTAAAACATTCACTTGCATTTCATAGATTCCTGTGAGTAAAAATTCATCCAATCTGAAAGGGTTACATTTTCAAAACATAGTGAACTCTGTGACTTGATGAGGTTTTTTCCACATATTATTTTAAACCTAAACCTTTCTGATAAGGTCACTTGTTGCTCAGCAGGTGATTGCTGCGTTCCCAGATACACAATTCTGTGGTAGATTGTATTAAATCTTTAGGAAATTCGATCAATCCTGTCAGATGATATATAAATAAAAACTCATCTCTTGAAGCTATCTTATAAAATACTTCTTCAACAACACAGGAATAGTTAAAACCCCCCAGAAATTTAGGTCTGTATCAGAAACAATGAGATACAACGCCTATTGAATCAGTACAATTGAATTAACTCAAAAGAAAGGTGGTAGTCAAACTGTGGAGAGGCTTTTGAATACCAAACACAACAGGAAGTTCTTTACTCTCAGATGTACTATTGTTGCTGGAAAATATCTTTGTCTTTCTAAGAATAACCTTAAAACACTATTCTCACTGCTTACTGCTTATGAACAATACTTGAGAAAATAAGAGTTTTAAAGGCTTTAGTATAGATTACCAGAACTCTCCATTCTGAGAGTTAAAGACAATTAGTTGATCGACTGAAGAGGAAGATACAAAATCTCCATTGAACAGCTTGTTATGACTACTCAGTGTGGATTTAAACAAACAAAACAACATCCAACCAGCCAAAACCAGCTCTCCTTTTATCAAACTTGTGCATGTATTTATTTATTGACCTAGCTAGGAAAATAGAAATAACTAATAAAAGTAGTGACTTAGACTATTGTGCTGGGTATGATAAAGAACATATTGGAAATAGTTAAAGTAGGGAGATAGTAGAAATTCATTTAAAAGAAATTCATGTAGCAGAAGTCCAAACTGTGCTGTATGGAAAATGGAAACATTTGGCAGGGTTCAGAAGCATAAATCCCGAGGTCTTCCAGAGCTAAGTGCTCTCTAAGTGGGTCTGTTACCAGCCAAGAAAATATCAGATGTCTAGCTAACTTTGAGAAGAGGGAAAAAAATGTTGATTGCTACTTCTGGCTAACTAACTAGTTATTTAATAGTTAAGGAAGGATGGATATAGGTCTATATATTTTAATTGTTGGTTGTGTTTCATAAATTCCTCTTCATAACACTAATTTATCCTCCTGAAAAAAGCGTGTCTCAGAGAAGATATCAAGCAAATTTAGAGTTGCTCATTGTGAAATATAAGAAACTGCTGCATTGATAAAAAAGAATTACATTTTTAGGTTTTTTAAATATGTTGAACAGATGTCCTTGAATTTAATTCATTAAAGCCAACACTCTTGAGTTTGTTAAATAATTTATACAGGCATCATTGTAGAATTTTGCATTTAGTGACTTATTGAATCATTTTTAATTAATACAGAACTTTTAATTAAATATTTAAAGCTTCACTATGGTATACAACTCTTTTAGGAAAAAGAATTCTTGCAATTAATATGTTTGGAATATCATGTAAATAATCACAACACATTGTGTTGCTAATTCATAGTCACAGACATTTCTGTCATTTTCCCAACAAATTTAAGTTATTTCTAAACAGCATTACCCCTGGAACTGATGGAAAATAGACAGATGTGAATTTCAGTTTCACACCTCATAAGAGAGCAAATGAAAAACTTGTAATATTTTCTTTTCTCTAGACATCCCAGGGAAATAAAGAAGTACTGCATTCTTAAATTAGCATAAGCCTTCAATGTTTACATTGTTTTACTTCTTGATCACATAAACCTTCTTATGGGCTCGCATAACTAACTCCTTGACAATGTAAAGCTCTCCAAATTTGAGGTTTGATTGAGGAGTTCTCTCAGTTTTCAGAAACCATGAAGGTTGGCTTGGGTGGCTGCAGAAACAGAAAGAGGATCAAAACTGTTCTGTCACCGTAAAGAATTCGTAATCTGAGCATATATCTCTTTATTCATATACTTTCTGGTTTGATTTGAAATAAACTCTGACCTACTTTTCATCTTTACTATGGAAAGAATTTTGTGTGTTTTCAGATAGTAAAACTATCTGGGGTAGGTGTAAATGTCCATATTCAGCTATAAACAAAAGCTTAGAGGATAGAAAGGTGCTCTCAATAACACCAAGACTAACTGAACATATAAAAACCAATTAGAAAACAATTAATTGCTCATTTACTAAGATTATCAAGTATATATTGAATATAAAAGCTTGACAACCTCTTAGGTTTACTAGGAGTAATATTTCTTAACCATCTTGATTAACTTTAAGCATAATAGCAATGCTAAATCTACAGATTGCTTGACTCCCAATCTTAAGGTTGTACAGATGCCTGAACTTTCATATCTAAAATATTCTGCAAGTAAACACAATGGTTGTATGCAATACATTATTCAAGCAGCATGCCTGTTGGTTTGGCTGCATATTATAATGATGCTAGTGTGGATTTTCTCAAGAACAGTTAGCAACAAAAAAACCCCTCTCTTCATTTTGTGCAGAGGTTGACTTAGGACTGTAGTTTCCATGGAAACTCCTAGAAATAGCAATTTCATTTCAACCTTTACAAACCCACTGTGAGCCTTTTTCATCTAGATATTTTTTGCTTTAATAAACTCTTACTCTAACTAGTTAGAATAACAGAAATGGTATTGATGTGGATTCTTAATAGTTTATTAAAACAATCTATTTTTAAACTGAAATGAAAAATAACTTTATCTTGTCCTTTTACCACCAAAGAATATGAAGTAGGATAGCTTAAAAGAATATTGTTTAAATTAACTGTCACTATAAACAGCTTTGATTGTAAAACTTGTGTACTGCATTTTAGCTCACTGTTGGGTAGGATATGAGTCACACAGAAAAAAATACATACCTAACACTTAGAGCTATTAAAATAGCTGCAGCTGGGAGGTGTAACTCCATCATGAATGAATAAGATAGTAAAAAAAATTATCCTCTGTAAGGAAGCTTCTCAATGAAAATGCTGGTAAACAACTCTGAGAAAAAAGGAACCAGATGCTAAGTGATAAGAATGTGCCTTCTCTGACAGGGAACACCACCAGTATGCTTGTGTGACAAGTTAAATGTGCATGTCTGTGGAGAGAACTTATTCAGCTGTTTCCTTGCTAAACTCAACAGTGAATCACTAAAACAAGATTTTGCTTTACAGCTAGGAAATGACACTTTGATTCTGCACTATGGAGGAAATGACCCTTTTGTTCTTTTATGTTAAATTCCTCTTTAGGATTTCAGGATGGCTCTAGTGCAGCCAGGATTTGGAGAAATGATTTTTCAGAAGATACATGCTGTTACAAAAGTAACTAAATGGCTGCCGAGGGTGGAACTGGTACCAGACTCTTTGGAGCTGTATTACCTTTCTGTGCCAGCCAAGTGTTTGTGACTATTTACTAACTTTGTATGACTGATAGGGCTGAACTTGGTCAAGAGAGGAAGTACCTGTGTGGCTTATCGAAATCTTCTAACATACAAACTTGTATCTTAAATCTTCATGTAACATGTATAGCCTTGTTGCAGAAGGCAAATGCCACAGTGGATTTCTATTTTCCAGACTAGAAAACACATTGAAAACATAGAGTCCTATTTTGATGAAACATCTTGGGTGTGCCTTTTGAATAACAAAACTTTAGCATTTTTCATTTTAGCAACTGTTAATATCTTACTCAGTAAACTCTCTTGATGCTGATTATCCCACACATTAGCCTCTGCTTCTCACCCCCTCTAGAAGAAAGAATATCATGTTGATTGTAAAAATCTGGCAAAACTGGACATTCTTGTTCTCCTTGAATTCTTCATTCTGTGTTCTACTGGCACTTTTCAAAGAATGTTAAGAGTTTCACAGGCAACAAACAAATCAAGAGCGGCTGGTCATGGACTTAATGGTTTGTAAAAAAGAATGTGAATGGCTCATTCTGTGATCTCAGAAATGTATACATGGTGAGTATCTGCAGAAAGTCATTACTGGTCAACTGTGAGCACATTTGTAATGGGTTATTTTACAAAGAAAACAAGATATCTTTCTGGATGGTGTACAAATGTAATTTACAGATCATTCTGTAGATAGCAGTGAATTAATTCATGGATTTTTCTCTCCCTTAGGTCTTGTACACTCATAATATTTTGAATCTGCATTGTTCTCTCTTAAGAAACATTAGGTTCTTTGCTAGGATTCTTTATAGAATAGCTACTCTCTTTATCAGATCTCAAAAATGATGTATGGTCTCCAAACCAAATGGTACTAAGTGATTCCCACCTTTTATGTTGAGTTTAGCCCTAAGACCAAGATTATTGTTTAACCTTGTGTTTCCTTGTCAAAGTGTTCAAAGTAAAGCACATGCAGTGTGAAAAATCAAGAGTTCAGAAATGGAAGGAAATGAGAACTGAGAACTGTTAATGGAAGCACTGCAAAGTCAGGGTTTTAATGTTTTAAAAGATACAGATAGATCTTTGACTCCCTTATTAATAAATTGCCTGGCTCAGCTAAGCTTCTACAGAGAACATTGTCACTTGCAGATTGTAAAGACCAGCACTATGTCAATAAAATCTCTTTCCTGCTTTTATAATACAAATATTGTAGATTTAAAATTAGGCTACCATGTAACTCCAAAGTTAAACATTCTTGAATCTTAAGCTTCATTCTATAGAACTCACCTTCTTTTGAGGCTTGGGGGTGGAGGACTTCAGCTGTTACAATGTGATATTCTGAGACAGACTCATTTAATGTCCACTGCTGTTTGTCTTTTTGTCTTTTACCTCTTCTTGAACAATGCAATAAACACCTGTTAACAGCAACACTTCAGTAAACTGAGGGTAGAATCTCTCTTTCAGTAACATATGGGTATAGTTTGATTAAGCTGACCCAAATTTTCAGCCTGTTTCCTTCTCTGATGTTGTCCTGTACAACCATAAGTTAGGGCATGTTTTTGTCTTTTTTTTTTTTTTTTGATCAAAGAAAGAACTTTACTTGCAGTTCCATAATAAAGTTAGAATCCCTGAGGTACAAATTCAATCTCTTGTAGTAACAAGGCTGTGGAGAGAAGACTACAAGGAAAATAACATCTGTTGAACAGTTCTCGGACAGGGTTTCTTTTGGAATGAAGTGTTAAAGCCCTCCCTCAACATTGTTAGTTTTTGTGCTCAGGGCAAAAGAGCAGACAGTGACTTTACCTCAGAACTAGAGGAAGAATTAAAACACCAGGAACTTCATGGTCCATAAGTGATCAATTCCTTCTCTTGCACCAAAATTCAGCACAACCAGTGGTGCTGCTCAGTCCCAAGCCATCTCCCATCAGAAGGACTACGAATAAGAGCATCTTTTAATCTCTTCTCCACAAACATGCTATGAGTAGCAATATAGAAATGCTTGCAGATAAATAAGAAGATGACTTAGAAGCCTTTGAGGAGCAGTGAAGGTAATATTTCCAACTTCTCTGCACCACTTTTGCCTTTAGCAGTGATTTAATTGCATGGAGGTAGGAATGGAAAATGTGGTAAAGACACTTTCGGGCTCTGTGTATTAGATTGGCTCAAAACAGACTTGCTTTCTACATGTGTTCAAGGTGTGAGGGTCTATGCTGTATGCTTGCTTTCAGAACTGTAAACTAAACTCTGCAAAACAGTACTTGTGGAGAGCTAAAACAAAGGCTTAAGCTTATTCAAAAGTGGCAATTGATTTTTCCCTTTCAACTTTTGGGCTGAGAGTAGGATTGATTAGAAGTGCATTGTAGTTTGAAAACTAAGCTGGTAACAACTGCACAGGCAAAATTTGTCACTGCTGAAAATGTCACTACATGAAAAGATAAAAAGTTTTAAAGCTTTGAAATAAGATACATTTTCATCTCCTTTTAACAACATACCTCTGAGTCCTGCAAAGAGATGATGAAAGATGACAAAAAACCTACATAAAAAGACAGAAGTTCCTTGCAATAATATATTATTGAATTAATATCAAGACTCCATGAATTTTTCAGCAAATAATTCATCCCTTACATTTTAACTCGACTGATGCTTACATCAGATGCAGATTGGGTTGGACTGTAAAGCAGCATTTCAGATGAACAAGTCTGCTTGCTGTGGAGGAATAATATTTTATACAGACAAGGAACTATTGCTCTAAAGACATTTCCATTCCCACTGGTGGCATTCCTACATCATGGGATACTTATAAATAAATACTTCAACTGTTATATAGTTTCCCACATTGGAATTATTTTTTATTTTTACAAGAAAAAGTGACTACACTTGGAAGCACCCTTGAGATGTGGACCACATCTTAAAAAAAAGGAAAGAGAAAACAACAGTTTTTAAATGGTAGCTAACCATTGCTTTAAAACATTTCTGCAGTGTTAGTGGCATTGAGTATTTTATCTGTTTCACCTAAAATTTCCCTAGTTTGAGGTTAGCACAGCTAGAACTAGAAAGATGAGAATTCTCTATGAGAGAAAGTAAGCACAAGTGGGCTTCAGTTTCCCCGTGGTAACTGTGACAGAGAATGTTTTAATGAGGGGGTTATAATAACCCTGTGAACTGAGAGACCTGGAAAAAGCATTTTTCCTGATTTCTTTCAGGCAAAATGACAAGAAGGAAGGAACAGATGTGGCAGAATGACATACCTTCTGAGTCTTCACTGTATTGTTTGCAAACTTTATGCTTACTTAGATAAGAAAAAATAATTAAGATAACAGATTCAGTGGTAAAGAGATTTTAAAGTTCGCTATTTATATGAACTCCTAATGCAGAGCCACTAAACCTCTCTTGCACTTGAGGTTAATTTAGATTTGTGGCTTTAGAGAAACAGTTCAGCAGTCATCTAAAGAGTATCAATTTATGTGGGAGAATTTTAGATAAGACATGCAATTATCTTAAAGTCTGATTTCACAACGTGTTCTGGGAGAAGGATGCTGCTAACATATCACTATCCTCTGATGTCAGATTGGTGTCTGTAATGAATTCTTCTCAAGGTGCATTTGTCATATATTACAGTTATCTTTCATTGATGGATATGCTTAGCAAGTGAGCAGTTAGTCCACAAAGATTAATGCTACAGAAGTGGAACAAGGATAGGAAAAGGGCTGATCATGCAGAAATGCTGAGCATTCTGAAAATGAATATAAATGCAGCAGGACCTTTTTAATCTTTCTGTTAAAAGACATGATATACCTGTATTTAACTCAATGGGATTTTTTAAAGTAATAAATAAAATCTTCCAAAGGAACTTTGCTATGAGCTTGTGCCTTCTGCAGCTCAGATTACAGATTACAAATTACAAATGCTCTTTTCTATGTCCATCCATGACTGGACTAATCTGGAACAAAATAGGTGGGTTTTGTTCATGGAAACTAACCAAATTCACTAAGTTTCTGGGAACACTAATGAAAACTTTCCTTCCTGTGAACAGCCTTGACACTGTCCCAACTAAAGGCAACCACTATCACTACATGGTCCACTATTAATACAGTCTGTTTTCCAAGCACATAAGAAAATAACCTTTAGGCCAAACATCTATAGAATTCAAGACTCCTATTCTTAGTCCCTGTGCTGATCAAGTAAAGAACAATTTGAGCTATTTCTCTACAGTATGAAAGCTGTGTATGTCATCACTAGGTGTTCACCTGGTGTGGAATGCAAAAGCTCCTAGTATTACACTTTCTAAAAAACACATTTGGGAGATGGATAGAAATATAAAAGCTCATCCTCTGCCATCATTTCTTGCAGTTTGGGGAGGATAAGGTTGGAAGTGTTGCATTTTTTTGGCACAGCTTAATTTGGCTACATAAGTGTAATGTTATCTATTCAGGTGAAGGCTGTTTGACAGCTGTGTGTACACTCCGTAACTTTCTAGGGATGCAGTAGGAGATACCTGGTATTTCACAGCAAATAATAGCTTGTTTTTGTTTGGACTTTTTTTCTCTTTTAAATCAAAAAAGTAACATTGCTATCCAGGGAGCTTTTAGCTACAGTAAATTTTTCCTGGCTTATCCTCTTCTGGATCTGTTTATATGACATTTAAAGACAAAGCCTACATGTGCTTTTAAAAAGAAATTTAAAATCAACCTCCTTTCCTTTTTTTTTTTTATATATTTAGTAAATATCAAAAGTATACCTGACACTCCAGTATCCTCACAGATTATACCCTTGTGGAGCTGAAGGAAATCACTACAACAATATCATTACTGTCTTCTCTATACAAAAGCGTGGTTTAAGTCTAGAATTTTTTATGTCCCAGTGGGGAGCAACAGGGAAAGCAGTTGATAGCTTGGTCAAGTGAGCAATTCATGAACTGCATTGCCAAGCAAAAGCTGTAGGATGATACAGACAGGAGGCATCTCAAAACTTCACAACAGGCTAGAAAGGGTTCCATCAAAACTGTATGACATGTTACCTCTGAAGTGCTTGTACATTGCTGCATGCAGCACGGGGAGCAAACACAAGGAACTGGAGGCCTGCATGCAGTTGCAGCACCATGATCCCATTGGAAGAGGTAAGAAAAGTGAAGAAAATGTATCAGGGCATGAAATTCTGTAAGCGTCTTCTACTGTCACTGCGGTACTGCTCTTCTTCAGGAAACCTATAGCTAAAAAATACAGTATAAAAATCCACATTCTTCATATGACTGCAAGCAGCTTTCCTCTTCTTCAGCATCTCCCTTGGGCACAGTCTGAGCTTTGACCTTGGAAGGTGTAATAGTAGTTGGAACAGCTCTATTAGCAGAGTTGGAAGATGAGTGTATTACTGCAGTGTAACTGCAGAGGTGACTGTGCAGATAAATGGCTTTGTGGATCTGCTAACACATGTCAGCTCAGATGGACAAGGTGGCCTTATTTGTGGGTGATGAATGATGCTGTTGTAGCCAATGACTTGTGTGAGATACCTAATCTGGCCTGTGATACCAAATTGAGCTTTAGAGAATGGATAAATTCTGAATCAGGATTTCGTTCAGTTCTAGAGTTTATTTATAAAGCAATGTAAGGAGAACCTTTGTTGACTCTTGTCTTTGTACAGATACTTAAGGAATTTCAAGCCATATGAGTTTCTATCATAGTCAGCTGGCATTTCTCTGATTTTAGCAATTATTAGATCATTGACTTGGTAGAATAAAACTAATTGTCACATATCCAAATGTATAACAACAAGGATTGGAAAGTTAAAAAAGGAATGGCTCTCTGTGTTTAAAACTGACATCAGAAAATCTTTTTAAAACTATTACTTGAAGAGGTAATCTTTTTCCTTATTCCCTCCACTACTGTTGCTGTTGTGGGCTTGATCTGAATTATAGACTCAAGCCAAGAAAAAGCTGAAGTATTTGTTTACCCTTAGATATATGATTAGCTTCATTAGAACTTTGCCTAAATTATTTGAAAATAATAATGAGATTCTTAAAGATATATTTAAATGTTTTCTTGGATCTAGGCCATAAATCTTTGATCATTTCAAAAAGCAAAACCTACAACAAACAATATCATCTCATACAAGAAAAACCTTTAGAGCCCAATTTCCACAAGGTAACCCTATCTCAAAAAGAAGATGTAGGAAAAATTATGAAGGAGGCAAAAACGAATAAAACTCTTAGAGGAAATATTAGATAGGCAAAGCTTTTCAGTATAGAAAATACTGACTGGAAAAAGTTAATTTTGTTGGTTTTGTAGAAGGTGATAGAGGAATTTCCTCTGTATTTCTAACACAACCACCACAACTAATTCACAGACCAAAGGATAAATATAAGATAAAATATTTTAAAATAGGATAAAATACTATAAAATATAAAAAAAGAATAAAATACTTTTTCTGTATATCACTAACTCTGAATGCATAGGTTTGGCATATGAAAAAGATGATAAACTCCAGAAGTGAAGTGCAACAGTTTGTAATTGGTGGTTTACTTCCACTTTAGGTTGTCCTAGGTGACACACAGACAATTCTTGCACACTGTTCAAGGAACTGCCTTTTTCATGGTCTGTGGGATGAATGATGACAACCTAGCTGGGGTGTGAAGAGAATTACAGTATATGCACTACAACTTCAGAGCCAGAGAGGGGACTCTGAAGTAGTTTAAATACAACCTTGGGGTAACAATGACACTCAGAATTGCTCCTTATGCTGCTTGTACCTCAGCTTTAGCCTAACACAGGGAATGTTGCCACAAGTTCTCTACAAAAAGTAGAAGTTTTGGAATTGCTGAAGATACTATTCCTAAAAGGCAATATAGGTGATGCTGTATGCAGTTTGATTCTAACTACCCAAAACCCTACCCCAGCAGGGATTTTGCCTACTCTTCTTGTCACACCACAGCAGGAGGAAGGCAGGAAATACCTTCCATTTTGTGTTGTAGAGCACTACTGTACTGAGATTCTTTACTACTGCACAGACCAAACTTTACCTCAGACATTTTGAACCAAGCTAACACAAGAATACTTATCTTAATGTCATGGAGGACCTCTTGGGTCCATAAGGCCAAGTGTTGTGTAGTAGGGATGTGATCAAATTACTCATGAGGCTGAGAGGTCATAAGGCAAACCATGACACTTGGCTTCAAGAGTCATTTTCTGAATTTGTTTTTTTATTCAGCAGTTCAAACATATCCATGGAAACCAAATATTGCAGAGACCAGAAGTAAAAGTGTTCAAGAAAGAATTAGATAAATACATGAGAAAATCAGTGGCTCAGATACAACTTTCATTCTTGAATCCCCTAAACATGTATTTCAAAGGAAAGATCACTCCATTACAATGTTCTAGGTCCACACTCCTAGCAAGTGTCTGAGACACTGACAAAGACCTTTGATCTGACCTAACTAAATTAGACATAAGAAGTGTGGAATGTCAAATGCAAAAGTTATTTCTGATCTCTGTCTTTTATAATTCCTGTTTCTTACTTTTTGAATGTATAAATTTCACATGAACTTTGCATTTTTTCAGTATTACATTAGCTCATTCAAAAATTCTCTAATCAAATCATACTTTAATTCCTTTGAACACATCTATTTTCTGCCAACAAAATATTATAAACAGATTCTATTTCCATTCTTAGTGCCAAAAATGTTAGTAAACATAATATCTAAACTTGCAAACATTCCTTTTCTTCCAAGATGCATTTAGGCTAATGACCACTGAAGATGCATGCTCCTACAATTGGCTTGTGGGGTTTTTTGGAGGGCTTTTTGTTTTGTTTCAGTTTGTTTTCTTTCCCCTTTCTTCATGCTATAGCACAAGGTGCATTTATTCTGATTTACACTTCGCACCTCACATTCTAAGAATCACAATTTATTTCCAGAGAAAAGCTTTTCATTTGTAATATTACTACAACCTACTGTGATCTTTCATCATGTCACATGACAGCCTGTATGGTACTGTGTTGAGAGAAGCTATTCTGTTTTGAAATACCAAGAGTTCTTCTTACACAAACTTTAGAATGTTTGTGATACCTCAGATCTTAACCTAAGCAATACCGCCTTTTCATAAAAGCGACATAAAAGTCTTAAGGTTGGAAGAAAATTCCACATTCCAGTTGCTGCAATATGAATTCAGATCTGCACATTGGTGAGTGCTCCCCTGAGCCTTCTCTTCTCCAGACTGAACGGTTCTCTCTCACCCTTTCCTCATATGAAAGATGCCCTGGTCCCTTTGTTATCTTAGTGACTCTTTGCTGTCCCCTCCCCGGTAGCTCCATATATCTCTTGTGTTAGGGAACTCAGAGGTGTATACTTCTGTTTACTCTCTCTTTGTATTTGAGTTTTGCCAGGACATCAGTCTTTATCCACATAGGCCTCCTGAGATTTTTGCCTACCTTCTTGATTGTTGGGATGAACTGCTGTTGAGCTTGGAGAAGACAATCCTTGATTGTTATGCAGATCTCTTTGACCTTTTTTCTCTCCAGGGTCAATGGTTCATGCTTATTTCATGACCATGGTCATGTTTATTTCACCAATGTTTATTTCTATTTTTATTTCATCAATTTTTATGTCATCAGATTTTATGTAACACATCAGATGATCCATGTTTATTTCAGGAACATGATCCTGTAAAAGTATCTATGTTCCATAATTTTTGAGATTACATTATATTTTTAATAATAGGCATTAATTAATTAATAATGCTTTCTTAACAGGTAATTAAGTACTAAAGGAATATATTCTTTTAACAAAAACCTTGTATTAAAACCTGCTGCTCTTTCTCTTATTCACATTGTATACGTGTTTTAAAGAGGGACTTAGTGATTCAGACAGAACTAATTAGTAGTTTAATATCACATGAAATTCAATGGCGAGACCTTAAATTTATACTACTGTACATGAGATTAGAATTTGGCTTTTGATATTTGTCATAAAGAGCAACTCAAATGGCAGTCTCATACCAACCTAACGTAAAGATAAAAACTATTCATTCCAGTCCATGATTTCAGTACTAAAGCAGTGCATGGGGAAAGGTCATCACAATTAAAGGCATAATGTAAAAATGAAACTGTGAGCAAGTGTTTGTGCTTCTTCTCTATCTCAAGATTTATGTGATTGACTCTTAATTGGAGACCTAGGGTTTCATTTCACAGCTTGGGCAGACAGGCTATTAGATCTCAGATGAATACAGAGAAAATAACTATACTTTGCATGTATGCAATAGAGAATTAAAATACTTTTTGAACTTCTGTAGTGAGTAGTTAAAAAAAGAAGTCTAAAACACAGACATTTAAAATATTATTTGAATATAAGAGGTGTGTATTGGTTTATGATGGCAAACTGGACAAAACTAAGTCTTTGCTTTAACACATGCCCACACCATCACATATGGGCATTATCTGAATGTACACTGGCATTTCAGCAAACTGATGGTCTTTTCTTGCTGCCCCTGCCTTTTGGCTATAAAATAGCTGCAGAATATAAGATTTTATTGTGGCTTTAAGCTTTACTGTATACCTCTGAATGTGGAAATATAAATGATTGCTTAGTTATATTTGGTTACTAAAGTAAGGCTGGATGAGAGGAGGTTATCTGTCTGCCAAAACTGTGAGACTGGACACCTTCAAATACAGGTGCCTATATCCTACCATCCAAAGCCCATCAAGGTAGATTATACTGGTAATCAAACTGGCACATGTCACAAATCTTCGAGGCCTTCCTGGATTATTTGCATCTCTATCCATGCTGGTGGGAAAAGAATCTCTCTTAACAAAATATTGTCTTTGCAACTATGTTAATTGCACTATACAATAAAAGCAGAGTGCATGAATTAATAACAACATCACTTTGTGACATCCTACAGGATTTTTAAGATTCTTTTTCTTTTTTTTTTTCAGTCTGCCACTTGTAGAGAGCATGACTTTATAGTATGTATACTGCCAAAATTATTCCTTCTAGGTTATGCTAGAAGAGAAAAAATACTAACAGCTCTAGACTACATCAGTTGTAATGTAATGAGGCCCTCACAAATCAATCAGCCTGAGGCAAATGGCTTATTTTTCTTGCTCCTTTCATATGTAAGTAACTTCTTTCAGCTCAGTAACTGAGCTTTTGGGCTTTTACTTTTTAAGTTCTTTATTCAGTTTCTAAGGCTTCTATTTTCTCCTAGCATATTCCAATAAGATAACAGATCCCATAAATGTAATGAGCTAACTTCTCAGCTTTGCATTTGCTGAACTGCACTTGAGGATGCTCAACAGAATATTAAACTGGGGAGTTATTATTCCACTATATCATCCCCGCTCTTCAGATGAGACACACACAACGCAAAAAAAGGCATATCAGTGCAACAACTGAACTGTGGGTGGATAAGCACAGATAGATAGTGTGCAGCTGAAATCTAAATCCATCAATCAAATAAAATTAAAACCATAGTCAGCACCTTGTGTCATAATCTCTGTGAAGAGATAATCAAACCATTTGCTTCAGGTGGGAAGAAGGCAAGTGTGCTTAAACAATCTTGTGTTATTGATCCAGTGCAATTCTGAAAACAGCCCCTGCAGTGTAATCTGTACAGCTTGATAAATTGCATTAGTAGATGCACTTAGACCAGTGAGATTACCTTCCACATCAGTAAAGTAATAGAAATAGAAAAAAAAATAAATGACAGTATACTGTAAAGAAGGAAAATCACAGATTGGAAAATATAAAAATGGTGTATATATATGGCTTCCCTCAATTGAGAATCTGAATATGTCACCATTTTGAATGTAACAAGCCCACACATTTGAGTAGAATAGTACTTTGCAGATGTGGGAACTGAGGCCTGGATCCTTATTAGGCCATGAAATGTCTTAGGGTGCCTGCACTGAAAAACTGAACTGACTTGCTTAAAGGCCAGGATATATGCACATTTCTTCTAACAAGAAGACGGAAGTTATAAGACATTATGGCTTTTGCTGCTTGTTTTAAGATAATATTAGCAAGTAAAAATCTTAATTACTTCATGTTCAAATCAGAACATCAATAAACCTAGTTCACAAGAAATTCAGTAACTAAAATGTATGGACACCCTCAAATCTCTAGGTTAAAATATGAATTGCAAGTTGGAAACCTGACATCACACAGTTCTGCTGCCTTACTATATAAATTCTACTGAGTTGCTATATGAATGTGGTTATTTACAGAGCTTGGGTATCTTTTCTTTTGAAGGACTCTGTTGCTTTATATTAGATGAAGAACTAGCTTCTCTACTTTACTGACTTTATATTTTATTTATTCACTGACAATTTATATCACCAAGTTCATAGCAACACTGGACTTTCAAAGTTTAAATTTTAATAAAAGTTACTCACTTTCATATATTGTGTATTTGCAGCTATGGAGTTAAATATTTTTCTTATTGCAGTTAATTTATGTAGGCAATTATTGTGTGACATTATCATGAAGGGATAACTGGGTGAAATTTAATTTGGTCATTCATGACTGTAAGGGAAAAAATACCTGAAGTCAACTCTTTCTTTAAGCTTTATAAATAACTGGGTTTTACTTTTCATCTGAACAGAACCTGTCTTCTCACACTCTCCATTTTACCTCTCCTCTTACTTTAGAGACATCAGGGACTGAAGTTCAGATGACCTCCCTTTTAAATTAGATCAGAGCTGTGCTTGGTTTGAGTTCTCTAAAAAATAAGTAAAGAAACCGTATGGATAGTATCAGCTTTGCTGTCAAAGGTCAAAGTCATGGCAGTCAGTGATGTTCAAACTGTGACAGAAAGCTGTTGGCTACTAGTAAACACTGAAACCAATGAAACTGAAAAGGAAGTGAGATATTAAATAATTTTAAAATGGTCCAGTACCCTTCAGCCAATTCTTGAAACTATTGCCATATTCTTCAAATCCCATATCCTCCCACATTCCTATCTTTCCTTTTTAATATTTGATTTTAAAGAGCTGTGTATTTCTGACCAGGAGGAAGGGAACATTTAAATCCAAGAGCTTCATCAGTATTTTTGCTATGTGGCAAACTCACCATCACATTTATACCACTCTGTAGGCTGCCTCCCTGTGGGCTCCATCTGAGGGAGAAGAGAAATTCTGTGCTGTGACTCTAGAGCAGGTACTAGATCCAAATCTTCTTGGATCAAGCAATCAAATCCTGTGACTTAAATAAAGAGAAGAAGCTCACTGGAGGTGTGAGACAGATGTCAGAGGAGGTACACAGTGAAAGATGAGGCAGTGTGAGGAATTTGTCTCCCTCTTGTGCAGAAAACCTTGGAGATGTGCACAGGAAAATGCTGTGCAGCTCTTTGCAGATGCAGCTCTCTTCAGATGCATGTGTGAGTTGCAGACCCTGGGGACAGAGGCAGTCCTGAAAGCAGATGTGAGGGAGATAACATGCTTCCTGTTGCTATATTTTTTTTCCTCTGTCATTTACAGTCCTGCTGATACTGGGGGGCTATTTAAACCCTCATCCTGTATTTCACAGGAGTGTGTTTGCAAGGAAAGTTTCCTTGTGATGGCCATTCTGGAGATGAGCACTGAAAATTTCTATTCATATAAATAGGTTTTATGCTACCATTTTACTTACTGTTCTTCTCTACAGTTTCAAGCTGGATTTCTGCTTCTTCTTCAGACCCTTTTCTGCATTTATCAAGCCATATTCCTTGCTCTAAAGTTTTCACATTAAAAAAAATTCCTCTGTAAAGGTATATTTTTCTTCTTTATTCAGCAGAATAACTGAAGATGAACATGTGTGGTAAACAGAGAAGACTCTAAGATTACGTCCTTGTGGAAAAGGATAAGCTTTTGTCTTGGCTTTTGTTATCAGATAGATGAAAATTAAGTGAACTGAAAGATCAGTTTTAGGCCTTGAAAATGCAGCAGTTGGAATGGGCAAAGTAAAAGACTACATGAAAGATTCATGTTGGGAGGTTTCACAGTAGCACTGGTGACTCAGAGTCCTGTCCTTGTTTCTCTTACGAACATACAGAAGTGTCTTGCAGATTAATGCAGGGTTTTTTCTGTCTTAGACAATGATTTTCTCCAGATGGTGATCAGTCATGTCTCCCATGTTCAGATCTTTCATGGAATGACCTATCAAACATTTTAAGCAGGATTATTACTGAACTTTGATTTCTTTTCAATTACAGATGCCATTATTTTAGCTTGTTATGGACTTTTTGTCAATGCAATTGTTTGGAAGCCATGCTAAAAACTGCAACATACTTCAGTAATTGAGTAAGATCATCTTGTGAGTTTTTAGGAAGAAATTTATGCCTATTTCAGTGGTAAGAACTGCTTAAAAATTACCCATGTGACACACCAACATGAAGTAATATTGATGAATCAATAATGATGCTAGTTAAGCTTTCTTGGGGGAGGAAAAGAGAGTAAAGTTTCTTTTCAGGATTTCTAAATCTAACTTTAAAATATCTGTCATAATAGAATACAAGAATGGATAGACCATTTCACTGATCTCATTTAACATTTTTTTTCTCTCTACCTAGTACTGGTCTGCAGTACTCTATAGCTTCTTTAAATAGAATATTCTTACATAATGTGTGCCAACTCTAGCAAAATACTGAATTGAATAAAAATAGCCTTACCCTGAATTGTTGAATGCAAGGTTATATAAGTTATTAAATGTGGAATAATTATTCTACCACAGGATCATCAGTGGCCACATGTGCTTCATATAAGTGAATGGCAAGATATATATTCACTGTGTTAAGGAAAGTCTCTAATGAGCTCTTAAAACTTTAATACCTGAACTGAAAATGTGCACTGCACATAATTTAAGAACAAAACTGTTAAAATTGGTATCAAGAAAGTCATCAAAAAAAAAAAGAAGGGAAAATGAGAACATGTGAAATAATTGGCTAGTTCCTTATCAAGCTTCAACACATAACTATGACAGGAGAGAAAAAAAGTCTCCCTCCCCTCAAACTTGTGCTATTACAACAGTCCACAGAGAATAGTAACTTGACTCTACAACCTCACAAGGAGTATACCTTTGGGACATTCATCATTTAATAGAGAGGAATGGAGGAGGTATGTATGAAGAATCAGAAGCACAAAGGATATGATGATTCAACAAAACAATCACAGCTTTGCCTATTTACAGTAGGACTCTGTTCTTTATTTAGTCACAATCTGCACAGCAAGCTAGCATATGGGCTGGGGGCGAGGGGGGCATGATTTGGCATCTACTGACTAATTTGATATATAGCACATTTTCCCTATCTTCTCAATATATATGATGCTGAAAATTATTTGAAAATTAATGAGGAGAGAATTGACCCATATTTTTTTTGCAAAGCATGCAGTTCACTGCACCTGGCTGCAGGGAAGGAAAGTGGAAAAAACCTGCAAAATTCTTAAGGACACATTTTCAACCTGGTAATCAGAAAGAAATTTTATTCATCATTTACATTTAGTACTAGAATACACTAGTGTTTTACAAGGGAGAGAAAACACTTGGAAAGATGGGAACACATTTCTGATTCATATTGACCAGTGTCACTGCACTGAATTAGAGCAGCTTCAGGCTCTGGAAACTGCCTGACCCACTTTGTCAATCTGCAGAAAGTAGAGTTCAGCTCCAAAATGAGTGGAAGTTTGGAATGGAATTAAAGTGTAAAGAAGAGATTTAGAAAAAAAGCACAAATATAAATATTTGAAAGAAAAAACATTTTGCAAAAAACTTTTCAAAATTCCCATTTTCTGACAAATCCAAAAAGCTGATGGTATTTTTTCAATATTTGAAAATAGTTTTTCTAGTAGCTTGTCAGCAAAAACATTCTTCTAGTCTGTGTTCAATTCAAGACAATTTCCAGCAATACTAAGTCATCTCACTGAAAACACAATCTAATCTAGTGAAATTTGCTCATTGTCTGTGCCTTAGATTTGGAATGAAATGTGATGTTCAAAATACACAGAGAAGGTATGAGTAAAGGGCAATTCTTTTGAATTAGGCATCTGTGTGTTCTTTTTAATATGTTGTTCTTCTACACATATGTAATTTCATAAAACAGTACTTGATCTGTGGTGTACATCATAGAAGGACCTAGAGATAAAATGGTATTATAATCAGCCACTGCTAACATACTTTAAAAATAGAACTATTTCTACTATTTTGTGTAGCTTGGATTTTAAAAAATCCATATAATAAATGAAAAGTATTATTCCCCAATTACATATTAATAATCAGTAATTGAAACCATTTTAACAAAGGAAACACATTGTCTAATCCACCTACAACATATTCTGTGTACAACTTGTAGTGTCCACAAATTATCCTTCCACTTCTGTTAATATATTACATTTCTTAAGGATGAGTATTCCACAAGCTTTTGTCACCAAATTGTTTATCTGATCTGCAGGTCACAGTTCCTTTCATAGTTTAGACATATATTTATATATATTATTCCCTGTTAAATGTATTAGAGCCTCCCTAAATAATTATTTTCTTAACTCAAGATTTACATATTTAGAGACTATTGTTATACACACCTGCATCTTTTGGCTGAAATGAATAGCAAAGGAATATATGGGGCTTTTGTTATTAAATATGATTGCAATTTTAATAAATGTGGATGGACCTGTGGCCAGTCTGATGTAAAATGAGATTGGATCTACATAATATAAATTGATGTCTGATTGTTGTGCTACTGTGAACTAAAGATAGAAAATAGAGAGTTATAGAAAATAAAATTTATGTTTAAAATATGCAACATGTTTAATGTTTCAACAGCTTTTAATTCCCTAGATTTGTTTGAAATTTTGCTTTTAGGAGATACAGCTAGGACAGGTGACCCCAACTGACTAAAAAGATAACCCATAACATACTCCAGTCCCATCTTCCTTTTACTTCTGAGATACTTGTGTATTGTATGCTTCCACCCAAACTGAAGACAGTCACCTTAAATGGGACAAAAGACTGCAAAAAAACCAGACTGCAAAGTCTGCTTTCAGTGGTTGCAAATGAACACAAAAATGTGTCTGGCAGCATTCCAGAAATGCTTGTGCTTAAGTGGAATTGGAGAAAAGCCAAAAAATGTGGCAGCTTTGCTCTGAATTCAAATATTATCACACGACTCTCTTCGTAATGTGGTAAAAGACAAAACCATGCTCAAGGGAGCAAAGACATCCAATTGCACAAATGTCATGATTCTGTCCAGTTTCCCTAGCAAAAGCTAGAAAGCAGAAACTGCTGTTTTGTTTGAGAGAGGGTTTGAAAAAAAAACCAACCAAAAACTACAAAACCAAAAACCAAATGAAAAAACACAACCAAAACCAAACAAACTGAACTCTCTCACAGAGATTATATCTCAGCACTTTCTTACCACAGCTCTGTCCTGCAAAGTGTCCATCTGACTCACATTTGACAGTTAGGCCAAGCTGCCGATGTTGAACATTTCAGTTGTGTATCATATCACCTATATTCAGCTCTCATCTTTTTGCCCAACACATTAAAATTGAATTAAGCATTCTTCTAGTTCACAGCTGTTTAAGGACAAACTATCTGCACTAAATCTTGGTGAAACTACCACTGACAAATCCTCAGAAGAACAAATAATATTTTTTCTCTCTACTATTTAATATGTGTGACTATATTCAGGTATTTCTGGTAGCAACTATTCTCTTCATCTAGGTTCAAGGTGTCATTCCTAATGGAATCAGTAGAAGCTGAATCCAAACAACTCAGGGCACAATTGCTCCAAATTGCCTTAGACTCAGATTGAACCAGACTCACCTATCATTTATGTTACACAGCCAGGTGGCCTTATTTCTTAGCACTGCAATCAGAAAACTATTGACCAACAACAATACAGCTTTCACTTCATATTACTAAAATGAACAAACCCTGCAGTGAAGTGGTTTTTTCATAAATTTCAGATGATTCACTGAAGTAAGAATCTCAAACTTAAAGATGAGGAGCCTAGTCATGGAGATCTCAAGTAACCTGTGAAAATTAACTGTCTTTCAGCTATCCAAAACCTTTTCTTCCACAGTGAGTTGCAGCAAATATCTATCTTAGTTTATAGAATTGGTAGCTGTTTAGGAGAAATCGATACCTGGGCTCCTTTTCTGCCAATATTCCTCTTCCTGCATGGGATGCACCAGACCTAGGTGTAGGTATGCAGTACTGGTTTGCTGCTTTTCACTCTTCTGTAGTAAAAACTATCTTGTGGAGATCACCCCAGTTCCCATTTCTCATCTATTTACTTATAGGCTTCTGAGGAAGTAATTCCCAGACACATTAATTTTGTGTGGTCAAATATAGGTGAGACGAATTCCATGGTGACTCTGTTTGCCATTCACCAAACCAGAAGTTTTCTCCAACCTACTTTCTATTGTAGCTTTCTAATCAACAAGGCACAGTCCCTAAATTTGAAATTATATGGTACTCAACATAATAGGACACAACTTTTGTATATGCACACTTGTGTACATATGTATCTCATGCTGCATAACAATCAGAAAAAAAATTCTTGGGGGAGGGGGGAAAAGTCTAAACCAAAATTAATAAAGACAAGAAAAGGAAATGTTCAAGTGTAAGACAGTCATTGTTAAGTGCCACTGATCTGTGTATGTTGTAATGTACTGCCCTTAGTACAGAAGTCTTTGTCACAAATTTTAACATGGAGATGCTGCAGGTTTTTATTTCCTTCTACACTGTAAGTTAATTCTGTGGTGATCTAGTAGTTACCTAGGGAACAGAGTTAGGAAGGAAATATTAGTAATTGTGTAAAGGCTGATTTGGAGTTTTGATTTTGGGGTAGATTTTCCTTCACATTTGCAAAGGTTGAAAAGAATTTGATACTGTTAAATATTGAATTATTTACAAAACCACTTGTAATCTTTCTTAAAGGTTTAGCTATATGATGGTGTACTAAAACTGACAGGTCGTAATAGAAGAATAAGGTTTTTTAAAAACTCTGAGTAAACTGCACAGTTATGTACAAATATGTACAATTATGTATGAACTGCTCCTTATCAACACTCTGCTGATGACAGTGATTTATTCCTGTCATGAATATTCATAATATCACAAACTTCCTGACAGCTTTGGCTGATCTATTAATAAAAAACAGGGATTCCTATGACAAACACACTCAGGTGATAAGAGGTGTCTTGTATTCTGCTCTACACCTGCATCACACTAAATTCTGGTGATTTCAGCACATCTATTTAGGCCACAATGGGCAAGATCTTCTCAAAGAAATTTACACAGTGTCTTGAGGTTTGTGACATAAGACAGAAATCATTCCCCTGTACATTATTCATATAAAATTCTTACACTATCATAGGTTGGAGGTAGAGGACATGAAAATTTCAGGGGACAAATACACAATGTCTTTTAAAGAGTCCATGTATTAAACCTGTGTTTGCTTTTAAAAACCTACAATCATATATTTATTAAAGTTTCACAATGAAAGAAATAGCAGGTCCATTACTGTTAGATAATTTATAATAAGATTTTCAGCTTATGAGTTCACAAATGCAAGAGTTCACAAAAACTCTTTCTGCAAAACAATTCTTTACTCTGCTGGGCTATCTACTTTCATGAACTCAGTATCTGCTATCAGCATGGTTAATGTGTCTGCAATCCCTTAAGGATTCAGGCTGGGTAGCACAGTTCCTATAATTTAAATTCAGTAAATTCTCAAACCAACTTCCTATAAATGCTGGTGATGCAAAGCAGAAAGGCCAAAAAAATGTATTGCCATATGTTTAAAAACCTGTACCTAGCTTTAATTTACTTTATCTCTTGCCAATAATATGACTGTGCAAGATGTATGGAAATAAAAATCTATAATCCAAGCCTCATAATCACTATTTGGAACTTCAAACGTTGCCAGAAATGACTGCTCTGCAGGGCTGGAATAAAAATATTGAAAATGTTTGTTCAATTTTTCTCCTTCTTCCTTTTTCTAACATTTGTTTTGAAATTTGGGAGATTTCACCCCGGTTTAGTGGCCATTGTTATGACTTTACTTCCATTTTTCTCCTCAGCATCATCTTTTTGTAGTTCAATAAGTTTTGAATAAAAATTTCTGTGTGTAGCACCTATGTGATATTATTTAGTTTTCTTAGAATGATTTTAAGAAATACATACAGAGACAATGAACACAGGTAGCAATTTTTTAATTTTTAGTATTTTAACTTTTTATTTTCCATTTTCCATTTTAAAGAGTGCAATCCTTTTTTAATTACAATTGCATACATATGCTGTGCACATGCACCACACCCTTTAGGACAATCAGCTGAGTGTTTGGGGGAGTTTTTGGTTGCTTCTTTTGAGTTAATAAGAAAATAGGGGTTTGGATCAAAGTACACTGTTTATCACTTCCATGGAAAGCAGCAGGGTTCCTCCTGCTTGTCTCCAGCACCACAAAAGCTGCAGGGCTGGGCAAGGCACTTTGTGTCCCAGCCACTCCTCCTTTTTGTCCTCCCTAACACACTCTTCCACAAAGATGGATGTACAGAGTCACAGATACCATTTGTGGGTCTACTGAAATTTCTCAAGTTGCAGTTTTCTCTGGCCAGGTAATTCTGGCACAAATATTTTTGTACGCCAAAGCCAGAGAATCTCCCCCTTTAACCAAAGCCACTAATACAGCAGCAGTGTTGTGTCTAGTACCATTAAGAAAAAATAACTGAAAGACAGCTCATAATTTCCATTTTTCCATTCATCCCCCTCTCCTATCCTCTTCTCCCTCCCCTCTCCCTTCTTGATACATACAGAGAAATGGATTTGGATCTAAAGGTCAAAAGGGCAAGTACTGGACATATCTGAATTTAATTTAGGTGCTGCTGTCTTTCCCTTGCAGAGGAGAGTAATGGTTTTCTGTATTAAATTAAGCTGATGGGTATTGTTGTTGTTGCTTTTTACAGTGGTTTATCTTTTAAAGGAAAAGTTAAATAAGGCTTGATGTTTTAGCACATGTAAACACAATTTTAAGACAATAATTAAAATGTGCTCTTTCATATAATGATCTGCACACGAGAATAACCTTTTCTTCTCTGCTTTTGTTACTAGTAAAATCAATTATTCAGAAAAATAACATTAATTACAAATACAGCACTTGAAATTTTAGTTCATTACTGCAGGATTCCACAAACATCATAATAGATTGAATTACATTTGCTTCAGAGTTAGTCTTTTGTACAAAACTCCAATCTATTTTTCTGTTAACAATGTATTTAACAATGTAAGAAAGACTACAGAGGAACACCATATCCTGTGAGATAAGGAAGTAATTTGCTCAGGTGTGTGAGTGGAAAATAACCCAACATATGAATTGACTGCAGTATTTCTATTATTCAGCTTTACAAAAGGCATTGTTACTAAAAAGAAAATGCTTTATTCTTTTTATAGGCAGCATATAATGGCAATAAATCAACAGTTACTGCTGCTGAAAATCAGATCATAGCAAATACACCACCTCTTCAAATGTCCTCAGAAAAAGGCACTTTTTATGGGCATTTACAGTTCTGGAAAGAAGACAGTCCCTGATTTCAGTGGACCTTTAATAGTACTGAAGAGTCACATTAAGTGCTGTGGAATTCATAAACTTGATGTTCTATACTGCCTGAAAGACCAGGGTGAAGACAATTGTCTTGCTACCTTGTAGGACATTAGGAAGTTTATCTGGATAGCATAGTGAGAAAAATATACCTATTCCACAGGATGTCTGGATTGTCACCTCTTCAATTGTCCCTTCCAGTGCAATGACTCTGAAGTTGTGATTTCCTGAGTGAGGGTGGTACCCTGCAACTTCTTTCTCTGGATTCTCTCCTTATGTTCTGGAAAATAAGAGAAAAGAGAGAAAGAGAGAAGGAGAGAAAGAGAGAGAGAAAGAAAAAGAAAGAGAAAGAAGGAAAGAACGGTAAAGAAAGAGGAGAAAGAAAAAGAACTCTAGAGCTTACTGCTTAGTTTTCTTAGTCCTTCAAATTCCTCAATAATCAGTTATCCACTCTCCTATGCTTTGAGTGGTGCTCAAAAACATTTTGCATAATTATCCATCATGATTTCATGATTTGTAAAGACCAATGCTAGCTTCGTTCTCCTTCTTTTATGATTACTAGGAGACTTTCAGGTTTTCTGTCCCCTGTTTGTTCCAGATTCAGGAAAAACATTCTTGCTTCTTTGTTTTGCATTGCTTCATTTGCTCTGACAGAGTGTTTGTCAAATGAATGTCATTTATCTCATCATTAATTTCAGTTTTTCTTATACTTATCTTGTATTTTCAACAATTTGACAGAAATTATGAAAAATATCTCAGGCCAAGTCAAGAATACATCCATGTTAACCTCCTGGAAACTTTGACCTGATGATCGGTTCCACACTGTCACCTGTCTCAGTTCCTCATCATAACAGAACAAAAATTTGCTACTATTAGTAACTAGTTCCATGTGTATCATATATCCTTCTGTCAGCTTCAACTTCCCTTGATACTAGCCTGTATCCTTAATTTTTCTCTTTGTTTGTTTGGGGTTTGCTGCTTCACTTCACTCACTACTTACATTCTAGAAGAAAGAGGATTACAATAGCCAGGAGCACAGCTACTTTAAGAGTCAGACAGGATGCTCTACGGTGTATCATTAATATTTTACCAAAGGGCTTCTCCTCTGGCCAGCAGCACCTGGCCTCTGCATATGCTCAGGTCATTCAGCTGGAACAGGCATTCAATTACAAACAGAGGGTTCTTAAAGTGCTGTTAGCAGAGAAAGCTTTAAATATCAGTACCATTTAAAAAGGCATGCTAGCATTCCTAAACTGTGACAAGGAGAGATGGTGATTCATCAGACACAAAGGCAAATTTTTCCCCACCCTGTTGTTTGCTCTTCTACTAAGAGCAAGCAGAGTTAGCAAACTGTGCCTTAAAACTCTTCAGAATTTTTTTTAGTTCTGTTAAATAAGATCCACATCGGAAATGGCTCCAAGTACTGTAACATTATGGGTGATTCATGTCCTCAGACATTATTAGAGAGAATGTATCTTTCTTTGTGAAGTGAATTGCATTCATTGAGACCATTTGGTGTTTTTTCCTCATTGTTATTTATTAGTATTTCATAGGCATTCATAATAATATCTCAGAATCCATAATAATTTTATAAATCTAAAAAGAAAAAAAAAGAAACACTATCCTTTCTTTTTTTTTTCTTTTACACTCTGCTGCCATTAATCTTTAAATTTCTTCCAAAAATAGAAGGAACACCCTATTATATTTCTCTAAAGCAGAAAAATGCTGTGACACTATAACTATGTCTGTGATTTTGTCTATGATATGGGTCATACTGCCTCAGTGAGATGGAATTCCTTGCTGGACTTGTAAAGCTAGAAGCTCTAAATCCATTTTAGATACTCGTTAAAGGCTGGTTGATCTCAAGGGAAAAATGATTTAGTGGCTGAATTGCTTAGTTTTAGGTACATTGCTGCAAGCTGATTCTGCATATTTCTAGTTGCTCCTATCCACATTATTTTCCAACTGACTATTTTGATTTTCATTTCTGCATTCACAGTTCATTTGCACTTGATCCCCCAGAGACTGTTTTCTTGAGTAGGCATTTTGTAAAAGTACAGAGAATGGATTAAACCCACTTCTTCACTCTACTCTGGCTTGTGTATTCTCTAAAAAGCACTTTATAGGCATGAATCTTTTTTTCCTGTCAATTAGCTCCTGAATTCTGGTTCCTATGCTTACTCCATAGTTTGTGCTCCTCTACAAATGAGAAATGTGATGCATGTTTTAGGTTTGTGGTTTTGGTAGGTTTTGTGGGTGATTGTTTTTTCCTGTACAGTAAGTTAATGGTATTTGCGTTTCAGATATGCCATATTCCTTCACTAGTCATTTGAGACGCAGCACAAGAATGAATTACTCTGAACTGTCTTTCTGTCTCCTGACAGGTCTGCTTGAAAAGCAGCTTGCCTCAAGCTGAATCCATTGTTATTTCACTTATCTCCAAGTCAGCAAGAGACAGTTTTACAAATCTCTAACATAAGGCATGAAATGGAATTCAACAGCAACACTGATTTTCTTCTTTTTGTTTGTCTCTGGCCGAATGAATGGAGGCTGATAGATTACTAATACAGAGCGTACATTTTGGGGTGTTTTCCTGAAACATTAACTTTATTAAAATCAGTCATCCTGTGAGACAAACAGTAATCTCATAGAGAATCAGTTCTCTCCAATTTATTTACTTTTCCCAGCACATATTTTAAAATACAACCTTTGGGTTAAAACACTCTGAAAGTTGGTAGTTTACTGATATATGTAACACACATTAGTGTTTCCTTTTTGACCATTATGATTCTAATACATTACTGCTAATAAATGCTATTTAAATAAATATGAAATTAGCTTAAGACCACTAAAAGACCATTTTCACAAAGCAGAATTCTTCCCTGAAGTTTCCAGGGCATGGGGATTATCTCAGACACATTTTCCTGATTATAGTGTGGTGAGCAATAATCAACTTCCACTTGTGGGTTGACTTCTGTCTATATAGTTATGTGGAAAGAAGTCAAGATTTTAAAGGACACATCTATATTAGTTATCTACATTTGACCAGGGCCCCAATGACACAATTGTCTTCATAATCATGTTATCAGGATGGTCCCTACTTCAGGTTATATACTAATAGTGAGCAGGCCCAAGACAGTACCTGTGTTAAACACCTTAGGACAAGAGAACCATTCCCTTGCAGTGCTTTGAGTATGGTGACTCTGCCCCTTGAGAAGTGGACTTAACTTTTCAAATGTGAGGTCTACCATTTGTCCTCAAGATAGAGAAGGTAATTTATCTCTTTTTGTAGTAGCAACAGTGCAAACAGAAGCTGCTTCCATCAGGAGAACAGAGCTTTCAGATGTGGTTTGGCACAGCCCACATGCTTGTCATGAACACAGACCCAAACACCCAGAACACTCTTACCCACCGATTAAGCCATCAGGCTTGTATTTGGCTCTTGCATCTTACTAAAGCAGCACTAAATGCCATTTTTTTCATGGAAAGAGTCCTCTTCCCTCCCACCACTTCCCTCCCCTTTGTTTGAAGATTGCCTGCTGATAAAATAATTGGGTCAGTGATATGAGATCCTAGGTCTGTCCCAATCCAAGGCACAGCTCTCAAGCTATGTCTGCATCAGTACATAAAAATGGGCTAGAAACTATTCTGTGGCTGGGAGGGCAGGAGGTATAATTCAGCACACCTCCGTAGGGCTCAGCATCCTTTACACCCAGGCTAGCTTGCTTCATTCTTGCTAGAAGTGTTCTTGAGTCCTCGAACTCTGCTATCATTGAACAACAGGTTCAGAGACCTGAACTGTGTTAAAGGGTGGTACCAGAACATCACGTGCCAACATTCATGACTTTTCAATTACATCTGTAGTCTTTAAAGACATTGTTGCCTTGATAACATGGCTGCTGAAAACAGACTTCACACTGCAGTAACTTATTCCCTCACCTGAGGACTTTGATTTTCATCATAGATGGAATCTTGCTCAGAGCATTTTAAAAGCACATGAAGACCACTGAAATGCTGTGGATAATGTCATTCAGCAGGTGCCATTGTCCTCAACCTCTGTATGGGATACACAAAGTATGGGGAAAAAAAACCCCAAAACAGTCAGAGAAAAATCCATCCTTTTTAAAACAAACCAAAACATTTCTCCCCCTCCCCCCTTTTTGTTTTTCCCAGAGAAAATTTGGCAGTTAGACTGGGAAAAAAATGGAAAGAAACCAAGGAGCAAATCGTTCCATAAACAAGAGGTTATCATTAGCAAAAGCGGCTGAGGTCAAAATGCTAAACTTAAGACTGTTTAAAACATTGATATTTTCTAGTATTGTTACAGAACAAAGGTTTGGTTACTGCAAAGTTACAGTACTAGATCCTTAATGGAATTTCACAATCACTAATGCACAGTAAGGTTTTTAGGTTATTTTCTTTTTAGTTTCATCAAAAGGAACAGATCAAGTGCAACCTGCTATTGTAGGAATTTTTAATCAAATGCAATTATATAATTAATGATACAATACCAAGCCATGGCAGTCCAATTACCATTGATGAACATTTCTTCAGGGGTCTCTAGCTTTTCATAGTGGAGACTGACAGAGAATGGATTCCTAATAGGCAGTTCAGAGGCCCCTTGGGCTGTGTCATAGACAAATAGAATTTCACATGCTTGTACTGCTCTTGTCTTATTCTAACAGCTTCCCTCCTAGTCATACTAAATGAGCTAGGCTTATTCCATTGAACCCAACTAAGAGATCTGCATGAATGCCATGACCAGCAAATGCAAATGTTGCACTGCAGCAGTGTTACACATCATGTTTTCTTCTAGGAAATTTCACTGTACTTAACATTGTTGGAAATTATATTAACTGCTCTTTTGGTCAGATATCCCAGGAAATAACTGAATTTGTGGTTAAACAATCAATAGTCTATGCTCACATAGCTTGAAACTGAAGTACAAGAATTGGAACTTGCTTCGTAGTAAGTATGTTAACTCTAATATAATTCTCTTCCTTTTAGATGTTTTTTTCCAAAATAAGCAAGATGGATATTTCACAGGCAGCAGGTTTAGAGAATCATGGAGAGACAGAAAAATGAGAAGGGGAAGAAAACAGAAAAGTATCTAAAAGTAACTGAGAATACACAAAATCCCTCCTCCCAAATAATAACACAATTTAGTGATAAAAAACTGAAACATTGTAACTCAACTTAGTGGTAAAAACTGAAACATTGTAACTCAACTGTTTTTGTGGCACATCCAGCCATAGTCCCTCAATGGCATGGTTTGCAGCAATGTATTACCCCTGACGACTTCCTGTCTTTTACCTTCTTACATAGCATGTTGTAGCTAATTTGCGGTATGTATGTGCCAGTAACAGTATAAGCCATTAGCTCATCTCAGTTCTTTGGAAAAAAAAATGCTGGAAAGTTAAACAATTTGGGTGACTTTGGGGACTTTTTA
Source organism: Galbula dea (assembly GCA_013399015.1). NCBI lineage: Eukaryota > Metazoa > Chordata > Aves > Piciformes > Galbulidae > Galbula > Galbula dea. The sequence continues at coordinate 3,526,327 of VWZX01000708.1, forward strand.
TTTGTTTGTTGATGGGTTTTTTTCCTTCCTAATTATTCAGTCTTCTCTTGAGACAAAGAATTATGCTTTGTTGTACATTGCTAAAGATGAAAATATAGTTATTCCATACAAGAAGGGAATATATTAATCCCTACCACAAAGCTTTTTAACCCACAATTTCTTACTCAGCTGAGTTACTCAAATTTATTTCTAAAAAAATTTGTCCCTCCTGCCACTGGTACTATTGGACAGATTGTTCCAATTACAGAGCTATAGTTTCTTTATGAAGCTGGCTTTGGTTTTACAGGCAAAATGACATGTAAGAAATTACAAAATCAAATATATATTGTGCCTATTGATTGTGTATCTTCAATGAGCTATAAAAATCACTGTCATAAAACCTCTTCATTGAATTACTACTTCAAAACTCAACATGAACAAACTGGAAAAGTTCTTTTACGGTTCTTCTACAAATATCAGATATATATATATTATTTCAGGAAGAAATTACATGATTACCATTAACCCTATAGTGAAATTGATTTTTCAACATACATAATACATCAGTACACCACCTGACACTTATTGGAAGTTTATGGACAAAAATTGGACTTGGTCACAAAGGTCTGGATTTGCAATATGCACTAATATTGACTTTATCATCAGATATAGAGCTTTGTAATCAACAACAAAGAGGATTTATATGAATCTTGATATTTGTATCTATTGACAAAGATTAGTATTGACATTTACAGAAATGTCTCTCAATCAATGTGAATACTCCCATAAATTTCTCTGAGCTTTCTGAAAATTTAAAGTCTGCATAAATTATGAAAAATAAAGTGTTTTGATTCAAATGCTTCTGAAAAGAACTTCAATCATAATTTTTTGCCTTTTATGGAGTATAATCTAAACAGGTTCTGTCCAATCTAGAATTTATTCTGGATAATAATGGTGTATTGTTATGTAAATATCACTAATTTTTTATTGGTTAGAATGTGGATAGTTTAGACTCACTATTCACTGCAACCTCTTGCAGTCAGAAGGATACCAATGTAATTATGTTTTCCCATTTATTTCTTGCTCAAGAAAACTAAAAACTTCTTAATTCAGGAAAGGATGTGGAGATAAACAATGATATTCAATCTTGAATGTTGGTATCAGTGTTAAGCATCTGTAAACACATTGCTAAAATAAATTCTTCTTTATTAATGCATTTTTAAAAGGCAACTCATACTGTTTTAAATGCAGTTGTGTTCAAAACAGAACAGGTCTTCATTAGGTTAGTCTCATGACAGGGCTTATCTTGCATACCTCAATGGCATGTGAACTGAATTTTGTTTTTGAAAATTCCTCCTACTTCTTGTACTGGAGGCCACAAAGGCATGTGTCTGAGGAACCTTGAATTCCATTTTTCTTCTGAGATATTTTCATGTAAATCAATACAATGTCAGCTCAAATTTAACATTAGAAATCTTTTTTCTACTAATCTTACTTCCCATTTCAAGACACTGCAAAACAAGCAAACTGTGTCAAACAGCCCATGCATCTGGGAAGCCCTGTTCTCAAGGTCTGAGTGAAAGCAGAATGAAACACCAATCTTGTGCTAAAGGAATTTCTATTATTTAAAATTGTCATAATTTCTTTTTGTTTATTTTGTTGGAGAACATGTGCTTGGTGAATGGTCTGTAATAGGAATGAGGGAACTACTACATTTTAGCACACAGTTCATGCAGGTAATATGTTTCCTTTTCACTCCCAGTGACCACCACCAAATTACTCCAGAGGAAAGAACCATATTGGACTCAAAAAAACAACACCCCCCAACCTACCTGTAGGCAGGTATATCTTTAATCCCAGACAGAGGTGTAGGTTTTATTCTGCCAAATTTTGATTTGAGCAGTGCAGAGATCTATATCTGGGTTCATCATCCAGATTTTTTTTCTAGTCAGAGGAGACCATAAGGCATTCCTAGAGCACAAGTCATCATACCTATTTTAAATTACCTCATTATCTCTGGTAGACATAGAAGTGAATGAGGTGGGGAGTTTATATGTAGATATTTACACTACAGACATCCAAAGGTTGGTGAAATACAGTTTAACCTTGGAGACTGGTTTAAACTCCAAAATAAGCAGATATAATTTTCAAAAGTCTCCCATCCATGATGGAAAATTAGTGAGCATTGCAAGCAATTTTATGTAATATGTTGGTACATTAACATCACTGCTAAAGCACATTGAAGGTTAATTTCAATTTAACAATATAATCCTTGAAAGCCTTCACTTATTACCTAGAGTACTGGAGAAATGGGTCAATGAGGTTGTTTATAGAGCAGAAGCTGATGCAAGCAGAAAGGCAATCTTATCAGGACCTGAGTATAAAATAACCACTGACTGCAGTTCCTTCATACGTGATTCACAGCAGGAATTCAGCAGGTGATTGATAAGGGGAGTACACCAGAAATGTAAGCAGGCTGCATATAAAAGGAATGTAAACAATTCAGCATTCCTCCCCTCACTTACCACCATGGAAATGTTAACAACAGTCTCTCTGTTGACATACTTTGCAGCTCAGCCTTGTCTCTACTGTGCATGTAGATGCTGAACTGGCTACAGATCCTCCCCAAACCTGCTGCCCTTCCAGACAGGGAAAAGAAGCATAATGCCTCCCACAGCCCCCTAGCATACCAGCATAAAGATAATATGGGATCTATTTGTCTTCCAGAAGCACTCACTAGGGGCAGGGATGATCAAGCCTAAATATCTACATATTTTCTCATTTTTACAGACAATCCTAACAGCTTAAAGCTCTCTGTTCCAAACTGGGGTGTTACTGCAAGAAAATCAAAATAAGATCCCAAGGCAGACCTGCAGAAGTAGCTCCTTTTGGGGCAGGTCCCTTATCCTGCTGTCTGGATCCTCCTAGCAACCTTGAGGAGATAGAAAAGGACAACATACAGGAACAAACTTGCAGGGCTGCAGATAGGAAGTGGGATCAACAGTACTGTTGAATAAAAACAGATTTTCAGTAGAGAGGATGCTAGAGAAGATCATTTCTTTAATAGCCATATTACATATTTATATAGGTTTTAGAAAGCTTATAGTGAGTAGGAGTATGCTGAGGGGTGACTGGGGTCTTCATTTTTTTTGGATATTGAAAAAAGTCTTAACTTCCAAATTTTCTATTTGTGAGAACAGATTGATAATTTTAAATTTTTGCACATTTATTTGATTTGCACTTTGGAATATATGAAAACTCTAGTGAATACATCAGTGTATTCTTAAGAGTCCAATCTGCATTCCAGATGCCTTTGTCTCCTATTACTGAGAACTACACTGACAAATTAGAATAAACACCTAGAGCAGTTGGATTCCTGAACCATTGTCACATCCTATATTAACACTGCTCATTTCATCCTGCGTATTTTGTAAAATAACCTTGTTATTTCAATACAGTTGCTTTATATGAGATCCTTGTACATTCATATTAGACAAGCTCTGCATGCATCAGGAGATCATCTTATGTGACACTGTTTAGAAGAACAAGATCCTCCAAGTTGTTTTGTAAAGATTCCCCACATTCCCCCATTTATTAACAACCAGAGTTGCTCAGTCAAGCATTTGAACACTGAAATCCTTCGACCAATTTTTTCACAGAAGCTTGAATTTATTCATAATTCATCTTCATTCTTCCTTCTGAGTATGAATGATAGTGCTTAGATATGTGAAGTCCAAAAAAGACTAAAAATGTTGCCTAGAGCAGACAACCCTTCTGTGTGTGTTTGCTCACTTTGGAAAAGTGTGGTGAGGTTCTTAGCCCTGATCCTTTCTACTTTCTTATGAGCAAAGAGAATATGATTCACACTGCAGCAAGGCAAAAAGGAGTTATAGAATATCTTGCCAGAACCATGTGTTACTCACCCAGAAGTCCTAAACAGAAGTCAGGGCTGCAAGAGATAAGCTCTAACTGAGGTATGCAATATCTCACTGAGAAATGTGTAGGTCTCAGAGGACTCAAAGGTGGTTAATAAGATGCCAAATGTTAAGAATTTTTAAGGGAAAATCTGAAGAAATGCTAATCTGTAATCAGCACAGCCATACCACACAGATGAGGCAATCTGTGGTAAAGACTAAAATTAGCATAATGTGCTATGTAGCAGGGAAGAGCCAGCATGGATTTTCTATAGGTAATTGTGCCTCAACAAACTTACTACAGCTCTTTGGTGAGATCAGCAGTGATATGGATAAGGTAGGGTTGGTTCATAAAAAATTCTTGAATCTCTAAAATGCATTTGGAAATTTAAGTTGCTGGAGGCTTTTCTGAGTGAAAAGTGGTCATTAGTTGGATGCTTTCGAGGTAAATACTTGGCCAGAAAAGGAAAACAAAAGGTGTAGTACATTGTCAATATTCCCAATGGAGTGAAATGTTCAATAGGATACTGTGATCTGTGCTGCTAACTTATCCATAAATTATCTGGAAAAGGAAATAGCTGAAGTGACAAAATCCAATGAGAAGTCACTGAAACTGACGTTGTTCAAAGCTGCAAAAATGCATACTTATTGTGCAGCAGCATTTCAGGAGAACCAACCCCAGTCCTAGCTATATTGCACACCTATAAAATACACATGGAAGATGAAGCTTAGTGTAGATAAATGTAAACAAATATATCTCACAGAAATGACCCTCATTTTAGGTATAAAATAATGGTTTACCGGTACTACTCTAGAACGAGTTTTAGTACTAAATTCTGTGTAGATTGTTGACTTAAGGCTCAGTGCAGTCAGTAAGCAAAGAAAATATTAAGCAATGTTAGAAAAGAATAAAGAACAAACCAGGAAACATTTTGATAGTGTAATCTACTGTTATTTGCAAAATCAAAGGGAAAAAGTACTTCAACATTTTCTTAAAAGGTATTAAAAATAATAATAGCAATACCTCCTTGAAGTAGGTTTTTTTATGTTAAGGCCATTTGAAAGGTCACCAGTTCTTAAGGTGTTATAAGTGTTGATAGTCCTTGCTAATTAAAATAACCTCCAACACACTAGGGTTGCTTTTTAAAAAACACTTATTTCCATCCTTTGAGAAAATGAATTTTACAAGTAATAGTACCTTCTCAAGTTGGTCCCCAATTATGCACAAACAGAAATTCTTTTTTCTCTCTTAGAATCGTTTTTCTGTATGTGTTTTTTTCTTTCCCTCTCCCCCTCCTCCTTACCTCTCTCCCTCATGCAACACAGTAGGAGAAGCAGCAGCAATTGGAGGTGTTGAAACCAGGCCACTACAAAATAATTGCAACTGCATTAGCACCAGAAATGCTTTAAAACCAATTAATGGGGAAATTCACTAAGAGCTCCATTATCTCTTTAAAGAGCTTTACATGCTTATGTCATGCAGCTTGTAAATAACAGGGATCTAACAGGAAATCCCTTTGTAAATTGTTCTTCAGACTTTGTAAGAGTAGGTGCCAGTCATGAAGCTACTGAAACATAAGTTTAACTTGAGAATAAAAGCACCACAGAATGAATCATGATCTCATTTTGGAAATTACTGTGGGTGGAAGTGGAAGACTTTGGCCAGACTGGTTACATTACAGATACAGAAGGGAGGTGAGGAGACCTGAGTTAAACAAGGGAGTGTCAACCACAGTTTACTAGTGATTTAAAGATTCTATTAAAGTTAGACATATTGGACAAAAGCAAAAACATCATAAATACATATAAAACACATAGGTACCTGACAAAACCCAGAAGGAATGCAAAATGTCATTCTTTAGTAGCACTCAGTCAAGAAAATAGGTAACACATTAAATTGTCTGGTTACAAGTCAAGATGCATGAAGCCAGGCTGGTAACACTGCACCCACAGAGTGACTGGTGTGGCATATCTGCATAAACAACTGAGCATTTGAGGGATCAGGCTTCTCCAGAAAACAGACATCACTGTCTGAGCTGGTATTTGGTACAAGCTTAATTGCCTTATTGTTTATGTTTATGGTCAAGAGTGATAATTTCAATAGGGCCCAATCTGACTAACCATGTCAGTTCACTAGGGTGAACTAGTGTGAAATTTGTGTTGTGCTTTGTTTGTCTGGTATTTTGTCTCAGTATAATCTTAAATAGTCTTTGTGAACTGTTATCTGGTTATAGCTTCATTGATATTAACTATCATGAAAACATAACAAGAGCAAATCTAAGGAAACAATCTGAAATTCATCTTTTTAAACCCAATTTCTCACAGTGCTCACATTGGTTAGACAAGAGGCTTTACCCAGAACAGCTGCAGGATAATCAGATGCAGCAGACCCTATCAGCAATATGTTAACATGTTGTGATAAGGAACTGCAGCAACTTTTTTTATTTTTTTTTTCCCCACATTCCTAATGTGAAATCATAATTTGAATTTTCTGTAGGTGTTACGGCACTCTGAAAAATCATGATTCAGATGCCAGAGAACAAGACACAGGACCTTTCTATTCACTTGTCCCCAGTATTGGGGTATATCCATATCCTTTGTGCTTATGCCAGACATAAATACAGATATTTATGAGATCCTTTCACTGAAATGTGGGTTATATGTGGTAATCAATCTGACTTTAGTGACTGAATTACACCCTACTTGTGTTTCCACTTCCTGTTCATTAAGATTGCTCCTAGAGAGGAAAACAAGGCAATCATTTTCTCTAAGGAAAGAGACAGACAAAAGAATAATGGAAATGTTATAAATTCAACAGTGTGGTTACTGTCCCCAGCTTTGCAGTGGTTGTGTTTTAGCCTTTGGGTGTCAGGCTTTCATTTCATACTACTAAGTAGTTCCTGAATTCCTGGGGTCTTATTGCTTCTGCATATTTTAAAATTACACTCTTACCCTTTTCATCCATTTAGCTGCCCTTATCCTTCTCTATCATGTGGTAAAAAGTGTGTTCAAGTTGAATTTACACTGAAGAAATCCCAACAGGAATTTCAGGTAGCAACATTGCTTTCATCTGACTGCTTCTTCAACAGACAACCCCAACTGTCTTTTGTTAATTTTGACAGAGAAAGTGTTTCAAATAGAATTACTGAAAGGCATCTGGTCTCATTTTGGTCAATACCTCCTTGGCATTGGGAAGCTACTGTGTTTGTCTTATAGAAATTAATGAGACAACTATCTCTGCAATGGAAGAAACAAAAAAGCAGCAAACCTTTAATGCTTGTCATAATACTCTTTCTTCTTTGTATTAGTAGGCACCATTAACACCAGAAAGTCTTTGAAGAAGCATTCTCCTAATGCATGTCATCTTTTTCACATCATACAGAGCAGTAACAGTAAAGCTGGTGATGATAATCATATATAACCTCTGTCAAGTTGACATAGACCTACAGAACCTGAGGAAACATTAACTATAAGTTCATTTTCAGATGGCTTTTTCTAATAGAAAGCTTTTTATCTTAAATGTAGGTTTGAAATTTCAGCGAGTTTGGCATAGTATAGGATACTGTCAAAGAATGTATAACACAAACCAAAATACTTGCAAGCAGTTTTTGATGGAATGAGTCATTTTAAGCATATATGTATATGTAATCATTAAATAAATAATTAAAAATATCTGATAAATTAGCTGTTTGATAGTGTTGGTTCACTAACATTGCACTCAGTGTCTCAACGTTTTATTTTTTACTGCTTTAAATTACATGAGTATCAGCTGTTGTGGTTAAATTGCAAGGTGTTTTTTAGCATAACACTACATAACAAAATTGTTAGCACCTTCTGATTTCTGGTAGAATCTGTAACAGGTCTGGTAACTCTGCACAGTATCTTGTTTCTTTAGCTAAGAGCTAATGATCTGGAAAATACGATGTAATGAGAAAAATATCTCTTCACAAATTTGTACTAAACCACTTGTAATAAAGTTCCAGGCATAACAAGGAGCACATGGTTGCCTAAACACCAAATAGCAATACAGGGTTAGGGGACTTAGCTGCTGTTCATTTTACTAGAAAGTATTCAAACCCTTATGAATCCTAAGAGATGCATGAAGCTTTGTACTTGAGATACATGTCTTTTTTCCCTTGCTTCTATGATTCTATTCCTTTTTACATTTCATAATAAAATATTCATCAAGGCATTAAAGTTGCTATATAGCCTGATAATTAGCACAGTAATCTGAATCCCAGTTCCTGTGCCAACCAGTATTTCAATATGAAGGCATCCATCAGCTTGGGTTCAAATCCCTGTTTTAAATTGGATGGTCTCCTAAACTACTAAACCATAGAGACAACCCTTTTTGGCTCAATGAATATTTCATTATGTCCAAAGTGAGGAGATGGAGAGCAGCATTCTTTGACAAGCTGGAAATTATCATGGTCACTGCAGAGCCAGGGCAGCAACTGTGAAGCTTTCAGGGTTTCCAGGGTTCTAAGTCCACATAAGCCCATCTGTCGACCTGTGAATTTGAAAATCCTGGAAACCCTCAGGCAAGTTGTAAAGGAGACAGTCTCCAAGGGTCTTTGTCCTCTCACCTGTTCATTTATTCATTAATCAGGTGCTAAAGAACTCTGCAGGTAACCTGGCATGTGATTAGAGGGTTTTGAAACATTTTTGGCATGAGCAAATCCATCAAAATCCTATCTGTCTTCTAGTACAATTTCACTGTAATCTCTGAAAAATAATTTGCTTTCACTGATTCAGCATTCCTCAACAGAAAAAGCAAAAATATTCCCACTTTCCAAACAGCTAAATGTTTACTTTGCAGGCTTAATTCATTCCACGTAGCATAGCCAGACAGTTCAATGACACACGCTGAAGGAGAACTCTCTATAGAGGAACATGACAGACTGGGTCACTGGCTTCTAATCCATGTGTGCTTTGGTGAAGATCGTGTTTCTGATATTTGCGTAAACTAGGATGCCAGGGTCTTATTGCTTTGAGGGGGAGGAGGAGATGATCCGACCGGCATGCCAAGTTCCTGTAACTCATCACTTGCCATTCCCCGGGAAGTGGCATTCCCCTAATCTGGCTGCCAAAAGCTGGTTTCTATTTTGCAGTCCCAAGGACAGTATAAAATCTCACTTACTTATTACCTACTTGTTAAGCTAACTGCTGCAAAACCTGTTTCAGATTTGCACTTGGTTTGAACTGGTGGTCAGCTACTAATAAACTCTCTTTCTCACTCTCTTTCTCTCTTCTTATTCCACCTCCTGGCCCTTTTCCCACCCCTCTTTGGGCATACTTCCAAGTGTCAGCAAAAACTGTGTCCCCAGCCACGTACAATAGGCAGTGCCTGCTGTGTTTCATTTTCCTTTCAGATGGATTGAAATACAAGACATAGAAAGGGTACTGTCTGGAGTCAAACTTGCTCAAAAAGCTATGTTAGTGTATTAGACTGCATGTTTTTTTGTGATATTGGTGCTTAGATTCATGCAATATTCACACATAAGACTTTGGTAGCTTTGGAAAAATCAACACGTATTGCAAGTTGTTCCTGGAACAAGCAGGTGTAATCCTGGGAAGATAAATGTAATCCAGTTGCTAGCACTGATTTCTTTAGCATTTTATCAAACTCCTTGTTGTAGCAACGGTCTTATGCTGTTTTTCCATTCTGTTTAACCAGCAGATGACTCAGTCCACAGACCAAGATAATGTAGGACAATTATAGCATTCAGAATGGTTTATGTGTGATTACTCAAAGCTTGTCTTCACTCTGTTTATTGGCTACCAGCACACTAAGCTAAATGCAAGTTAACAAATTCCTAAAAATACTCCAGGGATGAATCATCCCTTTCAAAAGGGTTCTGGAGAGTGTTTACCACTGTGATGGTAAGTCACGGGGTAGTGGGGAAGCCAATTTCTGTTACAGAAAGAGACAAGCTTGAGTCAGCCAAATGTTATGCTACAGATTCTGAATGCTTTGCCTGGAAGATGGCTATTATGAGTTAATGTCCTCAAACTTGGGCAGCTAAAGGAGATGGTTAAAGCAAAATTTTCCCAAAGTATCCACTTATCTTACAAGCCTGATTTCTCTTCCTTTCCTTAGAAATACAGGAATTAAGATTTTCTAAGTTTTTACAGGAGATATTTCCAAATCCTAAGTGACTCATCATTTTCAGGAAAAAAAAAAACCAAACTGAGAAGTCTGTTTGTTTGGAATTTAGATGCTTGACTTTTAACACTGATAATTAAAAATCTGTATTCAAATTCATGGCATAGCTTTGTGCTTGAACATTCTCTGCTACCTACAGAGCAAATGGAAGTATTTTTTGAAAGGAAGATATTCAATTCTTGTATTTTTTCCTTCAGGAAACTTTGGGTTTAATAGATCCAGAATTACTGGCAGATTTAAATAAGGTTTATGACCAATTAGGGCAATGAAACAGAATTTTAAAAATAACTTTTTTAGAATAGGGGAAGTGTAATTGAGATTATACTGTGCCATCTTCTTCACTGCCATCATTCATTGCAATCAAAGAAGTTTAAAATTCATCACAGGTAACCAATGAGATGTATCACATGAAAGGACATGGATTGGCATCTTCACCTTCACAGAGCAGATATCTTGGATCCTCTGCATGGAAACTACTGGCTGATCAAGGAAGTTACTTAATTTTATTTCACTGTGAAAAAGTTGAGTAAATCATATGCTGAGTTAAAACCTTTTTTTCTTAATGGTATGTGTGCAACTTAATCACACTCTGTTCCTTGACTACTTTTTCTCACAGTTATGCTTTAATAAACATGCTGATGTTTGCATTGAGATTGTGTAATAAATCTTTAACAAAGTAGCCTATGAAAATTCTCACTTGTGGTCTCACATCTCTCATCAGAAGGAAAAATGTTACCTAAGATGTGGTGCAGCCATGTTTGTAGAGGCAGATCTGGGGAATTGCCTGTTGGAAAGCATTTTTCTGGCAAGTAAGTGAGGATATCTTTAGAAAATCACCTATGATTGAGACTTTGAAACATCAAGCAGAAGTGTCTCTAATAGTAAAACCTCCCACTCGATCCCTGTGGGCATTTGGAGGAAAGGCTGATGCTCTGAAGTGATGTGGTACATCACCGTGGTGCCCAGTGAAAGTCCACTGCAAAACCTTTGCTTTTAGGTTGATGTGAACTGAAAGCTCGTAGTTCCTGCACTTTGTCAGATGATGCATTTACTGTCCTTCCAAGAAAGTACTTTGAAAGAGGTGCTGTAATGCAGCTTCACAAAGTGAGATGCAAAATAAATGAGCCTGCAGGCTAGATGCTACTTAACAGCCTTCAGGGAGCTGTTTATTAAAGCCCAACTCTGCCTCACATCCACCCTCGCCACCATCACTGGCAACAGGGATAGCTCAGAGCACTCATTGGAACCATTGGACAGTTGTAAACTTGCCAAATTGTCCACACGTATGAGAAGCCAGCAAATAAATGTTTGAAAACTTTATATTTCAGATCTTTTTCTCTCACTTTTATTTTTACCACTAGATGAAGGCAGAGTCTGAGAAGGCCTCTTACTGGCTTTAGAACCTAAGACACCTGTAATCTCCCGTGTCACCAGAAACTTGGCACACCTCAAACTTAGAAGACTAAGGGTTTATGTGGTAAACACATATGAAGAGAAATAGGTATTAGTGAATATTTTGTAGTGAGAAATTGATATTAATGAATCCCTGAACAAGGATACCACTCAGATACTGGTTTGGCTTAGGGAAAAAGTCCTGATGACTTCCACTTGCTGCATATTCCTAACTGAAACCCTCCTGAAGAAAGAAAAACAGGTATTGGTGCCAATAAAAATACAGAACAGAAGTACTACCTACACCTAAATGTAAGTGAACATCTGCGCAGCCACAAGTGTCTGCAAGCCCACCTTCAGATTACGAGCCTTGCCTACTCCTACCTCACAAATGGGAGGAATTTATTCACTGCTATGTCCACATGATTCTGTAAGACATGTAAGAGTAGAACAATCACAGAGTGGTTTTGCAAACAAATTTAGTTAGAGTTAAGATTTATTGTGGCAGCAAATTCACAGTTTTATGCTAATTTTACTTTCTTCTTTCTCACAGGCATGATAGGATTAGAATAGTATCCAGACACTAGCAAAAAACATATTCTGGAATAAAATTACATGCATAGAAAGAATTAGTCCCTCAGAAAAGTGCTTGAAGAAGTCCAAGTACAAATAACTGTCTTGGGTGTATGGTTTTCTCAATTGCATATGCATTTTCTAAAATTAGAGCTGCATGAATAACAGTTTTTCCTATTTGCTGGCAGCTCTAAAAACAGACCAAATCAATGAATGTACAGGCATCAGAGGACATTCAGTATTGATTAAAACCAAAACATTTTCTTTTAAAAAACTTCTGAAATTAGATATTTTCCTTTTTTCCAAATTTTTAATAAGAAGAATTGGTAAAGATATGAATTTACAAAGTACTCAAGTATAGCTGTACATATATTTTATACATGCAAAGTTCTGCCTGGAAAGGCTCATGGAAGTCATAAAGTAGTAAGTTATAGCCTGTTTTGCAACTGCAGACAAAATGCCAGAACTCAGTTGTGTACCAACATCAACCACCCCTGATATATGATGCATCATTTCCTGGTTTATGCCTTTTTTTCCCCACCTATTTTTAACTATTTTTTCTTCATTTTTCTTATTTTCATTCTCCTGTTCAGCTTCTGACCATACCTACCTTAATTTACTTTGGATGCACATGTGTGCACACTGAAATCAGATCATTCATGCATTCAAAATCAAATAGGAAAACAAGTCTTCTGTGCCTCAGTATTTCTGGGTTTGGTGTGATTGACACTACTAGGGTCTGAACTGGTTTATCTTTTTGATACTCTTAAAAAATTAGTAACCTTGTTGACCTCCTAGAACTGGGAATAGCTAAGCAAACAAATGGAAGAGAGAACCTTGTTCAGACTGTTAGACTAAGCAAACATGACAAGGAAATCACTAGAGTGGACTCATACATATGCACTGTCAAGGTGTCATCCTGACAAAGTGTCTTTCTAGACTACAGTCACAGATTTGATACTGTCAGCAAGATTTAGAAGTCAAATACATGTATTTTATTGTTAGAATTAAAAGGAAAGCTTTAAAATCCTTATCCACAGCCTTTTTTCAACAAGGTATTAAGTAAAAATGCTGTTAAGGCAAAAAAAAAGGAGAAAACGTGCAGGGAAAGGTCAATGAGAGAGGTTTAAAGAAATGCTGCCAATGACTCATTAAAGCTAACTTCAATGATGATTTTAAATAGTGCCTTTGCTTCCACTGAGGTCCTGCAGTCTCTCCAGCAAGGATCAAAGGCACTGGGGTCTTGACAGGAGATAAACAAATGCATAAAGCTCATGAGTGTTTGAATTCATCCTTCTTCACTGAAACATGCAATTACATCCCCTTAATTAAAATTGCCTGGTTGTATAGCTGTGTGTGCATTAGGAGTGTGAATGAGAAGTGTGCTAGAGGCTTGATTTCTGGTGATGATGATGATGACAGCAAGAGGAACTGGAGCTGAGACTCCCTGAGACAGTAGTTCCTGGTAGCTATGGAGGACTGACCACTGGCAGTGGGTTTAATAGAAACATTTGATACATGTCTGCCTAGACTGCTCAGCAGTAATTAAAAATTTGTTCTCTTGTACTATCTTGACTTTAATTACACTAGAAATGTAATATTCATATCTTTTTCTACAGAAAGGAGGAAAAAAATATGTTGTTGCTTCAGACATGTATCAAATGGATATCTGTACACTGAACACTGATGGTGGGTGGGAAAAAATACTTGTGGTATAGATATGCTACAGTTTCAGATGTCTCTACCATCATCATTATGATATGCACGATAATGCATTCTTATGCATTAAGAAGCATAAAAGGAAAAACTAAACCCTAAGCTGACCAAAGAAACACAAATTTTAACACCGTGAATTTGCATGTTCCCCGTGTTGGCTGAGCAAGGGAAAACCAGCCCACAACAGTTTTCCACCCACCTGGAGCTACTAGCTGCATTTCCTTCTTGTGCTGCTGAAACATTTTGTCAGATATCCCAAAAGTCCTCTGTGAGCTAGTAACAAGTGTGTACATGAAGGAAGGAAAAAGGAAGGAAGGAAGTGGAGACCAAGTATGAACATGTCATAGAATGGAGAAATATTGCAGAAAATTCCCTGTCTCTCAAACATAAAATATTAGTTTGAAGAAATAAAATTTCCATGTGATAAAGTGTGATTTTTAATTGTTTTATGGGGAAGATATTCCTGGAGGAATTTTTCACTTGGAGAGTAATTACCAGCAATATTTTGAGCGCTGATGCCTTTGGGCAGCAGTTTGCTTCTGTTTCATTTTTAGGTACTGTCATGTCAATCAGATCTGTGGCTGGATTCACAGGCAATTGTATCACCTAAACCAAAGAAAATACATGCTGTAAGGCATGTCCTCACACCCATGTCTAAGGCAGAGTTATGTCATCCAGACTTTATTGCAGATCAGCTTACAGCATCATAATCTTAGTGAATAAATCTCAGGATAAAAAATTGTTTACATAATTGAATAAAAATTTACTTAAATATAGCAAGGAGCTCAGATCTATTTTTCTCAAAAGATTTCAGGATATGGTTCCAAATTGAATTGATCCACTCTCACCATACCCTGTGAGCATCATGATTCCCCTTCCACAGGTGGAGAAGTGGACAGTGAGACAAAATGAATGAATTGTTTCAGACCATGCAGAATTTTATAACAAAGCTGTGATTATTTTTTTTTTTTGCAACTCCACAGCAAAGCCATATAATGGCCAACTGCTGTCCCTTGAGTTGCTCTGACTGTCATTCTTCCATGAGTCATTTGCATTTTCAGTCTGATTAAACTTATGTTAAACTGTACAGCCCACCTGCAAATCAAATCCATAGCACTGAAATGGACTATAACAATTTTTATACAACTCCACAGACTACTCTGACTTTACACTATGTATAAATTGATTCACTTTTTGGTCTTTAGTGACTTTGAATTTTTATGGGGAAAGTGACATACTGTGTTTGTTCCCTGTTCCCATGAATAACAGTTTCCATCATTACTGTCCTTAAACAGCCAGAAGGTACATTTGTACTTTTCTGTTCTATCTTATATAAACCCACCTTTTAAAAACTGTGACAGTAGATCTCTGACTAGTTTAAACATTACTCAATTACATTGTGAAGCTGAGCAGCTCATTCATAGCTATTCATATCCTTCTGTATTTCTTTATCATTCATCATTTAAAAGGCTGTTTCTGAGTTAATCCTCTATGTTCTTTTGTTTCCAGTTGTGAATATTCATTTGGTTTAGGAAAGAGACAAATGTGGATTATCCTTAAATGATGCCTCAAGGTTAAACTGGCTGGGAAAATAAAAGATTCCAAAACCCAACCAAACAAAAAAAGTGATATCACAAACTCTGGCCTGCACAAACTTGTCTCTTGGCAGTACAAAGCACTATCAATTAGGAAGATTTTATAACGTGGTACTCCCTCTTCCTCTGCTATGCTTTTTTCATTAGGAGAGCCCTTTTTCTTCTGAGATGAGAAAAACTACAGCTAACAGCATTGGCTCTGTGCTGCTCACTATAGGAGTTCCTAAATAATATCCCACCAAGGAAAGAAAAAGAAATTTATACTTTCCAGAAATGCTTTGTCTTCAGAAAAAGGATGCCCTCAAAATAGAATGACCTCAACTGCAGCAACTCACACCAGGCTCAGCCTCTGAGGCCACGCTAGCAGATAGAAGAGTCTAAAATGATCAGTTTTCTTTTACTGTTGTTTTGAATAACTTCTGAAAGACTTCAGCAAGCCTCAAGTTTGATGTATCATTGCCAAATGGCAAACATCCTTTCTCTGAAGATTTTTTTTCATATGTATGAATCTTTATTATATAGAAAAGAGACTTAAATCCCAGAGGTTGTAGAGGTCTCTGTTCACCTTGGGACACAGTTTCTTTTCATAAACAAGTCACTTGAGAATAGATTCCTGCTAAAGTTTCAGGTACAATGAAGAAGGAAAAGTCCTGCCTTTATATCTCTTCAGGGCTTCGTCTTTAATATTCCTTTAGGTGATGGCAGTGAAGCTTTAATATGTCACAATGTCAATTCTTGTTGATGTGGCATGTAGTTAAGGTTTAGAAAAGGCCATCAACAGCTACATGGTAAATATATTAGGCATAGACATGTAAAGGAAGAAATGGCTTAACTCTAGGTTCATTCTCTGAGACCATACCTGATGAAGACTTATAAAACTTACTGTAAGGGGCAGTTTTGCTCCAGGGCAAATCTTTTGCTTACTGTGTCTTTGATTAAGTAAGGAGAGATGGAACATTACTTTCCACACAGAAGTTAGAGTGAAAAAGATCAAGAAATCTTTCATCTAATGCTTTTTACTGGGTTTTGGTTTGTTTTGGTTTGGTTTTTTTTTTTAAATTCATCATCTATTTTTTGTGGCACTCGGTTTTCTCAAGCACATGAAGGAAAAGAACACTCAGGCAGTATCAAAGTCACTGGCTTTTTCTTATCTTTCTGCATTTCATTCTAGTTTCTCTGGCTTTAATCACAGGGTTGGGGGAGAAGCTGAGCACGGAACGTTGGCAGGAACAGAAAGTGGAGGCAAATCTTACCTCTGCCTATCCCTATGAAGTTTGTTGACAAAGTATTTCCAAGAATCCTGTGTAGTCCTTTTGCTTAGAAAGACATATTATTCATGTCCTAGTAGTTCTGTGGTATGTGCTGGTGGACACTGAAGAGAGTTTTTTCTGTGGCTCATTTTTATTACTTTTAAGGCATTTTGCCAGCTGACTCTTACTCTTCTAGCCCCCTCCTTGCCTCTTCCTTTGGAAGTGTAATGTTCTCTGTCCTCTTGATGTAGCTTTATGAAATAAATGACTGCAGGCATATCTGAAAGTGTAGCAAAGTGAGATCAGAGGAGATGGGGGAGATTTACTTCAAAAGGCTGCACCAGATCTGAACTGAAATGCTGGTAGAGAGACACCTGTAGACACCAGTTCATTAATACAATCAGGTAAAAGTCACATGAGTCTTAACCAGGACAGAAGCCTGAAGTTTATTATTGCTTGGGTGCTTCAGCAATGAAAACAGTATAAGCATGGGGACATGCCTACCTTGTAGTCAGAATGGACTTGGAGGCAGAGAATTAATATCTTGAGCAGAAGGCTGTCACACCTGTGAGCTGGTTACTTCAGCCTTAATACAGGTAAACTATGCAAATCACAGCTAGTTTAGAGATTAAGGAAAAAACTTTGCAAATTCACCTATAGTCACTCCATCTGTACTCCATGACTGTGTAGTCACTCCATCTATACAAAATAAATTGCTAGAAAAAAATCACCCTGCCTCAGAGAATCAGAGACCATATCTACTCATAAAGCACAGGGAAAGATAAACTTTGTCTGTTTTATCAAGTGTAATTCCTTTCTTTCTTTTCTTAAAAGTGACTTATAAATTCTTTCCCAACATCTGAAAACCCAAGCAACTCTTGTCTTCCTGGCAAAATGTAATTGGCTTAATCTAGGCATACTTGTGTAGTTAGCACTGCAAGGGAAATCCTTCCTTCAGATAATCATTTGGAAGGGTGAATAAAGATTTCATATCAACAAATTGAAGTTCCTCTCAAGTTGCTGTAGCTTTTATGAATCTGAATGAAGCACTTGGGTCTTTGAAACTTGTATCTGAAACTCTTATATACATCCTGCTTCCAATGTGACCTTTAAGGTTTTATTTTTTTGATAGGCTGCTGTTCACAGCAGGGAAAAATGGCAGGAGATTTCTTTATGGCAGAATAAAAATGTGTTTACCTGAAGTAAGAGTAAAACAGAGTGCATACTTTTATTTCTTTTAAAATGACAGAAAATCAGAAAAGAGTCCTCAAAGAGCCTTTGAAGAACTTGGATCACAATCTGGAGCAGAACTTGGAGGTAATTCACTTATTTTGTTCTTTGAGAGACATTTATTACCATATATTTACCATTCAGGATAGATGCTAATTTCAGGCTTACTGAAACTATGACTTGTTTCTTTAGTGGTGGCAATGGATAAACAGTTCAATTTTATTAAAACAGAAACTAATATGCTATAGGTATTTGTCTCCTTGAACTGTCTGTGCAAGTTCATTTGATGATAAGATTACAGGCCAGAAACATTCACTATGCAGCTGTCCCATGTTACACATTTACCATAGATGTGTAAGTTGTGGTTTTGGAGGTCCTAATTAATCTTGACTTTGCTCATCCCTGAAAGGAATTATGCTAGCCAAAAGCCTGCCACAGAAGCAGAAAGATGTAATAGAATTTAACATTGAAGTATTAATTTCATTTTTATTTTGGTCAAGCAGGACAAGTGGTACAATGTGTTCAGTCTTTCTGCAACCACATGTCACCATCTAAGTGGGAACTATAGTGTTCCCATGTGTCTTGATGTTCAGCAAGGTGCCTCAGGGTCTGAGCTAAGATATACCTAATCTCTGAAGAATTTTGACACCTGTGCCACTGGGAAGGTTTAGGCAAAAGTAGCTGGGGTTCAGATTTCACAAAGAGTTTACCTTTTAGACTTACTGGTCTGGTGAATAATGTGCTAAGAAAAATCCTCAGAAAATGTGAGCCTAATTCCCAGACCTGTCTTTGGTTTTCTAGGTGTCTTTAGTCACTTTTCCTCTTGCTTATTTCTTTGCAAATTCTTTGCCATTGAAAGGTGAATAATGATGCTGTATACACTATGTTATGAAGACTGTGTATTGCAAAAGGTTCAATAATAATGAATAGTTTTCAAACGCTGCATTGCCACCACAATGTATATTGTTCTTAAGTCACCTATGTATTGCACCGCACACCTGATATGTGAGTTGCTAACCATCTCCATCAGTATGCAGTACACTTTCTTTAGACTGAAGGGCGTAACCTTTGAGAGTGCCATAGTATAGCACCCATCAAGAGAAGGTTCACAAACAGCAACATCAGCAAGATTTCACTTGTGCAAACTTGCAAGCCCCATGGGTGTTCAGAGTCACTACTTATTAAATTCTGAACAAGGAGAATTAGTGAGCTCACACAGAGAAAAATGATGTGCAACTTCTAATTCAGCCCAAATTTCATATGAAAACAGACAGTAGAGATTTATTATGGCTTTTCAGAAACTCATATGACAGCCAGTTGGTGGTATTTTTGGTAAGGTAAAATTATGCCTATTATCTATGGAAATCCACAAAACATAACTTTCAGTACATGAGTTTCAAATACCTCACACTCAGCAGGAAAAGAGTAACTGTCAAAGTAGTTATTTAGTTACTGAAAACACACTGTGTGTAGAGAAATACTCCAAGATGATGTAAATTTTTAATATTCCCTGTTCTACCCTTATGTATCTGCTTTACTTTACTATCTTAATTCAGCTATGTTAAATCACTGAGCTACGTCATAGAAGGCTTTGAAATACAGCTTATAAGTTTGTAGAACACTGTATCCTGTTTACAGCTTTCCTAACAAATGTCCAAGAAAATCTCAAATTACAAGGACTCTGTGACAGTTCAGCTGCCTCTGTTTCCGCTGTCCTCCTGTAAAGTTTCCAAACAAATGACTCTGCTCTGTCTAAATTTTGAACATCTTAATTTTCCTTTATTTGACAGAAAATGCATTAACTTCTATCAATTCCATTCACACTGTATAGCAATCTGTTAATGAACCAGTGACACTAAAAAAAGACCAATCTCCAAAATGAAAAAAAGAATTAATTTCAATTCATCTTAATATAAATGGAAGTAGTACAATGAGTGACAAATCTGCACTAGTGCTAAGAGACATCTGGGATTTGATCCTCCACGGAACATTGCAGTGAAATGCTTGGCCCTATTGGTGCTCACTGAATTCAGAAATGAGCCTTTATATCCTCTGTATTGAAGAGTAACTATGAAATCAATATCCAATATAGTTAACATTCAGGTAAAGCAATTTCAATTTCATCATTTCTACAGAGGTTTCATACAGAAATAGTATTACTATTTAAAGGTAATAAATAGAGAAGGATAAATGGATTGAAAACACTATCCCTAGAGAAATTTAAACCCAGACTGTAAGCATTAGGAATATTGTATAGTGGGGAGATGTACTGGATGTACAGGATGCAAATGTACTCTACCTACACAGTGGGCAGTGCTACTTATCTTGATATTCACCTTTTACAAGGTTCTGAAGTGGAAATGGTTGTGTGTATACAGACTCTGTAGTGCATACTCAAACTCTGGATCAAATATTCCAGTCACCTAGGAGAGCTGTTTCTACAAATGCTGTTTTCTTCATGAGTAAGGACTGTGGGAGAATATACATGGGAACGTGAAATATCAAAGTAAGTTCAAATCTGAAGTTGTCTCACCCACATTTTGTTTTTTAAAAAATCATTCTTAAATAAGGAATCTTACAAAGGTTTCTTGTATTCACTGTGTAAATTTTAACTGCTCTTCATTGCATAACGTGGGTCTCCACACATCATAACAACCAGTTTTAAATGCTTTTTCCTAGAACCTCCTAAATGTATTGCTACCTGCATCTTTCTTTGCTAGTTAATGATAATAGCAATTAACAATAAACTCTTGGTACACAGAAACACACAAACACTTCTCACTAATTTTTCTGCAATGTACACATACTGTTAAGGTTCTCAGTGTTATTTCATAGGTCTGTCTTCTTTCGAGGCTGCTGTTATCAGACAGCGACAAATCCGTTGGTTCTGGTTGTACTATGCTCTGATGCTCAGCCATCTCAATCTGCTCTCTGTGCTCTCCGAGATCTTCTTGGAGGGGAAAAAACCCAAGGCATAACAAAATAACTCAAAACCCAGGCATAGCTCTCTCTTTCTCTTTCTTGAAGATATGGAGAAGGCTGTCACCCATCTGCTCGTTGTGTGTGTCTGAAGTGATGCTCTCAAATGACTGGAGGCATCTTAGGATACCACTGTTGTTTAAAATATTACTGTGCTCCATTGGAGACATACATGTTTTTATTTTCCCTGGATGACTTCTCATTAAATGGATCATTCTACATTGCTCTGCTTGGCTTCTCATAAATCTGGAAGTCCCCAGAGGGTGTAACATCAATTTCTAAGGCTTTTAGCTTTTTTTTTTCCAAGTTGAGACAAAATAAAATACCAACAGGTCTCAATTCTGGATTCATTTGTGCTGTTCCTTAATTTAATATAATTAAATGTAGCTCTGAGTCTGATTTGCATCTTTTGACAAGGCAATTGTTTATTTTCTACTAATTCATTAGAGTGGGTATAATGGTGACATAATGGTGATGCAGCAAAGCCTCTGTTTCCCTGAAAACTGCTTGAACTCACAGCTAAACAGTAGTTTCCCATCAGACATTATAATTTCACTTGTGCTATAATTAATGAAAAGGACTTCTGTGGAACTTTGCAGTAAAATTCAGAACAATTGTAGGTAAATTTAGAATAGTTTTTCTGTTTACATTTTTGTGCTACTTTTTAATCAAGTAAAGTCAAATCTAGGTTTAGGTTGCTCCTGGCACTCATTTTTACATTTCTTTTTGATTTCTTCCACTTTTTTTTTTTTTTTTTAAGTTAGTACATTCATTTTCTGTTAATAGACACTAAAAAAATCCCACTTGTGAAATATTCTGGTACATTTCTTTGTGTGTTTAATTTAATTTTCATTTTTTTTCACCCCAGGCTCTGGCTGGGAACAGAGACACAGCAAACACAGTGAAGGTCTTTATAATGTTTTAATTTTGGGGACATAAGAGGGCTTTGCTACATCTGAATTGTCATCGGTATTCAAGTCATAAATGGAATCATGCTTTATAATACCATATGATTCTAAGAGTATGTCTTTATGAAAAGTATACTTGTTCCTCCATACCAAAACTATTAATTATCAGCATAATATACAGTCTATAGCAATTATCCACACTCTTACAAATTAAAATGTCATGTATATGGCACAGAAAAACCATTACTGTGAGATTCCCTAGTATGTTGTAGCATTACATAAGACTCCACAGAACAGAAAAGGGGAAGACAGTGACTCTTATAACTGCAATAAAAACATGGGTTTTTTTCTTTTTCATTTCTATGAATTAGAAACCTTGAAAGTTTTCAGTTCTTTTTTTAATCTGTTCCAAGGGTTTAATTTATTTGTACTATTTGTAAGAATAAGAAGGAAAAAGGAAGAAAAAAAGAAAGTCAATTTTCTGAGATTACTGAAGATAAAAACTATTAAGACCCCAATCTAATTATGAGATAGGTGTTGCTAATACACGACTTATTCAAGACCTTGAGCTTTATATGGTAAATTATCAATTTCAGGTTTCTTAGAAGACAAACCCACCAAACTTTTCGATGTATTTGAATATTAGTTTCGTTCAGGAGGAATAATGTTTCAGAACTTAGTTGTCTGCAAAGTACAGCAGTAGTTAGCATTAGTTTGGATAAGTTCAACACCACAGCTCACCAGGAGAATCTCAGGTTCATCTCCTTCAGTGAGTGCTTGTGTCTGTGTTTGTTTTCTGCATGCTTGCATACCTAAGGGTAAAATTAGTTTTGATTTTTCACAAGTGCTATGTAAATCACAGTAAAGAGATGAAAAGCACATTCCATTAGTGAAATGGCAACTTCTTTGAAAGCTGGTGGTTTATTTTTTTTTCTCTGTGTGTAATGTTATATTCTTGAGAAAAATTGCTACTTTGCTTTTTTTTCCCCCCTCTTCTATGGAAACAAAACAAAGCTCTTGGCAAGGCAGCCTGCACTTACAGTCCTCTTCCTTCTCCTTTGTGCAGTGTGATGTCACCACTTGGCAAAGGGAAAGCCATTGTTTGGTGAGACTCCCAGAAATGGCCTTTCTCTGCTCCTGATTTACATGTTAAGAAATCGGATGGGAATTGCTTGCTGTGGTGACTCCCACTTTCCTTTCGGTTAAACACCATTTGGTAGTAAATATCCACAGGACACATTGTTATTCATGGTACATCCTCTCTGCCACCTAAGCACTCGGTTTTTTGTTGTTGTTCTCTGGAACTCTCAATTTGAATGGAATTTGCAAAATAAAGCTCTTCTTCCTTTCTCTCCTTTCTCCTCTCTCTCTCTTTCCAAACATTACAAATGTTGGCTCTGATATTTGAACATTTCAATCCTAGAACAAAGACAACTTGTTTCTTTATTTCAGAAGTAAACTCATAATAGTGGCACACTTCCAGAGTGGTGCACTGCTCCTTACAGGATTGTATTTACCATGCCTTAGACAAGTCATGGCAAAGCTATTCTCTTTTGAAACTGCTCAGGATTGATTCATTTTATAACCAAGTGTTCCCTTCTAGATTGCAAAAAAAGAGTAGGGTTAAATTAGGAGATAAAGGAGGTTTTGTGATTAAAAGAGCTAGATAAAACTCACAGAATCTACAGTTGTCCCACAGTTTTCTCTTAGGGTTTAGCAAATAACTTTATTCAAGTTTTCACCTGTAAAATGGGGAAAATGCTTGTTTATGGTTTGGTGGGAGTTTTTTTCTTTGTTTGTTTGTTTGGGGGGTTGTGGTTTTTTTTTTTGTTGTTTGCTTGTTTTTTGTTTATTTTGGTTTTAAAGGAATTAGGTGTTTTGAACCTCTTAGGAACAGAGTGCTCCTTGTGTGTACAAGAACTACCATGGTGGATTCCTGACCTCAGATGAGCCCTTTATGACCCATTGTGAGAAAACAGCTAATAATAAATTCCAAATCCCCAAAAGCCTCAAACATGTTGGAAATTCAGTTCCAATCTGAATCATTTTTCTCTTTGACACCATAAGCATAATGTAAACAGTGGCAAAAAATCCTCTGACTTCCAAAAAGTCAGTACTCCCCACTATTGAGCCACTTAATTTGGAGTACTACTTAGATCTGTATTTAGGGTTCAGGCAGTTCTCAGTTACAGGAAAAAGCTTGCTGATGTGATTACTTCTGGTTTTTTTAAAGCTTTTAAAAATGTGCCTTATCCGAACATTTGCCATCTTCTTTGGTTAGAGTATGATAGGCAGGATCCCCGGTTGATGTAAGTCAATGTTGCTCTCATTTACACTGTATTAGGTTTGGCTCTCTGCCTTTTAAATAAAAAGGGAGCTCAGATATTGTTGTAAGTACTGCTGTGAGCTATTTTTACTTAGTCAACCAAGAAAAAATATCACCACCCTAAATAAAGAGAGTTTTAACAAGTCCTGAGTAGGTACTCTGAGGCTGTGAAAAATCTGTTTCTTCTCAGTGAGCATCTGGAACCCCCAGCAGAGCTCTGGCCTGTTCCCATACGCTTTTCTTCCAGCAATAACACTGGAGAGTGGCAGTTTCCCATCAGCTCTGCAGAGCAGAACTGTAACCTCAGGAAGGAGTGAATAAACATCATTGCCAAGCAGCAGCTCCTGAGGAGAAGGGTGAAATTTCACGTGTTTAGTTCATGTGGAGAAAGGAATGTTGACCAAGTTCAAATGAATGATTGGAAAAATATCCTGGGCTTCATTAAAATTACTTTCTCCCTCTGAGGTCTTGACAGCCACTTTCTGTTTCATGACAGCAACATTTTCCAACAACAAAATTGCCAAATAATGCTGAAGCAACCTTTATGGAAATAATCATTAAGCAACTGGCTCATAATTACCTAGACAAAGGAGACACTTTTTTTAGACACACTTTACATTGCAAGTACTGTGTAAGACTGTAATTTGTGTTTTATCAGACAGTATGTGCACCTAAATGCAATCCCAATTTAATATTCAAAACTCTTTATTGTTTTCAGAGTAAGAAGTTTGTATCCTTTACAATTGCTAAAATCCAGCTAATGCAACTGAATGTTATTATTCAATTAACAACTTCACAAACCAAGAGATATTAGTGTGTGCAACAATATGTCTTCTAGCAGATAATGCATGTTTCCAAGAGAGACCTCTGAAAGAATACAAATTAACTCATCAGGAGCTTGGAGTAAAAAAATTATAAGACAATGAAGAGAAAAAGATAGCAACCAGTGAAAGAAAGGGAGAAAGAGAACAGATATGGTACAAAAAGTTATATACAATATGGAAAATAAGTTGCAAGGATTTGAAAACATCTGGAATACATTTCTGGAATGTCTCTGAAAAACAAAGCAAACCACAGGAGGAAAGTCAGACTAAGTGTTACTCAATTCTCTTCTTCCTTTCCTTTTTATAGAGGGGGAGATGCAAAATATGTTTAATGTTAATGGAAAAATTCCTTCCCGTATATGTATTCTGCCTTCACAGGCCTCATCTGAATAAGAACAAACCTAAATTTAAACATTTTGACAGCTCCTTAAAAATCAATGGGATTATTCTTGTTTTACAATTAGGTAATAAAATAGCCTGCGTAAAAACCTCTTTCCAGTGATTTTGGTGAGCTTTGGAAGATGCTAGCTCCAAGTGCCTTGCCATCAATGAAATTGTAATTTACAGAATTACAAGTGACATTTTCCATCTGTACAAGAGCTACAGGAAGACCAGTATTGGCCCAAAATGCAGTGAAATACATTTGTCCTGGTTCAACCTCAGCATGCAAAAAGTATTAAAGGTGGAAAGGCTAGTCAAAAACAAAAAGTTTGCAAATCTGTACAGTACCACTTAAAATAAAGATTTGCAGATCTGCAGACGTGATACATGTACTGTGTGTTCTATGTCATTTTACAGGTATGTGTGGTAAAAAATTATTGACTGCCCCTGCTGAGGCATGTATCCACCCTTCAGAAAATGTAAGAATTCTGGTGTTAGCCAAAAGTCAAGGTTTTTGTCTGAAACAATGACTTGGATCTCCTCCATTCCATTCTTATGAAAAAAGCAGGGTTATTCTGAGAGTCCATGAGTGCGTCAGCAAAGCTGATGTCATGAGAATGGGATCAGGCTCAATGTTTCTGAGGTCTTACAAACTGGAGAGCTTGCAAAGTACTGTGAATTCTGGACCTGAAACAAGCTTCCATATTTCAAAGATAGTCAGATTGCTCTGAAAAAACCCCAAAAGTAGTGCAAAAGTAACACTTTAGGGAATTCTGGATCCTTTTGCTTCCCACGCTCCATTATTACCAACCCACTGTCTCAGTATGGAAAGCTCAGGGCTCAAGATCTGATGATGCCAGTTACCAGAACTAAGGATAGGTTATCTTTGTGTCCATGCTTGGAAGGCAATATTCTAGTTTAAGCCAATCTGAAAAGAGAGATCTAAAGCATAAAGATCGTAACTGGCCTTAGTAGTGATTCTATCCCATCATCTGTGGTCTAACCCTGGCCACTGACACCTTTTGTAAAGTGTGGAGCCATTTTTCAATGCATCTGACTTTTGTCTTTGCTAAATGCCTTACAGTTACTATCCATACAAATCCTACAAGAGTTCTGCTTCTTATACAACTATGTGATTCATCAAGTTTTTGCTTTTAAAAATGGAAGGTCAAAATTCTCACCTTTTATACTTTAAAACAGGATCCTATATCAGCGGAGTTGTAACCACCCCCAATCAAACCTTCGGTCATAAGGTGTTCAGGTCTTAACTGAAGAACCCAGAACTTAGGCTTTTGTGGATTCCACATACATAGACATTTTCTGAGGTAGTGAAGTCACAGCTGTACAAAATCTGAGCACTTACTGTTCTCCAATAAAAAAAAGCAAGATTATGGTTTAATTCCCTATTCTTTTTCCTAACTGATTGCCTGAATCATGAAACAGCAACCTTTTGTGAAGGCCTGAGAATGACAAGCTGACTTTCTGTGATCTCAGCCAACGTACAAAAGACTCGGATTTCTATGGCCAGGAAGAGGCAAAAGGCTTTGGTATCTTGTTGTTAGAGTTCTCACAGGAAAATCTCAGTAACCTAAGTGTTTTTGTTTTAATCTTGTACATTAAGATGAAATTGTACAAAATTTCTAAGGAGATGTTTTGTGGTTAGCTGTAACACAAATGAAGATCTTTCTTATAGGTTTTTTATTAACATCTTTTTCAAAGTTGCCAAAAGCTAAGCTATTAATGAAATGGACAAGTTCTATCAGATCTTATCTTGACAACATGTCATTAAATATGTCAAGAACTAGAAACGAGTCTGCAATATTTTAATCAATTTTTTTCCTGCCAAAATAATCTATATGGATTGTGTATAGCATCAGAAGCCAGACAAAACAAATAACTGCAGTGCAGTTTTATTCAATTTTACAACCCAAATTATCGACCCCTCAAGTAGGATTTTTGGTGATGTGTATTTAAAGGAGACAGGTAGGCAAAGAAATCTACTGAGAGCAATCTTGCTTGAAAAGCAAATGTAATTTGCATTATTGATAGATAAAGAAAAGTGCTAAGGGCTTAATGGAGTTTAATGAGCAGGTCTTGTGATTACAGTGTATTCCCAATAGCTTGTGTCTATTATCTCAGTATTATAGAAATTCTAGGATTCTTTTAGTAGAAATGTGTAAGCTCTTTCCTTCTTCTACCACAGCCTCTCTGTCTTTTTCATCCAGTGTCTTTCTACTGCCTTTGGAAGAAATAGCAGCTTCTCAACTTTCTTTCCACTCGCTAACTCCCACTGTGCATCCTGCTTCAAACTACAGAATATAATCACAATGGGCATGAAATTCTTGTTTCATATCCATTTGCCAGGTGCAGTAACTGTATGATGAGCATGAAATACCAGGGGAATCCTCCTATAAAATGGGTATTGAACAGACAACAAGCATAGATGGCAAAATTATGATTTTTTGGATCCTAACACTCCTGTCCTTTCTGTGCATTAACTAAATTGTCTTTTATCTGCAACAGAATGGGTGATTATGTGGTGCAATGAAATGCTGTACTGAAAAATGTAAACTTCATATGATTCACAATCAGTTAGAACAATCTTTAATTTTGCTGATGTTTTTGTTATTGGCAACTGGTGTGGAAGAACCATTTAAGCTTATGACTAGTTGATCAATAGGTCACTTCCATGACAGTCTAGTTTAGTTACGATTTCTGCCACTGGCACTTGTGCATGCTATGTTTACTATTTCTGCTACATTCACTTCTATTTTTCAAGAAAAGATCATGTTTAAGGTAGAAAATAATAAATATATTAATGGATGCTCTTTTATGATGAAAAGCCAGTTTATGAAATGAATAAAAATGGACATATGTATGTTATATTTCTAATCATCAAAAGACATAAGGAAAGAATGGTATATTTCTGTCTGCTCATACATTTCTGTGGAAAATAGTTATTTTCAGGGAATAATGACTTCAGAATCTCTTATTTCTGTGAAAAGATTTTTGAGCTTTTCCTCTGTTTGGTTTTTGTTAGTTTTGTTTGTTTGTTTGTTTTGGTTGGTTGGTTGGTTGGTTTGGTTTTGTTTGTTTGATAATGAGAATAACCAGTACTGGAAAACAAAGTGATTTTGATTAAGAAATTAATTATTTCAGAAATGTCACTATAGTATTTTATGAAACAGTAATTGTGTCAGTTCTCCATTCTCTTCTCTGAATTGTTCAAGTTGGTAAAATGTATTAACAATAGTGTTTCAGTAGAGGAAAATACTGTGATACATTGTGGGTAATGTCATCTGTTTGAAGATTGTGTGACAGGAGAATATAGTTGTGAAATTACTGGTGCATAATTGCTTAAAGCCTTGGAATAAAAATTCTAAACCTTCATCTGAAAATTATCAGCCTTTACTTTTTCTTTTTTTAATGAAGTATGGGGGATATTTTTTAATATTTTCTGACTAGGCATAGGTGAAAGAAACAGCCACCTTGAAGTCAAATGAATATTCCTGATAACTTTTTCCTCAGTGTTTGGCCAGATGTAATCTACCATTATTATTTATTCAGAGACTCAGTGAATTGAAGAGGTAGACATGCTGTAAGTGTCATGTTAATTGGTAATAATGCTATAAAGCTTGTGGCAGTACATATTAGACTGGGAAGAAATTATACAGTAGAAAAGTGTCAATAAGACAAGCTGAGGTCTATGGGAGTGACTTTTATTTATTTGTAGGATGAACTTCACTTGGTCATTCAGGTTATACAATTAAACACAAGGCCTCAGTTCCACCTGAGTTTAATAGGAGCTAGATCTCATACTGGGGAAAGAGTTGAGCCAACATCCTCCTAGATGACAAAGTTTTGGCAAACATTACAGCAAAAATTAGCCAAGAAAGAGGTGCTGATCTTTTGAAACTTTTGGGTTTACTGTCAGTTAAACAACTTCTACTTCAAGAGTTAATCTGTGAATCTGACATCTTATCAATGGAGATAAAATGATTTGTCCTGCATTGGTTATTTTGGCCCTTGAAAAGGGAACTCATATAAAAAATGTTCAATATCTATATTATTACTCAACAGTCAATATAGATTTGTTGGTTGTCAGTCATTGATTGACTCCCATAGAATGAAGGAAACTCTTAATATTGAGGCAGAAATATTGTTGGCTATTTAATTCCTTATAATTACAACTCTTTAATTTATTATTTATGAAGTGGTAGGATCTAGTAGGACAAAGTGTCCTAAAACTTGCAATTCATTGTTATCCAGATTTCTTTATAACTTTATTCATTTTGGATACTTGCAGGAATCTCAAAATAAACACAACTGGTGATATTTTACATTTATTACAGCTGTGAATTCTTTAAGGTAGATGAATAATATTTGCTCATTCTCAACAATAGTTTTACAGAGAATGCTTGGAGGCTTGCAAAGGATGATTAACAGGCTGTGTATTGCCATGTAATGGCATCATGTCTCTAATTCACTCCAAAAATAAGTTTGCTATTCACTACCAGCTAGGAAAGAAATGGAAAGACTTGGCAATTTCCTCAAATTATTTGCTTTCAGAACCATTAATTTTGAAGTCAAGGCCAAGAGCTTTTCTAAAAAATATTTAGGTATAGAGGCTGTATTTACCATAAGTGTATATCCTGTCTGCACTCAAGATTTTTTATTAAAAATACAAATGATTTCAAAACTAGAAGGACATTAATTAATAATACAGTCACAACAACTCATGGGCAATTTTTGGACCCACACTTCTAAGCTCTGTTATCTGAATGTCTGAAAAGTGTCACCAATCATGAAAAAGTAAATAGCTTTGTTTTCTTCTTGCTTGTTTGTTTGTTTTACTAAATACTTTGGTTTATATTCAACACTAACATGAATAAAACTTATAGGATCAGTTTTGTCTCTGCAAGAAACATATAAAACATATAGTAAAATTCACCAGTGGTCTTGTTAACCAGATCATTTTTACAAGGTTGCCTCTGTTGTGTGAAACCCAAAAGCCCAGAAATCATTATTGCCATAAAATTTCAGATACATTTACTTTTAGCAGTTCTCAAAATGTTGGTTTGGTTTGGTTTGGTTCATTTTGATCTTAACAACAACAAAAAGGTGACTGGAGCTATTTATTAACTGAACATTAAGTATTCAGACTACAATTTAGAATAGAAGAAAAAATAAAGGGAGCTCTGTAAAGTTAGTTGTATTTGAGAGGCTATGGAACTAAGTAAAACCTGTTTAAGTACATACTGGGCAGCAGAATCCCTCTGGGCAGACTGAGTATTTCCAGTAACATCTTAAAGAAGAGGATACAATTTGAAAGGTATCTATACAGCCCAACTCAGAGCTGATATAGTGGATATACTCATAATATATGTCACAAATGCAGTTAAAACACCTCTTAGTTAACATATCTGACTTAAATTGAGAGAGAGTTTAGGCTAGAGGAGCATTTTGTTTAGTATCGTGTTGGGAATGTGTTAATTCACTCTTGTCTTCTTTCAGAAGAAGATTTTTGTGGAATATCAAAGAACGATCAGAGGAACAAATCTTGAAGATTGTTTTAAACACAATTTAAATGACTAATGGAAGCATATAAGATGTTAAAGTGGCTTTCAGGAAACCAGCCACATCCTAACTCAGGCCAACAGATAGGTGACTGAACAAGTTCAAGTTGTTACAGCTTGGAGCAACTCTCAATACCTCCAGGTTTCTTGATTGCAGCCTGCAAATATTTACATTGGCTTTGTGAAAATAACAGGACTTTTTTTCAAAGAGTTTTTTTCAGGAAGATGCTTGACTTTGAGATATTAAATTTCTTTAGAAACTCATGGATATTGATTAACCATGTAACCCTCAGCAGGACTGGCTGTTTCTCTAAACATTGCATTAGGCATTGATCACCGTGATCTATGAGATAAACAAAAAATGAAACCTGTAGGTTTTCTGTTCATATCCAGAGCCTTTACCAACATCATCTGGAAGAAAGCTGTAGTCCACCATCACATTCTGCATGTGTATTTTGGAATAAACAATTCTTATAAATCAGTGTAAATCTTCTACCCAGGAGGAAATGCTCTGTTTAAGAGTATTTACTACAGAGGGTAACTACAGAAAATGCTCTTTTAACAAATGCAATTCCTGGTTTTAATGCTGAATGTTCAGAATTCTGACTACCATCCTAAACAGTTTGTGGCCAAAGTGGTGCATGAGCTTTTTGCTTGAATGTTAGTGCATTGCACATAATCCAATGGGTTTTTTCTAGACTGGAGAAAAGTGTCACTTTTTGTAAGGGTGTACAGATCTTTGCTCACCTGTAAAGGGTAAGTCCAAGAAGTGATGGACATATTGACACTTGCGCTGTGAAAAGGAGCTGACATCCTTTGCTGCAGGAACTCTTTTAACTATTTTAAAAATACCCTGAATAAGCACACATGCTCTCCCAAATACATTCTTATTTCCACAATAATTCAGAGGAAAAGAAATAAATCACAGCTGTTACTAGAAAAAGATTCTCAGAAAACAAAAACAGATAAACTTTTCAGTGAATGCAATTGCTTTAATTATGACTGATTCTCTATAATGAAATGAATGTGATTTTTTCTTTTCCATTTGATGAAACTGTTTAGTTCTTCCATTACCACAGTAAACAGTGAAGCATTCCTCACAAAAACTGACAGGACATTTATATAAATATATAGATGTGTGTGCATATGTGTACACATTTTGCACAAAATTGTGATAAATTATTTGGAACTTCCATTTGAAAACTAAATATTAAGGGAAGGTTTTTCTCCTGAGGTTTATCATTTGGGTGTCTTGCAGATTTACTAAGATCTCTTGAATGCCTCTAAATTTATTTTCTCTGTTGATATTTTCATTTCTTTTCCCAAAGCTCATGATACTTACCAGTTCCTTCTCCCATTTACAGTGACTTTATCAGTCTATTTTATTGATTTCTATTATTTATGATGAAATTTACATGCTATATAAAATTTGAAAAAGCATTCAGCACAAGCATTGGCATTTGAAATTCAATACTATGGTCTGGTAGTAATCTCAGGTGGCTAAAATCACCACCACGAATGAAACGGAGCAGATGTCAGTATGATACTGTGATTATAGATTACAAGGATTTCATAAGATAGTTGTAGACAACATGTACTGGAATTAAGAAACCAAGGAAAACCATCTGATTTATTGAAGTGGTCTTTTATTTAGGTCTCTACCAAAATTATGAATTAATTTAGAAGGCAGCCATCAAGAGAAAACTTGATTTTATTGTTTGTCTCTGTCCTTCTGTCTTCACTGTCTTATCCTGTAAAAATCACAGGATTCAGTATTTATTACTGATTCAATTCTCAGTATGCTTCAATAGTGTGGATGTTGTGTACTGCAAAGTTCCTAAATTTATAAAATTTCTGCATGTGCCACTGTGTCAGCTTTGCTGTGACTTACAACATCTTTAGCTCTTCCTGCTTTCTGGTGTCTCTTTATTGCAAAACGTTGCCATAAAATACACTAAATGAACAATTACATCTTTTTAATCACCTGCTTATAGCAGAGAATGCAGAATTTGTGTCCATTGATAGATATCATTTATTTTCTTGCTTTTGCATGCTTCCTACCAAACAAGTTTCTTATGTTAAGTTTCCCAAAGCAGCTTCAGGTCATAAACATAGCCCTGTCAACAGAGTTAACACTGTTTTCAACACAATAACAGTATTTGTTTGCTTAGGAACTTCCTTGTTAGTATTTCAAAGTGCTCTATAAAAGCTTACATAGAACATTCAGCTGGGGTTAAAATTTCCTTTGTTTGTTTGGGCATTTCTCCCTACTTCCTCCCCTGTCCCCAGGGATATAGGCTAACTAATGGCAAATGGGGGAGAAGAGACTATGGTCCAGTACCTCACCCAGCCCTCAATAGCCACAGGACATGTGTGTTCCCATGTCACATGTCATAACCCCAGGAAATGCCATACAATCCCCTACCCTACATTAGGATCAATTTTGTATCAATTCTGTATCTATTCCTGTCCAGTGCAGCTTATGAACAGATAATTGCAGCAAATGTATTTCACTTGTAATAATAATTTATTAACTGCAACTTGTATAGCAAAATGGATAAGTTTGATTGGTCCTGATAGCAGATGATTATAACTTTATGA
Source organism: Galbula dea (assembly GCA_013399015.1). NCBI lineage: Eukaryota > Metazoa > Chordata > Aves > Piciformes > Galbulidae > Galbula > Galbula dea. Next base: position 3,559,737 of record VWZX01000708.1, read on the forward strand.
AATGGAAAGTGAGATTGGGCAAGTCAGTTTTCTGGTAAAGGGAACTCTTTTGGTTTTTTTTTTCCTTGGTATTAAAAAGAAAAATATTCACCTGTTGCATTGAATTATGTTAGAGGAAAAGACATTTCTGTGCCCATGTAAAAAAATACCTTTAAAAAAAAGAAAATATGCTGTAAGACTCTCATAGAGGATAGAAAATAGTCCAGCAGACTGCTTTTCTTGGAGAGTGTCCTGGTTTGGGCTGGAGCAAAACTGATTCTGTTCAGTGTCAGGATTTTCACCATCTAGACAGAAACTGAACTCAGAGGTCTCAGGAAGACCAGGATCCAAGACTACAATCCAAAAGCATTTTCATCACCAAATGCCATAGAGATCCAGTGCCTTCCAAGGTAACAATGTCTGATCTCCTCTCTACTTTCAGAGGGCAGTGAAATTGGGTGACATTTGAGGAGATGCCTTACAGCTTTCTCAGAAGCTTTACCTAAAAGTTAGAGATTGAAGCTGCTTTGGGTAAGAGCTGGGCGAAGCCACCTGGACAAGAGAAAACATGGAGATGGAGAGAAAAAATTAAATAGGGAAAAGGAAGGAACAACTAGGAGTTAGTTATGTTTGAAAAGTGTTCTAAAAAGTATTATTCTTCCTCAGCTTCCCTGTTTCAAGTAGGGAATCTGAAATGTCTATAAACTTGACAACATTGATGTTTATCTGTGCCTCAGCTCTCTGTTTGTAAGATATGAATAATAGCCCCATCAAACTCTCAGGGGTAGTGCGAAGTGAAAATCACCTCTTGTGTAAAGTATGCCAACTCCTCACACAAAAGACCATAGGAATAGCTATAATGACCTTTTATTTCCTTCAGAGTTCAGCTAGTATGCTCTAAATAAGATCTAGAGTCACACTGCACCAAAAGAATAGAAAGAAATCTTTAATAACATTCATTCATTGTGTTAGACTTGGAAAAGAAAATAGATTTAGCTTGAGTCTCTAACTGACACACATAGACAGGCAGGGCAGATGAAGCTTGCACTGACAATTTCCCTTTTGAGGTGCTTAAAAGTGTAATATTCTTTTTATTCTCTTTCAACATGAATAATTGTTTTGTGTTGCTGACGCGTACAAATCCTTCTGGGGTTTTAGAGGTGGAGGCCTAAGGGTGGTTTTGTTATTTTATTTTATTTATTTTATTTTATTTGGGCTTTTTTTGCCTAAAATATCATTCAGTTAAGGATACCAGTCATAACATTTGGATAACACAGGTCCCAAATCCCTTCCCCATTCAGATCAATGGAAAGATTTCCGAAACACTGAAGGGATTTTGCCTTCCCTGCAATATGGCAGCAGTCAGAGATATCCAAGACAATGAGATAATTCTGGAACTGGAAGTGGAACAGTCATGTCAGCATCCAGCCCAGCTTTCCTACTGCCCATAGGAAACATGCAATAATCCTTGGGCTCTGCTCAACTCTGGGGAGGCCTCTTCTGGAAAATGAGCACTGGTTTGGACACCTCCCTTCAGGTGAGGTGCAGAGACAAGCCAGAACAGAACAACAAGGTGGAGAAAACACAACTGGGGAGAGGAAATGTGAGAAAAACTGGGATTATGTTGTCTAAATAAGGGAATATTGAGGGAGGTAGGTTTAGGGTCTGAATACAGAACACATGAAATTCTGCTGCAGAAGAATGGAAGAAATTACTCCTGTGCAAGATAATCCGAGTAAAAATTGCATAAAGTTTAATTTCCGTGGGACACATTTTAGATATCAGAAATATCTTCTAATGCAAGAAAAGCACTAGAAACAATCCACTGAGCTGGAGTGGTCATGGCACTTTAGGAGCTTCTATTGCAGTAAATCCTTAAGAAAAACTTACAAAGGTGTTTCAGGATGGCCAGAGGGATATTTAAGGTGAGCTAGCTGTAACCTGCCAATTTTATCCTTCTACACCTCTGTGTTTCAGCTATAAATCTCTCAGTAAGGCAAATTAACTTACCTTAAGAGCTGCACTATCATGATTATAATGTTTCAAGAATCCCTGGTACTTGCTGTGTAATGGAACTGCAGAGATATGAGCTATTGCGTCCTGTGGAGATATCACCTACAATTAAACTAGTTAGTCCAAGAAACACTTCTGAAAACAGTTCTGCCATTCTTTGCCTAGCTTTTAGTTTATAAATGAATCTTGAGCACTTAAAATTCATGTATGTTTGATCATATGTCACTTAAAGATATGCACAACTCTTTTGGAAACATTTAAGATTTCCCATACTTTTTCACACTGCCAACTTTTCATTTAGCACTGAAAATCTTTCTGTAGACACTATACTTCTGTCACTGTCTATTTTATTTATTAAGCATCTCTACCTCATTTAACTGAAACTGAGATAATCTGAAATTCGACAGTACTATATTCCATATTAGGGAAGCTCTTCATGAACAATTGCAGTGGACAGACAGTTAAATAAGTAAATAAACCTCAGTCAGGAGGTGAAAGAAAACATTTACTGCTTGTCCTTGATGGACTGGTTCTGAAAACACAAAAGGAAAAGCTTTGATAAGCCTTTGGAAGCAATGAACTCCAAAGCTGATCTGAAGCAATTGACAGATTCCCTATAAAATAAGATGCCAGAATTTCTTTCTTGGATAAATAATACACTAACAAGTAAAGATAACCCTACTGTTTTTATATGTTTATTTAAATAAGATAGAACAACAGAAAATAGAGCAAGAAAACTTTGAAAAATGTGCAAGTGATTTAAATGGTGAGATTAAAATAGTGTCTGACTTCAAACCTTTCCACCCTTAAACAGTCTACTTTATTTGCAGCTATCATAACCTAATAACATTTACTGCTATGTAAAGCTTCCATAAGAAGCAGCATTACGTCCTTTCTGTTGTGATGCATTCATGAATGTCACCTGAGCTAAAACCAGCTTTCCTAAAAAATAAATCTATAGCTGACACTACTGGGCCCAAGAGAGAACAGAGTTGAGCAACCAGAGTAAGATTTGTTGACCCTAATGCCAACATCTGGGAATTCTTAAACCTCCTTTACTGTCACTAGAGCATTAGGAATCCCCAGTCTCATGCCCAGTAAGACAGATCTGGCTCTGGGTGACTATTGGCTGGGGCTGGTCGAGCTGTGCTGCTCGTCCTGTCTGAGAGCAGCCTGGCTATGCAACCCTGCACTGGCTGGGAAGGCAGCACAGAGTGCTGGGGAGGTTGCTTTTCTCTTTAAAAAATAAATAAATATTTGTTGTTTGGCTCACAGCTAATAATTAGAGCTCCCCAGTGCTTGTAAGATGATAAGAAAGTTGAAAGATATTAGTGTTGGCTTTGAAAATACAATTAGCTCAGTGTTTTTCCTCAGCCATTTCCTTTTAAAGTTCTTTGCAGAAAATACTAAGCAATTTCCTTTCCCTTTTAACATCAATAACCCTACTTGGTGGAGGACTTTGTTTAACTAATTTTCTGTTGTCTGCAAACAAATCAAAGGAAAATAAAGTTAATTAACCGAACGAAAATGTGGCTAAGAAAAAAGGAGGGATTATGCAGTGTTGGTTCTTTGGCTCTAGGATGTTGATTGCATTTAGGCACTTGAGTGAGGCCTCTCTAACCTCAAAAGCTGTCACTGTGACTTACTGCCAAGACTACTGGTTATATGGGTTAGCCTCAGGCTAAGCTGGAATGACACAGCAGCCTCAAAATAAACTGTAACCTTCTCCTGTGTAACATGCTTGTTTCAGTTTGGGTTAAGTGAAAAGCAGTGCTTGTGGGATCACTTCAGATTTTCCTGTAAAACATTAGGTGTGGAGGAGGATGATCAAATCACACTCTCCCTAAAAATTTTGTCTGTGACTCAAACTCCAGGTTATCTGGATCTGACTGGTTAAGCAACTTTTGGAAAGTAGGAAAGTAATGCTGACTCCAATAATAGTTTTAATAAACAATGTGATCTTTCCACTCCTTTCTGGGAAGGAGCAGGCTTTTACAAACCAATTAAATTTTCTTTGTACAAGCAGGTTACATTTACTTTGCCCTGTCTTAACTATTTAAAAGAAATTATATAGAAACATGAAACATAGAAACACAAAAACATCACAGTTGAAAAGGACCTTCAAGATCAAGTCCAACCAACAGCCTACACACTGGGTTCCATTTATTTAATATATTGTACAGAAACACTGCTTCAGAAGTGACATATCTGTGCTAAAAGACCACATTTTCACACTGCCCAGGTAGTGGGATGCTTAGATATTTTTGGTTTTCAATGGACGAGAAGATCTCACCTAGAGCAGAGAAGCTGAAATGGCTTCACACAGTATTCCTTATCTGTAGCCTGGCTTTCTCTAAAGTTGATAAAGTTTTCTTTTCTTTAAGCATTGGTAAGGGAATAGTGAATTACTGGAGGCTTTTCTCAAAAACTGGCAGAAAAGTACCTAAAACAAGGATCAGAAAGGAAGGTCATCCTGGTGTTACTGGAGACAGCACAATAGAACCATACAGCATGTTTTGGTGCTGTCACTCCTCCCTGGATGCTCTGGTGATGGCTATGCCTCTCTCCACCAAATGGAGCCAGAGCTCAGAGTCTACCACACTCTGTGGAAGGGAACTGAAAGTGAAGAAATTACACAGGGGTGAAGTCCCTAAAAGCCATCCTAAAGATGTTTAACTAACAGGGTTTTCCAACTGGTGTTTTCTACACTAAAATTACATGTAGTAGTTACTAGCTAATGTTATTAATCAGTGACTTCATGAGAACTGGGCCAGTGAAGGATGTGAGCATGAGTACTGATGACTGGAGCTCTCCCAGTACAACACTGGTGCAGATAGGTCAAACACTGGGGAGATGGATGCATCTCTAATATGTGCCAGGCCTCCTAATCATCCCTAGGGTCTCCTTCCACTGCCAGCTGAGGTCCAGAAGACCTAATGGAACTATAAAGAGCCTCTCCACAATCTGGTTGATTCCTGTGAAGTTCTGTTATTCCTCTGCCAAGAGGTTGCCATGAGTAATAAGGAAAAGGTGGTGGGACACCATTACAAGACATTGATAACTTCAGGAGTGTAAAGTTTCCTTTAGAGTCTACATCCCTCCAGCACACAGCTCAGCTGCTCAGTAATAAATTACTGGTTACTGGTATTGGCTGGCAGAGTGGAGATGTCTTAGGTGTGTGGAAACACAACTAGGTGAAATTCACACCAGTGCTGTTTGTGAACTGCATTGTAAGGTTATTACTCCACAGAAAGTATCCTGTTACCCAGAGGGTTGCCATCATCTTCTTTGTTGGTTTCAAGAAAAAGGGAAAATAGAAACCAAACCCAATTTGGTTTGTGTAGCATGTTTGGGTTGCTTGCTGGGACAGTTAGTAAGCTATGTAATCCTCAGTTGTAACTGCAATATAATCATGATATTACAATAAACAAAGGTGTGACTCTGAAGAAAATTCTGCAGTCAGTAAGAATTTTATCTTAACTTATTTAACTATGTGTTTAAGAAATATCTAGTAATTACGTATGTGAGCAAAAATAAGTTTTGTAGTTTTTGTTAAAGTGATGTTTCCAGACACAGTGCTATATGCATTTGCCAGGTCAAAGTAAAAAACATCTTTAATTTCAGCAGAAAAGAAAGCTAACTCTGAGTCTCAATTTCTATTCAAACAAGCCCATGTTTTTTTGTGATGTTAGCGTGTCTAATCAGAAATGAACCTAGAAAGGATAACAAGTGTTAAATGGGCCCTCTGATTATTATGTGGTCTGACAGTATGGGAGTGCAGTGTTCATGTGTACAGAGACTTCAGTTTCTTTTTTATGTTTTGGGGTTTTTTTTAATGTTAATGTCTTTTGCTTTTCTGTATGTACTCATCTGTGTATAACTGGGAAGCAAGCAGGTCTTCAGTCACTGAGGGCTTTGTGATCCTTACCCAGGTACACTCTCTGTTGATGATAAGTGAAGCAATGTACCACAGGTCACACCAGCTGGCTCAGTGGACCCTCACTGGGACAGCTGCAGATGGGAGGGCAGGTGTGAAACTGGCAGAGTGCAGATCTTCTGTGGAAGGCCAACACGAGTGGGTGTGGGCTGTGCAGCAAAGCTGGGTTGCAAAGGGGAGCTACCTTGGAAATGAAACTTGGAACAGAAAACTGAGCTGAGATACAGTTTTACAAAACTCTTCCTTCTCTCTTTCCTTCTGCAAAGGGAAAGTGTCACAGGGGAAATAAAGAAACCAGCATTGGAGTAAAAAAAATAAAAGGTAGGTAATGCAGAAAAGCATCTCATGCTGCTTTGGCTTCTTTTTCCCAGGGTACAGGCTGGCAAAACACCTTGACAGTTAACTTCAACAGAAAAGATGTCTTAAAAGAAAAACTAGTATTTTTAATTTATGAAGGATTGATTTTTAACTGTTGATTGAAGAGGCATCTGCTAGTTGTTGTTTCTATAACGTTCATGTTATGTGACTGACCTGGAGAAGAGAAAGCTCATGTGCCCACTGGAAGGAAATGTAATCCAGACCAACCCAACTCTCTTGACACTCTCAGAGACTGGTTTGATTTTTAAAATTCATCTTGTTTTAATCTGGAATCTCTCAAGTTCAGGTTTGTAATATTTCATTATGCTAACTGCTTTGTGAAAAACCAATTGGTTCTCAAATTCAGACCCTAATTGTCACCAAGGCAGGGGCAGAGAGGTAAAGCAGAAGTTTTTCAGAATTCTTTTTTTTTTTAGGTCAAATTAAAATAACAAATATTTTGACTTCAGAGGTGAACTTTCTTAAAATCTTAAATCAGATACAGAAAGTTTAACATTTATACCCTAATCTCTTGAACCTCATGAAGCTTTTCACTTTTGAAAGCCTGTTGGATCCTTGCACAGTGAAAAATCACTGTATAATAGTTCAGGGCAAGAAATGGATGCCATGTTATAGCCATCCTATATAAACAGGGAGGGAATGTTTTAGTTGTTTCAAACCTTTAGTTGTCTCATACCTCTGAGAAACTTTTACCAAGTCATTGAAGTTAAGATCACTGCTACTATAAGAATACTATCCCATGACTTTGGAAATATGTAGTCAGCATCTATAATTAAAATTAAACTGAAAATAATACCATACTCATCACAACATTCCCTAAACTCATAGTCAAGGCTGATTCAGATGAGAAAATTCACCTAATGAATCATTAGACTTGTTTCCTGCATTGCCTAGGCAGGCCATGTTGCCTTTAGTTCCAATTATTGCTACAAAATAAATCTTCTACATATGAGACAGACTGAGGTAATAACAGTGTTGGTATTCATTTTATTAAATCTGAGTTGATCACCCTGGATTTATTTAAAGTCAAAGAGATATCTAAGAAATATAGTCAATAAGAATTAAGCATAAACCAATCTCACTATAAGGTAGATAGCTACACTAGGACAGACAAATTGTTCCCTAAAAGACAGATACATATTCTTCTCTATTGCTTGCAAGGATCACTAGTGGAACATCTGAGATGTAGATGTCTGCATCCTGCACCTCTGCAGTTATCTGGGGTGAATATCCTTCACAGTGTCAGAAATGCAGAGTATCTGTCACATGTCCCTTTTCTATTGGGCTTTATAAATGTTCTGATAGAATTGAATAACTCTGAAATCAAAAGTAATCTCTGAAATTCCACATCCAGGGTCTGGATGTTTTTGTAGAGTTCCTCCAGAGCTGAAATGTCCTTGTTAATTTCATCAATGATTTCAGCAAAATCACTTAGTTTTTTCCATGCTTTATTAAATTTTGTAAGATATAGCTTTACAAAACTCTTTAATGCTAAGATACTAGTCATATATGCTAAATTATATGTTCTTTTTTTTGTAATCCCCATATCATAAACCTGAATAGCTATTTTGAACATACTTCTTTGTTTTCTTAATTTTATTTGGACATGTATGCATATTGTACATATATAGCTATATAGAAACAAATATACAGAAATAGGGAATAATAAACCAGTCACTAGCTGTGGGCTATATAGAAACAACCTCTGAGTTGTATGTTAGCATATGTAGTTATAAAAATGTTATTAGTTCTGTTATTATTTAGAAGAACAATGTCACAGGATACAAGAGAGGCAATTGTATTGGGTAAGGAGGCAGAAAATAAGATGTAAAGAAAACCACCAAATTTTAGATGAGTCTATTAAAAATCATTACTAAAAATAAAAGAAAACAAACTTTGGGTTACAGTCTCTTCATCAGTCTATGGGAAAGCAGAATAAAGGGATCAGAAAATGTATACTTAAAGGATAATGATTCAGGGCTCATAGGGGAATATGTTATTGTAGTATGAGTAAAAGGTCTATGGGAAATATTTTCCTTCGGAGACCAGGAAATGCCTGAAAAAACTAAGCCACAAGGTGCATTAAAGAGAAATGTTTCCCTGGGTCACCATTCCTTTTACAGAAGGAAAGAGGAATCTATTAAGTCAGGAATGGACAGTAAGATCAGGGGAAATTAATGAGCTGGAGGAGAGCCTTTTAGAGCTATAGTAATGCTCAGACCTACGGGCTGCCCTGAAATAGGATTCTATTTTCCTGAAAACCAGTGATAACTTCATGCAGCTGCTCATTAGACAGTGCAGATACCAAAGGAGAAATTGGAACCCTGGATGTGTTAGATTACCATTTTCCCTCTATTTCCTCCATTTATTTTCCAGATGGCATACTGTTTCCCTATTATGTTTTATTTATACAAAGCTAGGCCCATTCTCCTTCCAACTCCATTAACCTCAGTGAAACAACACCAGAAATTACTATGGTCCATTGACTACTGAATCTTATTTGATATTGACTGTTTTCTTTAGGATGATTTGATTGACACAAATTATTGCAGCAGATGTGTAATGTAATTTACAATGGATCATTTTATCCATTTGAATCCAGAGAGCCTTTCTTCTATAGTCTCCATTTGTAATGCTGCTTATTGGGATCTTTGAATCTTTATTGCATCAACAGAAGGTACTTGTAGGGGCAGCTAAGAGCTGTGGAGGATTAATGCTCAATCCTTCCACACATATATCTTGCAGTTTTCATCTTCTCCTAGGTCAGTACTGGGAATGAATTTGGTCACCTTATTCTGGTACATATTTACAAAACTCACAGAAGTGCCATGGAAATTGATGCAGTTATCAGTCTCAATTCAAAAGGGTACCAGAAATAAAATGATAGAAATCTCATGGACCAGGATTGAGGTACTATGCAGGGTTATATCAAATGCTTAACACTGGGCTCCACTAAATTTATTTTTTCTTTTATTCTTTTTTTCTCAACCCATGAATTTCCTCATCATAAATATTAAGTATATATTACATGTGTAGAGACCTTGGCAAAGTGAAAGGGATGTGAAAGGGATAATGTTTAACATTTGGCTGGTTTGAACAAGACTCAAAACACTAATCATTGCTTTAAAAGGTTACAAGTACCTTTTATTTGAAGGACAGGAAAATGTCTATTGCTTTGTTCGAAGCTTTGTGAATTGAAGGGTAAGACTGCATTCTCAGGTTCTGAATGAGGGTAATGCATTCATTTGCATGTTCATGATGTGGGGCTATACAGAGCAGAAATCAGACTGTCTTGGGTAAGTATGGTCTTGAGTATGGCCACAGCTGGCTTAGTAAACAGTATTTAAAAAAGAAAACAGTATCCAGGTTGAATGTAGACAGATGCCAGGAAAGAGACAGTGCAGTGAGGCAGCTTCTGTGCCCTGTCCTGGCACAGACCCTCTGTTCCCTCCCAGGAGGTGCTGATGGTCTGGAGGGTAGGGAGAAGACAAGCCCTTACCTTCAGCTGAGAAATCTGAAAAGGCTGGAAAAACATCATGCTCAAGGTAACCTGCTGCTCAGAAGAGCTTATTACCTTAAACCCAGCAGTGCTCATCCTTCTGCAGAGGTAGCTGGTGATCCTGCTCCAGCACTCTGTTGCTTGGGGATCGCACACGCTCCATAGCTGTTGAGGGAAATCCTGGATCTCAGCGTGCTGCAGAGGTGTGGAATAATTACTATGCACTATAAGTGATGAACAGGTTTTGACAGATGGCCAGGTTGGAAATCAGAACAAAATATTGTTTGGACTTGATCTGAACTGTAACAGTTTAATTCTTCTGACCTCTCCCACTGACATGAGAAAAACCTAGAAGAAAAAACAAATTCTGAATTGATTTTTCTTTGATGAAAACCAAAATGTATTTGATTTTAGTGTGAGGGTATTTTCTTACTTTTTCTTTATATTTTTTTTTTAAATTAACTTTAGCTAAACTTTCTGTTAAAGCACATAAACCAGAGAGAAAATATTTTGGATGGGAGAAATGGTCTGATTTTGGTAGGTTTTTTTGTTAATTAAACTGTACCTAGAATCACAGATGTATTCGGTTACACAAAAGATGCAATTCTAGTGCCTTAACAGCTTGAAACATTATATTTTATTCCACAAAAGAGAACCAAATACATCTCTTCTGAAGCAACCCCCAGTGTACTTGAAACACATGGCTTTTGCAGGGATAATACCATCTGACAGCACTGTTCAGATACCACCAGTCTTCTCCTTTCCCATAACACTATGAGCCTCAGAGGACACATAAATTTGCCATACAGAATTTACCGTTATTTAAGAATGTATTAAGTCAGGTATCCTCTTTACTAAAGATCTTTCTTATATACATGATCTAACAGTGTTTTCACACTTAAGCTTTCTAAGTCAAGTTTAAGCCATTAGAAGTTTTGTTAGTCTGTGGCATTGCGCTTATTACCAAACTAGAAAAAGAAATAATAATAAACCAGAACTGTAGGTAACTCCTTAAGCAATTCGGCAGAAAAGGTTTCATAGATCTGAAACATCTACTGCAAGCAAGGAAAACTACTTACTTCTAATATGTTAACGTATGAAAGAGGTGGTATATATCATATATCTTATATCCTAAACCAAACATATGTTAATGTATTAACGTTAGCTGACAGGTGAAGAAAAGTCTGTCTTCAGAGGATGGAAGAATGTTTCTTTTTTCTAGGTGTCAACATGAAAGAAGCCTGGAAATTTGAGAAGCAGAAGGCATCCATACCTGTGTAAACCATGGACAAAACACTGTTCTAAGTTGTTTTCATTATGCTTGTTTTGCTCCTGAGAAAGCAAACCTAAATATATTAAGAACAGGAGTTAGCATCACACCTCTAGGTCAGACCACTTTAGAGTCACTTGCTCTTATCTCTCTCCTACTATGAATTTCCAAGTGGCTGAGACAAGTTTCAGAGGCTGGAAAACAATGGTAGACAAAACCAAGCAATAAAGAAATACAAAGGTTTTTAAGTGATGAAAAACCTAGTGAATATCATTACTCTCTGAAGGAATTATGTGCTCTACTGTGTTTAGAAAAGTATTACCTGTCTTTCTAAAAGTATAAGCATTATAATGTCTAAAGTATAGACATTAGCTAGTGGGAGAGCATGCCTGGAGCACCCAGTGATTCAGAGGATGAAAAGGGAGTTTTGCTCAGGTGCTGCCTTCCTGCTCTGCCTTCACTCTCAGGTACCTGGCTGCCCTAGGACCTGTCACCTGTCACCTGTCACCTACACCTCAGACTTTGCAGAGTCTGTGCTGCCAGGAGTGTTGTGAGCATTCTCAAGTGAAATGCTGTTGTCTGTGCTATATAAACAGCATACTCACCTCACAGATGAAGGGATTGTAAGGTCTCCTCTCACAGTGGAAATCTATGAATCCAGTAAGCTGTACAGCACTGAGGTAATATTTCTTTGGGAGAAAGCTCTAGCACGTTAGCCTGCTCCTCTAGTTCCTGCAGGGCAGAGGCAGGACATTGTTTCTTTGCCATCTTTCACAAGATTTGAATCTTTTGTACCTGGTAGAAAGCCAAAGCTGCCACTGAAGATTAATCCTGTTACCTGGTACACAGCCTAATACATGACTTGCAGGATTCACTTCCATGCTTCCCCATTCAGGAACAATTTCAAAAGTTTTAAATTGAAAAGATAGCACCAGCTCTTGTGTTCTTCCTTCCTCTTCCACATGACACTTGCTTTTAGAGCCCCCTGTCTGTGCAGGACAGCAAGAATGACTTTCTAAACTCTGCTAAAATAACTTTTTGAATAATATATATATATATATATGCATGCAGAGTATCATATAGCAGATAAGAAGTCCAAATAAAATAATAATCAACTAACACCAATTTTAATCCATAAATCCTGAAGTAATTTTGCTTCAGTGTTCCAATAAAAATTCCAAGACAGACTAGATGCTTCAATGGTTTCCAGTGATGCATTTTATGTGAACCAGATTTATATATCCTCTTCCTACACATACCTCTCATGGAATTTCAGTGGAGTATAAGCATTTCAAAGAAAACATGTGTCTGGAGCAGCAGGTTTGTAATCAAAGGGTTAACTAGTCAGTGTCTGCTAGAGCTCTGTTGTTACTGGAAGGAAGCATAGTTTGGTGGAGAGCAGATATCTATTTTTAAGCACCCAAGTGCCACCAACAGAAACCTGGATCATTTATATAGTCAGTGGAGAAATACAGACTTCTAAATAAGATCTGCTGTCTTAAATCTGAAGGAATCTACCTCTCTAGAGTCAGACAATATTAATATTTTCCTAATCCCTTTCTTCCCCTACTGAATGGCATAAGTTTCCCTTGGATTGAATACAAAGATGTTGCCTTCATGACCACCCCAAGCATCTACAGGAACAGAACCCAGTTTCATCTTTCTTTCTTCAAAGTGAGCAGTACACCACTAACCAGTGCAGTCAACCCAAAGCCACTCTCTGTGAAAGACTCAGAATTATCCCCATTTTTTCTCTCTCTGAGTATGATGGGCAAGTAATTGTAATTGCAGTGTGCCCAGTTTTATAGAGAACAGAGTAAGCCATGGAGACATACAAAGCCAAAACAAATTTCTTGCTGTTGTGCTTTCCACTGAAGCAACTGAAAATCTAATTGAAGGCTGCTAAACAAAGGACCACTTTGCAACATGGTGGAGGACAGCTGGAAGAAGAAATGCCTATTGTGAATGGTAATAACAATGGGCAGGTGTGGGAGAGATTTCTGAACTCAGGAACATGTCCCTGAAACTTGGCACCTGAGAGTGTTTGCTCCTGGGCTGGCATCCAGCAGAGAGTGAGAGGGAGTGAAGCTGCTGCCATTAGTTATGCAGTGTGCACACTTTCAGATTCACTAGAAACCAGAGTGTACTAGTGAAACATTTATAAATCATGGTAGAGCAGCTGCCAGGCAAGAGAATATGATCACATTATGTTTGCTGAAATATAAGGGATCTTTAAAAAGTAGAAGGGAAAGTCAGATATACAAGGTCGAGACCTATAAGGTTGAAGACATATAAACAAAACTCATAAAATGAAATAATAACTAAGTGAACAGCATAGAAATGCGGCATTAAGTAAAAATAAAAAAAAAATATATAAAAGAATGGTGCAGAAATTCTCTTGTGTCTGTGTATGTGTACTACTTAGAGACTGTGCAACCCCAGGAAGAATTACATTCTCCTGTTGTTAAGCAGTGTTTGTTGAAATTATTAATATTTGGTATACTTCAAATCTGGCTCAGTAAACTACAGGAATTAAATTACTTCACCTATTATTTTCAGACATCTACAGTTTAAAGTTTACGTCGGGGTCAATTCATTCCAAGTTCCCTTCAGATATAACAGAAACATGTTGAAGGTACAGATATCTGATCAAAGGTAGAGGTGTGTGTCAAGAGTTTTCTCCATCTCATGAGGTCAAGTGACACCCACTCAAGGTATCTATCTGTCTGAGACAGATTTCAATCATAGTAAGTGTTTTCGAACACATGTACTTATATTTAAAAATCTCCTGGTTAAATAGTCTGAACAAAAATTTTCCTGAGGCATTTACAAGTAACTCAATGATGAAACCTAACCTCTGAGTACTCAAAACTGAATTGTCTGTAATTACTGTGATCTTAAAAAAAGCCATATCAAATTACACAGGGTTATTTTCCTTCTGATAGCATCAGGAATTCTCTAAATAATAGGATTCACAAAGCATTTGTTTGTACTAAGTTAAAAATCTTGTTAATCTTTATCCCAATGGTAATAATAAATCAATAAATACAAAGATAACTTGAAGAATATATTGTCATATATGCTATTCATTCAAATCCAAACACAAATTGTGTAGCTTGTTCATTTTTTCCTATACTTGTCCCTCTTTAGGTAAATGTCAGGAATGTTAATATCTAAAGAGTAGTATGGAAATGAATAGAAATTATGTCTTGGGTACAGGCAAAGGTTGGCTGCAGAATTCAAAATGTAAAGATATATTTAATGTCCTAATCAGAAAGGTACTAGAATATATTTTTAATTTTCAATGCCCAAAGGAATTAAAGATGTGTCTGCTGTTAAGCACATACTTAAATACCCTTCCTGTTTGTCAGTGTTTTCTTGAGCTGAATGTGAGTCTGAATCTGGAAGAAAGCAAATGTGGAAAGTGTTAAAAAGAAAAACAACCAAAAAAAATCTCAAACAATCAAACTTACACATTTCATTCTGCTCTCCCTAGAGCACATAGAGTTTTCTGGGCTCCTGTCACACTTTTAGAAAAGAAACACTGGTAGGAAACAAGCCATCCTAAACCACAACATGAAAATCCATAGTGATGATATAAATGAAAGATCTGTCCAAATAAATCAGCAAGACAGGGAATCATACAGCTCTAATCTTTATGGTGTAATTGTGTAAACCATCTTAGAGGGCAGTAACAACAACCTGGAGAACGGAATTTGTTCTGATGGGAAAAAAACCCCCCTATAATAAAATGTCCAAGATGTAGTAAAGCTTTTGGCATTTGTAAACACTAGGACAGGATCCAACTGGCTCACTAATTTGTTAATCTCTGCTTCATTCTCTGTGACATTAATTATCTGCATTTGACTGGCAGGCATCTTTTCCCAGTTTGGACAGTTTCCCTTTAGCATACTGGGCACATGGTTTGTACAGCAAAACTGCAAGTGTGCTGGACTGGATTGAAACCGAGTGCTGGCCATGCGAGTCGAATATCACAGGAATTTGTGGGGGGTTTGGTAATCCAGACATTTGAAGCTCCAGGAAACACTTAGTAGGAAAAAAAATAGAGAAAACTTCCAAACCCTTCATTTTTTAAGGACTTGTTTTTTCACCTGTGAGCAGTCCATTACCAAGGCATTAGCAAAAGCCTTTTTTTTTTTAACTCTCTTGCCACCAAAGTACTTTGTGTCCCAAGGCTTATTCAGCCCCAGAAATGTAAAGCACAATTGTTCATCTCCAACTGACTGCTGGCTTATAAGTATGTGGATATCTCTACATATACACTCATGTATACACATATACACATCCAATGATTGCAATTTTCATCCTTTTCCCTACAAGAAAAACAAATAAACAAAAAAACCCACCAAACACAAAGTAATCATGAGTAGAAAACTATTTGACGGAGGGAAAATTAAACCTTGGCGTTACAAGGACGTGATGGTGTTCATATCTGAGAGAGGAAAAAGAGGAAACAGTAGCTTTGAAATCTGCAGTGAGGCCATGCATACATGGATGGAGAGATGAAGCTTGAGGCACAAACCTGGAGCAAATCACACCATGACAGCAGCATACAAAGGAGCAGGTTGTGCATTTGAAAGCGTGAAAAAGAAACATGCTGTGTCTGGAAAGGTAAGTATTTGAAAGCACAACAGACACAGCCCTGGTTCATTCAGAGTGAGTTTGTAGGTAAAAGGGCTAAACTGTTTCTAGGAATTGCCTCATGTGTTCACAGTTTAACATCCACAGCCTAACTCTGTGGTGTAGAGCTCTTTGTGTGCTGATATTTTGCTCATCCAAACACTTGGATCCTTTTCTGTGCTCGTTGTAATTTTGTCTTTAACAGGACACAATACAGTGTTTTAATCTTACTGATAATAAATGGGCTGTTTCTAGCTCTGGAGATTATGTATAGACCCAGCAACTGAAATTAGTCTGCTTTCTCCTTAACTGTCCACAGTCTGTAAGTACTGTTGTTTTGGAAAGACATTATACTGCTGTCATGTTGAATAGAATATTAAATATCACCCTAAATGGCATTAAATCAGCACTAAATAGACATTTCCCACAATGAATATAACCAAATGAGTTTTACTGTATCTGACTAGAGCATATAAACTACATCAGTTGTCTAATGAGGATAAAATGAAAAATGATTTAGACACTTGGCTGCTTCCTAGTGCTTTCCCCTGGTTTGACTGGTCTATTCCAGCAGTGTTTCTTCTTGGCAATTTCTGTGCTGTTCCATTCAATGCTTACAAGAAACACGTGTTTGGTATGTGGGACACATGTTGAGTGGAGAGGAGGGGAAAGCTGCAGTGGCCATCACACAAAGACCCAAGGCCTTCCAGAAATATATTGGTATTTCTGGAAGTGGCTTTGTACATAAGGAGGTAAATTATGTAAAGATTAGTTGTTTGACTAATGATATAACTAGAGCTCGCAATTTACCTGCATTGGGTCAGGTCTGTGACCCTCTACTTTAGCCCTCCATTTCTTGAAGGAATGAGTAGAAGTCTACTTAGTTTACTTACTTAATTTAACTACATGACTGCATGGTAGGAGGGAAAAGTCAGGAGCATGCTTAAGAAACTCAGCTTTATATAAGACCCATATATGAATCAGTCATGCTGGCATACCCATTAACAGAAAATCTGTGGTCTCTACACCCAAGTAGCCAAAATTAACTTCTTTTGTCAGACCTGGACAAAGCATAGCCAAACATAAATAGTGGAAATAAATAGATAAAGAGCTAGAAAGTAATTCCAGCCAGATTACAAAGTTGTAAAATAATCAACTTCATGGCCTACATAGAATTGTCTATTTCAGATCTGATGGTTCTCAGCTAATGTTAACTTCATTTTTCTCCACTGTGAAATAAAGTGGATGCAGCTGACACATCTGCACTGCAAAATCACAGGTGGTACTCACCTGCTAAAAAAAAGGCAGATGGTTTTGGCACCAAAACTCTCCAAATGCCTTTACCCAGTAAAGTTGTCTTGAAGCTAGCTTAGGATCTTCTATAACTGATGAATATTAGTGACTGTGAAAGAGATATCTCTTTCCCCGATGACTCTCCCTGTCAGGTTTTGACATTGTGATGCTTTGATCACCAGAAGAACTGCACTTGCTGACAGTTTCAAACTGCATCATAAGCAAAGGAAAAACACATATATTTTCCAGAGTTCAGTGGAATTTTTTTAAATGCAAAAGTGTTCCAAGGTAAAAATTGGTGTCTCCAAGCTACATCTATATGTGTTCTCAAAAAACATGCCACATGTATCAAACGATGCCTGCAATGGCAGAATTTATTGCAGAAATGCTAAGAGGTAAGTGAAATCACAGATTATCAACATAAAAATGTATTGATAAGTGTTTGAAAGAAATGGAGATATTTTCCTTTGCTATAATAATGACATGCAATATAATCTACAAACATGATCTGTTTTTTCACACCTGTTTCTAACAGTCCTTCATACAGATACTGAGCTCTCATACTGACCCACCCTGCTGTGACACAGGTAGATCCTTTCACTTCCAGGAGTGTGCAAGAATGAGACTGTGTATGACAGCCAGATGAACATAAAGGAGGATACAACAGCAAAGGAGAAAGTTGGTGTTGAATTTAACTCTTTCTTTTTTCTTTCCAAGACATAAGAAATGGCAAATTGAAGAAAAGGGGCAACTTTAACACGGATTCAGCAAGGGCACCAGGTGAAAGAAACTCTTCTCTGTTACATAGATGCTTTTATGTGCACATGCCTCATACAGGCTTCATTTACTTACTGTTTATTCAGCTGGTGAAATTCCTAATGTGTCCTCACGTAAGGATTTGTCTGGAAGATCTTCTGGATACACTTACACTATTGCTGAGTAAGCTCACAGCAGTCAGATTATCATTAGCAGAATTTCTCCCATACTAGCAGTTCATCCTTATTCTCCCCATACATTAACAGGATAACAGCACAGCTTTTCTGTTCCCACTACAAAATTTTTTAGCTAGCATGTGTATGTTGCACTGTGAGAAGAGATTCCCTTATGGTAGACTAATACCTCAGAAATAAAAGAGTTCTGTTAGGCATTTTGTGTTGCTGTTGAGAAGACTAATCAATTACAGACGTAACTTTCTGTTTGGAAGCACATCTCCACAGAGACAGATATTGTTAAGAGAAATAACACAAAGAGTGGAAGCTGATTTCAGAATTCCAAAAGATAAAGACCAAATCTTTTCATTACTTGGTAATATGACCTTATTTAAACATTGTTTCTCACTGCATGGTTTTGTTTGGGTTTTGGGTTTTTTTATATATTAATATCAAGAAAACCTTTTTTTTTTTTTGCATGGTGTCTGTTCAGCATGTGCTTTTAATGTAATCTGGCCTCTACAAACTTTGTAATGAATGGAGCCAAGTTCAATAACTTTCTCAGAAAATAAAGCTTGATGGAATATTTTATTAGAAATTTTCACTGTAATGGAAACCTGATGTGTTCCAGACTGCAGTACTTGGCACATGTAAATAATAAGGCATAAGAGGGATTAACAGTACTAATTTTATGAAAGTCCACTGGCACTAAGTCTAAGAGCAGTGCTGCTGTCACCAAAGTACAAGGATAACAGCAGACTAAAATGAATCACTCATTCTTTTTTTTGAGTGAAACAACTTTTGTGATAAAGATGTCTTTTAGGTTGAAAGACTGTTAAGGAGGAATAAGGGGAAATGTTTTCATGTTCAGAGCTGAAAAATGCTGCTTAAAAAGCAATATTTTTGAAGACATTCATGTACTGGCCAGGTACAAGTGCTCTGGGCAGTCATTTACTAAGGGGTTACAGCAAAATAGAAGTAAAATTTGTCTTAAACTGATAGACAAACTTTAGCACTATAAAGACATTGATAAGAAAA
Organism: Galbula dea; assembly: GCA_013399015.1. Taxonomy (NCBI): domain Eukaryota; kingdom Metazoa; phylum Chordata; class Aves; order Piciformes; family Galbulidae; genus Galbula; species Galbula dea. Next base: position 3,578,714 of record VWZX01000708.1, read on the forward strand.
ACACTTTCCCAGACCACTTCTGACAGCGGGAGGACTTTATGTTTGAGTTTTGCCTTGGGGTGTTTGTTTCATTTTTGTTGCTTTCAACAAAATTGTTTGTGTGAGTCTGTGTTATTCACATGCCTTGGAGTTATTGGTCTCACACTCACAGTTTCTGATAAAGTCAACTGCTCATAGAACTGTGAATCTGAAAATTCATAAGAAGATAAAAATACTTTACACAAAGCAGAGGATCTTTTGATATATTTATACAAATACTGAGGCTCATTAATATCTTCCTAGGAGACAGGTACTATCATGTTTCAGAAAATCCCATGAAGTACCACTCTGTCCCTTTGAGTGCCTACCTATGCCTGAACCATAGCTTAAATCAAGCAGATATATAAGTGCTTTCAGAAACAGGCATGACTTTTAGTTTACTCCTGTTGGAAAGGGGTGCAAAATGCTAATGAACTTATGAGGAATGGAGATGTGAATAAAAGTTCATGGGTTCAACAATTTAAAATCTGTGAAATGAATGATATGCATCTGATTAAAAGAAAATCATTTAAAAGACTACTTAAAGAATTTTTTTGTTATGTATTTCTGTAGCTAATGATTTTCAGGGTTGTGTTACATCTTTAAGTGTTATGAATTTTCTTTTATTTTGCTGCACAATTGCTACATCATCTAGTGAGTAGATGAATGTGACTAGTGTTAGCATGCCTGGGAGGAGTTTGTAGAACAGTATCCAGCAGAGGTGAGGACATTCAGTTTCTTCTAACTCAGAAAGGAAGGGAAACTAGCACATCAGGTCAAATTCCACCTATTCTGCATGAATATATTGCTTTGCTGATTCCAAGGTTCCTTTTTTAAATGTCAGTTGTCATAGAAAGACCAATATAGTAATGACCATAAGGCACCATTGTATCTGAGGGGTCTTCCTTCTTGACCACTATAAAATGACAACTGCTTACACATAAAAACCAACCAAACAAATAGCAACAACGACAAAACAAACACACAAACAAAACCCAGGCTGAAATGTCTTTCATTTAGCTTTTTAGAAAACTATGGGTTTAGGGTTTGGTATTTTTTATGTTCTGGATCTGAAATTATGGCCCCAGTGTGCTTAAACACTTGCAGTTTACTGAATGTGAAGCAGGTTCAAAACCATAAGCAAAACAGTGAAAGCCTAAGTTTTAGCTTTACAGGAATATTTTTAAGTGTTTTTCTCATGCTGGAGTGACGTTGACATGAACTTTAACAACTCACATTCTTTCCAAAAGTGAAGACCTTTTTTCCAGTAGGTCTTTAGTTTTCCTCATCACAGTGTCTTAATTTCCAGTTAAGGTTACATTTTTAAGTCTGGAATTTGTCTTAAAGCTCAAAATGAGTTTGATAATCTCTGTTGCAAACAGTGTAGGTTGATGTCTAAGAAGCTTTGTTGCACTGCCAGGTATAAAGAGGTCTCTCATCTTTACCTTTGCTGTGTGTGTGAAATTGATGCAGGTGTAGCTCTTGAGGAATAGGAATCAGTTGGATTCGCATATTCCCTGCCCCTGAAAGAAGGTCTTTCTGAATCAAGAATCATTCTTTTGTGGCTCATAGGGAAGAAATATCATCCTATGATTCTATGATTGTAAAATCCTCAAGAAGAATCAATTACTACAGTCAAGCTGTTCTAAATACAAAAGAAAAATATAAAACATTTTGATATACTACAAAATATGATATGAAGAGTTCATGTAGCTCAACTGAGTTAATATGATCTCAAGGTAGATCTAAAATAACAGCATAGAAATATTATACAGGCCTAGAGCAGCTGTTATTGACAGCGTCCTCTTTAGTTTTATCTCTATTTCCTTACATACACAATGTTCTAAGGGACTTAATCAGTACCTATTGAAACCATTGCAAATATATGCATTGCCATCAATATCCTATTACCAATTCCTTTAAAGTATAATTAGATGTTTTCTGAATTAATAATACTCCTCTATTAATCATTACACAGGTCAATCATCCCTGTTCCTGCAAACTAAAGCATGAATCTCAAAGCACTGCAAGCAGGGCAGGCAAAAGAAATAACCATGATCAATAAACAGCCTCTCACCCAGGATTCTCTAAATATTCCTAATTAATTCTGTTCACAAAATACTGAAAAACAGAAAGAGGAAGGAAAAAAAGTTATTTACATCTCAATCACAAACCCCTTCGTTAGTCCTTTTTCATTGTCAGTACTGCTGCTTTTACATTCCTTTCAGCCATTATTGGCATTTGAGTATTTATCTGAGTCTGGTTTGCTTTTCCTTTGTTTCAAAAAGATTAATACTGCTAAACTTCCCTTATGAAGCAAATGGATAACGATGGTGACTCGTGATGGAAATGGCTAGCATGACTGTTCACTTTTGAGATATTTCAGGAGATTTCTGCTTATGAAAAGAGGATTCTTAATGGTGAGCAAAACCATAAAAAACAGACATAAAACCTGTCATAAAGCCAAACATGTTCCACCTAAATCTATGTCCTTAATCATTTCAGAAGCTTCTTCTCCTCACACTAGTACTCCCTCTTGGGTTTTGTTTGTCCAAGATTTAAAGCAGATAACCATGAAATCTTACTGAAATAGCAGTTTTCCTTACTTTTGATGCTTGGAAGCAAACAAAATCTTGTGAGAAACTTTCTCTTCATTAACTATTTTTTTCTTTTTAAAGGAATTAATAAAATAGAGGGGCAGTATTGTATTTCACATTAATACTAGAAAGTTTTTGCTATATGTCTGAGAAGCATCTTGACACAACCTATTTGATATTTACCCTCAGGGGTGGGGACGTGGGGGATGTCACACAAATGTTGCTTTGAACGACAAAGTATTTCATATACTGTATAAAATGGATTATTCATATTCTCCTCTTTTTCTTCCAAATCCAAAATCACTTCATCTCACTTCTTATCTGCTCACATTTAAGCCTGGTATCTCGCCAGGCAGCTGTCACTTCTTACAGCTACTTTGAGAGAGCTATGTCAGTATGGGACTGGGCACAAGCACACTGATTTATATAGCAGCAGCCTGTTGCACCATCTAAAAGGTAGGGCCCTCCTCCACCTGTGTCCTCCAGGGAGATTGTATTGTTTTTGGAGAGAAGCAGACATCTCTAGAAACTTATTTACCTAGTATTGAAGTGGGTATTATATAACTGAGGGAAAAAAAATACTCATTTTCCTTCAGCTGCAGTGAGAATATAGGCAGTTGTCCAAACCAGTCACGTTACTTTCACGTGGCTGAAGTCTGATGGAATGGATGCAGACTTTTCTTATTCAAATGGCTAGGAGTATGTACTAACCATTCTGAGTCAGAAGTCACTTTTATCAGGAGATTTTTAGTGAATATCTCAATTCAGATCCTACTTGAATCATATTAAAAATAAAACCTCACCATGTATGGCCAAGCAGGAGAGAGTAATGTTGCCTTTGACATCCCTATGTAGTAATATGATGACAGCAAGCAGTGAGCAGACCAGAGCTCATGCTTTTACAGAGGGTAGGGGAATTTTGTTTTCTTTTCCATAAATTGATGTAGAAAAGTAGCCCATGAGGCCCTTCCATCTTCTTGATTGATGACTGAAAAAAAAAAAAGTTTCATTTGTATTGATCTCCTTTATCTGCTAAATATGAGAATGTGGACCAGGGGACATTGTGGAAGAACAGAAAAGTGTGAGGAATGAACAGGCTGTTCCCTGTATGCAAAAGGATGGAGCCACAGGTGCTGATATGTTTATTGGTCATTTGTTCTTGTTGCAGAATATGGGAAGAAAAAGGGGAGCCAAAGTTTGATATCCAGTGTGCTGGGAGCTGAGGTGGTTATTGAGGCCCCTGTGTTTGGCTCATTCTGAACATTTAGGGGAGCCTTTACTGAGTGGGTGCAATGCACACAAAAGACCTGAGCCAAGTCATAGAGCTAATTATGAGTCTGTTGCCCTCAGAAAGCTTTGGAGCCGTTTCTTTGAGTTTAAGTCATTCCTGTTTATCACTGCAAGATTCAGAAAGGCAAAGAGAGAACTGTGAGTTCTGCACAATGCAGTCCTTCTAGAGTGCAGGCAGGTACGTCTGAGTTATTTATTTCTGCCTTGCCCTGACACATCAAAACAGTCTGTTACAAGTTCCTCCTCCCCCTTCCCCCACCCTTTCAAAAGATCTACCACCACTCTTTATTTAAAAGGCTCAAGGATGATATTTCAGGAGTGATTACTATCCAGTGGTCATCTCTGACAACCTGTAGCCTGCTATTATTTGCAATTTAAGTCCATCACTGATATTTTATGACTGCATCTGCAGTTACTGTCAGCTGAACTGTATTTAATTGCTAGACTCACAAACTCTGTCTTGTTGACAAACACACATTCTCAGGCCCCATTATGCTTCTATTGGCATTTACAGCTTTCTTTCTTTTTTATTTGTTCTACTGCTGGAAATCAGTGTTTACTGTAAGACGACCAATGTTCATGAGCAATAAAGTCATAAAAAAATTTTAAAAGGCGATAGAAGAAATTCTTGGCAGGTGCAGAGGTTATTTAGGAGAAGGCAATGAGTTTCATTTTCACTTAAAGAGACATTTTTAAATTTTGTATGCAAAAAAATAACCTGTTGGCCTATGGAGGGATTCTTCCATCCCCCATCATCTAAAAGTGATGACAGACCTACAGTTAAGTGCATATGCTATTATAGCTTTTCTTTATATAGTCTTTGGCTTGTTCTCAGGATTAAAATTAGAATTTACACTGTTGTGATTGAGTTTTAAGCATAGTTTAAATGGTAAAGAGAACGACCATCTTTATAAACTATTTGTGGCAAACAAGAAGACAGAGACCTTCAAAAAGTTTTCTAGTCCAATGATTACCAATTGATGGGCCACAAGAGTCAGAAATGGTAAAAAAAAAAAAAATTAAAATATCCAAGCCCTCCTCATAGACTCAAGTAATCAAATGAAAAAAACAAACAAACAACCCAAGACCCCAAACAAACAAAAAACAAGCACCAAACCAAGAAAAGTAAAAATAATAACTGAAGACTCAAATCTCAACATTTTCCAATTGTAAATGAAAGTGAATACAGAAGAAATATGTGGGACGGTCTATGGCTTTATGTGGAAAAATGTTACATAGTTCCTAAATGCTTTTCAGAACACCAGTGTGATTCTTAGGTTGACTGAATAAAGGCATCAAGCTATGACCTTTTACTGCCTAACTTACCTTAAACTTCTCCAGTAATGGCATTTCTACAAATTCTCTGAGCAGTCTGTGCCAGTGATTCGACATTTCCTAATAGACATAAGCTATACTGCTCAGGGCAACTTGCCTGCATCACTTTTGGTTCTATGTCTTAGAGATATGGAGAACAAGTTATTCCCCTCCCATTTTGCAACAGCCAAAACTGAGCACAAGATTCAAAATATTCATGTAGCTAAAAGTGTTACCAGAATGTAATTACAAATCCTGATCTTTCATCTCATAAGCCAAGTACTAACATTTGTCTCAGTGGGACTACAGAGATGATAGAAGAAAGGATTGAAACCTGATTAACCAGAAACTCTACATTCAGAAATAAACAACCGTCTGCCTTTTTAGAAGGAATCACATTTTTCTGGAGAGAAATGGAAACATCTCAAATCTACTAATTTAAAATTTTTTAGCAACACCACTGTTTTGCCTCTGGCAATATTCTTATGACTGTGTATATATTAATATATATTTTTATTTCAAATTACTTCCTCTTCCTTCTAATTGAGTCCTGTATATTTTTATGCCAAGCAATTGCTTCTCTAGAATTTAAAAAAAAATTGTCAGGTTTTGTCTAAAAATATGTTTAATTGTAATTTTTCAGAAACCTTGCTTGTTACTGAAAAATTAATCAGTAGAATCAGGGAACTAATTTTAATGATGATTGCTATTTTAATGGGGAAATATTTTTAGCTAAATCTAAAATGCAAAAGGCTTTATGTTTTGGTGGAACTTTAAGTGAGTACAAAACTGTAATACATTTACCAAGCACAGATAACACATTATCTTAATTCAAATTATGAAGGTATTTATAGAACAGACCAGCAAGTGGCAGTACATGTTGTGCATAAATCATGAATGATAAGACTAAAATCTTTAAAATGAAACTGAATAGACAGTCAAATAAGCTTTCATGTACAGCCTTATGCATTTTTACTGTCCTGTCAAGAATTGTAAATGCTTCATTCCACATGACCTTATTTATTTTCTTGGAAATACTATCTCTCAATTTTAGGAAAGATAGGAAACAACTCTCCTGTAACTGCTGGGATACATTTGTGTCTCAGTTAATCAAAATGTATGTACTGTAAGCCTAATGTTGGCTCAGAACGGAAACCAGAATATTCCAGAGACTGTAGCATTCTGAATTGCCATGACTCCTAACAGATTCCAATAAATAATCACTGCCTATGGCTAGTGTATTGCAATGGATGCAGAATGCCTACTCCAAAGGTCTTTGACCCTGCTATATTTTGTGAACTCCATTTTATGTAGTTTATTTTCATAGTAGAAATGTTAGATGAAACCATATTTACCACACCAGATTCGTTCAAAGTCAGTGTAATATATTGCTAGGCAACATCCAGCAATGAGAAATGGAAAAACAAAATGTGTTGCCTTTATTCAGTGAGCTAGTAAGAGAACAAAAATTAAAAGTGTGTAATTTGGTAATATGCTAGTTTGAGAGCCCTAGTTATATTAGTAAAGTGTTATATATGTAAGCAAGGCTTTCTTCTCCAGAAATATTTACATGAATGTACTGAGTAAAATTAATCTCCATACCTGAAAGACAGACCCAGAAAAAAATAACAGAGAACTATTAGCAGTTTGCAAAAGTAGATCATCTCTGACCCAGAGACACCACTAGTATGGATGAGGGAAGAATACTTGTCCTGGACCCCTTCCCTGCCACTTTAGGATATTAGCCAGCATGCTAAATACTGCTACTTGTGAATCTGAGTGGTGGCACGGTTGTACAATATATGTGGAATGAGAATAGCAATCTTTACTATGGAGCTTTCACAGAGAGGCACAGAAACTGCCCAGAGAGGTTGTAGAGTTTCTTTCTCTGGAGATATTCAAAACCTGTCTGGACACACTTCTGTGTGACCTGGTCTAGGGAATCCTGCTCTGGCAGGGGGGTTGGACTAGATGATCTTTTGGGATCCCTTCCATCTCCTAACATTCTGTGATTCTGTGAAAGTTCTTTCATTGCTAAGGAATGTAGGTAAGGATGAGGAGCCTAGGCACAAAGATGCCAAGTAACCTGTGAGAATTAAATATCTTTCAGCTTTCCAAAACTCTTTTTTTCAATAGAGAGTTGTACTGAATATCTGCCTTGGTTTACGGAATTAGCTGTTTAAGAGACTTCGATACCTAGGCTTCGTTTCTGCCAATATTCCTTTTCCTTGCTGCAGAAATTGCTGAGATTCAATCCCTTTTCTGACTGATGGGTTTTATTACTCTACTTTCTCCCAAATCTGTGTCTTCTTTGCTGTGCTTTAGCCTGTTTTTGGGTGTGCTCTCAGGCTCTCCTTCTAGGGTTGTTCACCTTTTATTGGAATGACTTTTGAGAGACTAGAAAGAAAAAACACAGCATTTTATATCACAAATGGAAATAATTAGGCTGAGAGGGTCATTCTTGCTTGCTCTCTGAATAAATGTGTATCCTATGCAAAATGAAATATACCCAGCAGGAGGAACTGAGGGACACTCACCTGCATATACATAAGTGTACTGAGTATATGCATTTTCTCTTCACTTAGAGATTTGAATCTCTGTCTCACAAATCCTTAGAAGAAGATTCCAAAAACTAGATAATGGTGTAGGATTTGGAAGAAATTTTGTTTGCTGACTTCTACTGGGGATATTCTACTTAGTGGTAAAAAATATTTAAACAGTACCTGAAGACATGCTTATGAAGTACAAACCATAAAATTCAGACAACAGTACAATGATGTTCTCTACTGAGTCTTACCCAGCCTGGCTGAGAAGTTAATGCCATAAGGTTGTTTCTCAGCCTGTCTCTTCCCAGCCTATGCTATTCCATGGAGTTGCTCTGCCCGGTGTGCTGAACTTTGCACTTTTTCTTCTTGAATCTTCTGCAGTTTCTGTTGGCCTGGTTCCCAAGTTTGTCAAGGTCTTCTGGATTGAATGTCTGTTGAGATGTGATGAACTTTGTTGGTCCCAGAGCTGTGTCTGATCAACATCAGAAACTTCTTCTAAATTTAGATTTTACATCTTACCCTGAAAGTTTCCAAAACACGGATATCTTTGTATTCTGCCTTTTGCTATACAAGCTGAAGTTATATAGCTTGAAAAAAAGAAAGTAGATTGTCTTGAACCATATCTTATAATATCTCCCTCAGAAGAGGAGATGCAATTTCCTTCCTACCTAACATAAGAAAAATGTTCAGGTTTCCCATTTGACTCATACTTCCCATTTGTTACATGAGCTCTTTAATCAGTACTGTTATACAAAAGGTTGGCAGTATCATGCAGTTAAGTGCATTCAGAGTATTTCCAGTAACATAGATGCTACAAAGACTTTTAAGATCCCATAGAAATAAAACACAAGGAAGAAATCTAGTTGTTCAGGCTAAGCATAAAGTAGAATTTAATTACAGAAATGTTTATCTCCATATTTGGTTGCTACTCCATTCAGTTGCTAAGGAAGTTAGGAACAGTTTGGCCTTTATTTGGCTATACCTTCTAAATGTGGGACTCTGAATGCCCCCTCAAGTTGTACTTGTATTGCTTAAGACCTATGCTAGGTCTTTGTTCAGGAATCTTCTGAAATTGAAGTTAAGTGTTATTATCAGTCAGCTTCTCTGGGGTTGTGTAGACATCCACCTATTTCTACTGAGGACTTTGACTAAAACATAGTATCTAGACTGCAATGACTATGTTTAATGAGTTAGAAAATGTCAATGTAAATAAGAATCAGACAAAACTAATGCAGCTTTGCCTAGAGGCTTATCATAGCCCCTAGTTACAAACCACTAGATAATCAGTTACCATGGTTGTAATGTCATAGTAAGGATTCCAGACTTTCAGAATGAGAAATTTACAACACTACATACATTATTCTGCACTTGCTATTGTTTTTGTTTCCTATTGCAAAGGTAAGGGAATCCCCTGAGTGTGTGGTAGCTGGCAATGTTTATTTTGGGACACATGGCAGAAGGTATATCCAGGTGGTGTTTTCTGATTCAAAGCTGAGGTCAATAAAATGCTATGGAAAATGTTAACAAAGTCTTGGTCAGATCCTCCCTGCGCCTTTGGGAATTTGAATAAGATTCAATACTGGTACAATATCTTCTTTGTTCTTCTTTGCCCAGCCTGTACTGACCCTTTTATTACATGGCAAAGGGAGATTAAAAGGAAAACATATCCTCCAGTTATTTTCCTCTGAGTCAATGATGTAATTACAGAGAAAGAAACAATGTGGAGGGAGTCATGCAGAAGTGGAACTACTAAAACATACAAATACAATTTCACTGTTAAGGCTTCTTCCACAAGAAAAAGGGAGATGGACTAAAATTCAGGAGAAACAATAAACAATACACTTAAGACATCCCAAATTTAAAGTTTCTAGCAATAATGACAAAGGTGTGTGATTACATTTAATGTTCCTTTTCTCAGTTTAAATGAAATGTGTATTTCTCTTCAAGGCTGAGTTCTCCTAGTACTGTTAAGTTAGTGGACGAGCAACAAAAATATTAAGCTGAGGGTGTCTTCATGAATGAGAGGCCCAACAACAATCCACTACTACAACAGGAAAAATAGGAAGCCAAAACCACAATGGCAGATACAAAGAGACCTCTATAAACAGCTCCTGGAGCCATTGCTGTTCTCATTCTTGCAGGATGCAACAATTATTATCTGAGCTCTCAATAGCTCGTAATCTGAAACTTTTTCATCAAATGTATTCAGCAAAAAACACTATGAAGGCAAAATAAAATCACAATCAGGTGAACTGCATGATTCAGGAATCAAATAAAAAGAAGACAAAAATGTTGTCTTTTAGGTCAATGTATAACAACTGTGGAAGAGTTTGCTGTTTTCAACTGAAAGAAAAATAGAAGCATAGGAAAAGTAAATTGCTGAAGGGCAGGAAAAAAGTTATTCTGAGCTTCTAAATATAGAAATCTCTCCTGTGCTTTTTTATAAGAGATATGACCAGCTGCAAGAGCCATCCAGATCAGCACATTTTTTCATGATGTCTTGTTGACCTTTTCCTTTATATTGAACACAAGTCCCAAAGCTGAAGGGATCTGTATCCGTGCACATCTCTAATAAAACTGAGGGGAAAAAAAAGACACAAATAAATAACAATTAAACCCACACAGTGTTTCAAAACAATTAATTATTGATCTACTCAGGCCTCTAGAAAACCCAAAATACTTTAATGGCTACTGCAAGACAATCTCTTACTCTTTGTTTGTGAGAATGAAGATGCATTGAAGTAATGTATTGTTAGTTGCAGTTCACCTGTAGATATATTTTGTTTTGTCTCTGCTTGTGTTGTGGAAGTATATATACTGTATATTTGTGTATATATATATGTGTGTGTGTATATACATTTGTATGTTTATGTGTTGGACTACATAAGCTTTAAAATCTATGTTGATTAGTTGTTCTGTATCATGTTGATTCATACTGAAGTTTATGGCTAATACTACCGGAGCAAGTGGACCAGAATCAGAATTCAAAACCTTCATTTGGAAGATGATCTCATTCAAGAACTAACTGAAAGTAAGTATTTTAACTTGCATATGTTTTGAAAAACTGGTTTAAAAAAGCCATAAAATATTTATTGATTTATAATCCTTCTTATGACTGTACAGAGCCATCAAAATATTTCTTTCTCAGTGTCCTGCACAAATAATCCTTATATTTGTCAGCCAACTGGATAAGATTTAAAAACTAATTTAGATCTGGTTATGATTAACTTTAGAAAATAGAAAAGCTGACAGGATCTTTAAAAAGAGAAGCAGCAATTAAAAAAGAAATTAATACTGGGTAACATTGAAAAAAAGGCACTTTTGTTTCTTGTCTTGCATAAAGTTTCAAGGGCTTTTAAAAGATTGATATATTTATTTCAGAGTCATATTATAGGCCTCATATCAAGGATTCCCTATCCATTAAACGTACACACATACACCATTGAAAACCATCTGCCTTTAGGTCAGTAGAAGACATATTCCATTGCATAATCCTACAGCATTTTCAAGAAACTGTAACCTAACAAAGAACTTTCCCAAGCTGTACTAGCACAGGTGATTGATTCTAGATATATAGGTTTTAGGGTCCTACTTCTGACAAGCACATCCCATCTACGGCCATAGCTGTTGCCTTTACTCTCAGAGAGCAGAATAAAAATTGCAGCAGCATAAGTAACACCTAAACCCAAGGAAATAATAGGCTTTCTATACACCATACGCCAAATCCATACATCTATGTGACTGGGCGAGCTCCACTCAGCAAGGTCTCACAGTACTGGGTTTGGTGCATCTGAATTATCACATATTTGGCTTTGTTTGTTTTCTTCTAGCATATGCCAAGCTTATATGTAAAAATTATTTATATATATGTTTATATGTGCGTGCTTCTATATTTAAGCATTTCAGGAATTATACTTTTTAATTTAGAAGGTAAAATTGATGCTATAGCTATATTTTAAGACTCATTAATTTTTAAAGTCCCTATTTCCTTTTCTCTCAGGGCTATACATTCCAAAGAAAATGGCATCTGCATACCCTAATCAGAAAAATGGAGTGTATATATTGAAATATATATATAAAACAAATAGATTTCATACTCAAAAGTTAATTCACCATAAAAATGATCAGGAAATTAAGGATACAGCAGAGATGAGCTATAAAACATCACGTTTGCTAAAGAAGGAATAATAGGTAGCTGAAATAAGGCAAAAAAAAATTAAAACATAATAAGGAAAACAAAAAAAAAAAAGAGAAAAAGATAGCTACACAAGTGGTTAAGATGAATAATGGGCAATATTGCAAGTATACCAAGAATAAGAAGTCAACGAATGAGAACCTTGTTGGATGTGGATTATGTGTATCCTGAATTTCTACAGACACTCCAGTAACATTCTTTGTTTATCTGGAGTGTTACTTAAAGCAACTGGCATAGTTTTAGGAAACCTTCATTCCAATTAGGTAAGAACATAAGAACTAGAAATCAAAGCATAATCTGGCATTTGAAAACTTTTTCAGATCTTATCCTGAGGGATACAAATACAGCTGTTCAGACTGCACATACATATTAAACAAGAGCTCACAGAAATGTTAATATAGGTATTTCAACACTTGGAAAATGAAGGGAAAAGTCATAATGGTGCACTGACAATTATTTCTGGAAATTCTAACAAACAGGTGAATACAGATTATTGTGAACTGGGTTCTTGACTCACTTTGGAAAATTATTGCACAAAATCTTCTGTTATGAAGGTATAAAAATATTTTGAAATCATTACAGAAAATTAATGAAGTAAATTATGATGATAAGAAAAAGAGCAGAAATTGAAGCTCACTTTAGGTTTGTACAGTACAGTAGCAATCCAAAATCCTATTCACCATCTACTGTGTCACTTGCAAACTTCCATTAATGTCACTAGTGCAAGATAAAACTCCTGAAGCTTAAACACTTCAGTCAATATGTTGCTAGTGATCTATCTGTGCAGATAGCAAACAAGCTTAGATGAGGTGACCACTGAAAACCCCTGTTATCACCTCTCATCTTTTTTACTCTATAAACCAATGCTATGTGAACAAAGAGTCATCCATAAACTGAAAAAATTTATGAAAAGAGGAACAGGAAAATCAATAAAAATGTAAGAAGGAAATAAAAATGAGAATTGCTTAGAGAAGAAAAGGCTGGGGAGGTATAGTAAGTATCTTAAGCATATCAATAAAATGAAATATATACTTCAAAATAAGAATGAGAATAAAATAAAAGATTAAAGACATATCTCAAAACACAGATTTGAAAAGCAATAGTGTTACTGTATTTTCGACCAGGCTCCTAAAAAAGGGATTGAATAAATTCAATGCAACTTTAATGTCCCAAAATATGCTTTGATTTTTGTTTGAGGAGTGGGTTTGTCATTTTGCTCTTGAGATATTTGTTTGTTTCTTGTCTTCTTTGTTTGTTTATATTTGGGGGGTTTTTTGGCATTTGGATTTGTTTGCAAACATTGTGTCTGTAGAAACTGACATTCAAAATAAAAGCTGAGTTCCACTTACAATTTCATACTGCTGGAGTCTGGGACTGTAGAGAAATTACAATGCTACCAATGAAGTTCTTGGCCCTGTTAAAGTCAACACAAAAATTTTGACCCCATTACTTATATTGTTAAATTTGTGGTGAAAGCATAAGACCTGGCAATGTCAAAGTACCTGAAAAGTCTTTAAGGTATCTCTGGGTAGCAAAGTTCTAAATTTAATATTGCAGATCCTGAAAATAAGCTTGCAGATGATTAGTGCTGAAACTTGTTGTTGGGCACTTCTGGCCTTTCTCAACATTAGCTGGGCTGGTAATATTAGCTGGTCTAAGTCATTTGCATAGACATTAATTTTAGAGTGTTAATGAAGAACTGGATGACATTTGATTTATGTATTTCACAAAATTTTATTTACATTTGTGCAAAGTTCTGCTAATTAAGTCTGCCAGAATAATTTCCTGTAAATGTGAGATATATAGGAACATTTATTACTATTTCTTACTGGAACAAATCTTTTTTAGCTTCCTTCTCTGTCACCTTAACAAGAGAGGCTCTGAGAATGGTTGCTGTTCTACATCCCAGTGCATTGGATATGACGAGATCCCTCTGAGTGCTCTCCAATCACTGCAAGTGGGGATTCTGCCAGCCCTCAAAGTTCCTAGAAATGATGTACTGTTATCTGGGTATCAAAACCAGCCATCAGGCATGCAGCAGCCAAAATCTGAACTGGATGCTACAGAAGAGGGAAAGGAGAACTACAGCTATCCAGAATACCTCTCAGTGGTAATTCTGACAGTAATGCGTTTTGAAGTTGAAATGTCTTTGTCTTCACCTTCACAGGGCATGCAAGTTTGAGTCCAAATGCTCTGTGTTACAGACCCATATATATTTTTTCTTGATTTAAGACATTGGTAATTTTGCACAAAATATGCACGATGGTACTGCTGGCTCTGCCTTCATTTCAAACAATAGTCCACAGCAAAGAAGCTTTTTAAGTTAGAAAGGATGTTTTAAAGAACTTGGCAGTGAAGTGAGGACTTGATAGACTTGTGAAACTGATAAAATTAAGATACCCTTATATTTAAAATTAGAATAATATTTCCCTGTTTCACAGGAGGACTCCAATAATTAATTGGTAGTGTGAGCTGATGAGAAACTTCACTGGAACTCAGTGAATGTGTGGAATTATCACTTAATTTTAGAGTATTGTTCATAAAGTCAAGATTGTGCCTGCTAAGGTTCCTGTCCTACTGTTGCTTTTATAAGAGTTTAATTTTGGCAAGCATTCCTTACCTGAGGGATAGCTTTATAAAACATGATTGTCATTCTCTGATTATTAAGACCACATTTTACTTTCAGCCAAGATGATTATTGAAAAAGGTTTACTTAATTTCCTTCCTCTAAGTTGTCTGCACGGATTACAAAAAACCCAAATCCCATTGCCCTTAATTTGACAGAAATCAATATGATTGGCAGGCTTTTCTACAAAGGTGGCTACTATTAAACACATATGTTGCCTTGAATTGTTTCTAACATTCTGTGGTTTAAGCTGGTCCCAGTCAGGGCAGGCATGTAATTTCCCAGAGAGTGGAGATTATGATGGAGATTGTAGTTTTAGCACTAGATATGGCTGCTCAGATTTCTTCTTGCAGGTTCTCAAAAGTAGCACCATTTCTAAATGGGCATAGTTGAATAGGGCAGTCCTGAAAGATCAATCCTTTTCTAAGACGAGAGCAACCACTTCCTAATGGAGCATCTAGGAGAAAGGAAGTACTGGAGGATGGAATATGCAAAAGCATATTGAGTGATGCTTAATAGATGCATAGAGGAACAGATACAGAGAGACATTTAAAGATGGAGTTGCAGAGCTTGAATTATTCAGTATGGAAAAATAGCTGACATTACTCAAGTTATAAAAGAAGGAAGGTGAAGATGTAGGATAATTATCTTTACTGGAAAACCATAGAGCCTAAAGAGTGAGATGGCAGTGGAGGAGAAAGAATAAAAGTAGGTGAAGGAAATAAAGGAAGAGAAAAATACAATTGGTAAGTTTAGAGAGCATTAAATATTTCCTGAAGAATTTAGCAGTTAGGCAAGAACAAAACTGATTTAGCTAAATAAGTACATCCCCAAAAGAGTCCAACAATAATATGATAGCACTCTTTTAATATGAATAATTCTGATTAGTTGTGTAGTTTTAAGCTACTGCCTCAAGATTTGCCTTATTTGGAAAAATTCATGAAAACACAATCATGCAGTTTAATCATATCCTGGAATCCAACTCACTATTCCTTGCTATTTATATACAGAACGGGTTAAAGCCCTTCACTCCCTGTGTGCTACTGGAAACACACACAGGAAAATTTTAGTTTGGAAGCCTGTGAAGGAGAGGTGGGGGCCAGGAGTGACAAGGGACTTTGCACAAAGCTGCAAGCCTGCAGTAGTCTGTGGACATACTTAAAGAGCTAATGACATTTGATGCACTCCAGAGCTTTTCAAAGATAAATCAAATGACTTCTTAGACGAAACTTTATGAACTGAGAAGGATTTATTGGTAGAGAGAGTACGATCACAATCAAATGTAGGGAAATCCTCTCATTTCTCCCTCTCCTCCTGTTTTTTATGCCAATATTCTCAAGCTGAAAATGGAAATAGCCCTGTTCTGCACAGATCTTCTCCAGGCCAAAAAAAAAAAAAAAATCAGGTTCAGTTTTTACTTGTGCCTGGCATATTGCTTTTCATGCAGAAATAATGACCTCATCTTCCCTCTTGCAGTACCAGTTTACCACCCTGGCTATCAGCTTCCCAATCTCCCTATGCACAAGTATTTAGTTTCATTTTTCCTTCATGAGGCCATTGCACTTCCTGTGTTATGTTACAGTATACCAGAAAACTCCATTAGCAAGCTACAAGGAAGTATATTGTGAAGTAAAATTTGGTTCAAAATAACCCTGGCCCTTCATCCTTCAACTGTGTTCCAGGTGTTTTTCTTCCTGCTTTACTTTTAGAATAAAATATTCCTGCAGGAAATGGCCTGAGCTGATCTATACAGTGAAATAAATGTCCTGTTGGCAGAAGCGGCAGCTACAGTTGTGATAAAATCCTTGCTGCAGTAACATACCTCAAAGAAATGAGGTGATTTACATGTTTTCTTCTCTGTCATTCCTGTATGCAATTAACTGCCTGGGAAAAGATTAGATTACCATGCATTCTGTGGAATTTCTTGATCAAATCACTGGCTTCAAGTGAGGTAATGTTCCAAGGACTCAAAAATTCCATGTTACTTCATAGCCATGTAACTAAAATTATATATAAAAGAGAAGTTATGAATGGAACAGGGCTTTTCTCCTTGACAGTTTAAGAAAATAACAAAATGGATTGCTTTTCTAGTCTCCCTTTTCCTTTTTTTTCTTTTCCATTTCATTTTCTGTTTTTTTTTCCTTTCCTTTCTTCCTCTTTTCCTTTTCCTTTCTTCTTTTTCCTTTTCCTTTTTCCACTTCATTTCCCTTCCCTTTTTCCTCCTCCCTTCTTCCCTCCTCCCTTCCTCTCTTCATCCCTTTCTCCTTCCCTTTCAAAGACAAATTCTCAGCTTCACAGTAATAACACCTCATATCACCAAAAGGAACAAACAAAGCCTGCGCTCTGATGCTCTGACTGCTCACTAGAAGGCTGGAGAGTGGCCCTAAGGCTACAACCGTTTGGCTGTTGGAGAGCCAGACAGGAGTAAACCCAGGAGGCCACATCTGTGAGTGTGTGAATGGAGCAGAGCCACCCTCCCACACAACAGGAATGCCATCAGAAGTATGTGCTCTGTAAGGGAGGAGAGAAAAATAATCTGTTTGGTAGATCACTACGGAAACAGATAGAGGATCACTGCCAAAGTACAGAAGACAGTACAGTTTGTGACTATGACTCAAAATGACTAAAACAGAGGTCTTTAAATGGTGTTGATAAAGCAGGAAAATATTGTAAAAGGAGAAATATGCCTTTAAAAATGATCTAAAAATATATATAATGCTCCCTTTTCTCATCTCTGGGGAATATAACTACAGGTTATTTCATGTCTGCAGTGGACTGAGGTTACAGAAAGTGGAAAGAAATGTGCTTCATGGAGCATGTTACTATAAATTATGTTTGTCTCAAAATTTCCAAACTGTAAGCAGTCTATGTATTTAGAGAATCTGTTTCAAGAGGTATTTTCTTCTCTGTGATACTTTGACATTTTAACAGTGTGGAAAGCAGCATTGCATGGATGCATGTGTAAATGCAAATTAATTTCCTCTGGAGCTCTGCTTTGCCCTTTGCTTTTACCAGCATTTTCCAAACTGTCAAGATTATAAGGATAAAAGCTGCATGTCTGCAGCCTTCCAGTTGTGCCACATACAGGATGTTGCCAGTTACTGGATTAACACTTGCATGCATAATTGCAAAACAATTATTCTCTGAAAGAGCTGTAATATTCTGGGATTCATAGATTGTATATAGGTTACCAGAAAACATGATTTCTGTAATATTCTCAGGCTCAAACCAAAACCAAACCAAAAAAATAAAAATAAAACAGAGGAAACACAACAATTTTTCTCATGTAAGAGGTTATTGGAGTCACTGTTAATTCTTTCAGTTAAGACAGTTCTGCTCTGTGGCATGTGATCTGGTAAAACACTATTTAACCACAGAAGAGAGAGGAATATAACTCTGGTTTTCAGGCTACAGTTTCACTGTTTTTAAAAATATTTCCTCAGTGTTATTGTGTTATCTTGTTTTTTATTTCTACTGCAACACCTCAGACACCACAAGCAAGAGACTGTTTAAATCCACAAAGATTTGGTAATTTAAAATTGGCAACGGGAGGTGCCATGTAAACACAGGTTTATAGAGTTCTTTTACACAGAAAGAGCAGATTATTGGATAAAACTTCCACCAGTAAAAAAGCATATTGGCCAGTGGTGGGTCTGTTTGTCTGTTCTTGTTAACAGAAGTGCAAACATCCTGTAAAATATTGTTCTGTACCTTGTGACTGTGTATATTGTACATTTTATTATTCAGTTCTTTTGGCTGCTATCTTGAAACAGATGGGGCTCCTGGAAAATAAATATTTAACCCAGTAGGCCAGTAGCTAATGTTTGAAATCATATTTAGTGAAAGTATAATGGCATTTATGCCATCAATAGTTACACAAATCTTCTGCCTCTAACATTTTTACCTAGCCTTCTATTTTCATTTGTTCGGAATTTTATGAAAACGTGCTCTTTGTGGCTGGGAGTTTCTTTACTTTGTTGACCTCAGATATATGCTTTGTGAAAGAAAAATCTTTTCAGCTGTTTTTATGAAATGTTAGGTCAGAAAAATATGCTCTTCTTTTTGCATTTTTTTCTTTTTGCATCCATCAGAAATCATTCCCTTTTGAAATAAAAAGTAAATATAGTGCTGTCAGTGAAACAGCACTTCTCCCTGCTGGAAAAAAAATAACAACTTAAAGGCATAATTAAATAATAAAGTTTTAAATCCCTGAAATTCTCATGCTGAGCACCTCAGTGGGTACAAATAAAAGGACAAGCGTATTAGCAAAGCTAGCTGATGTAAAGCAGTATGATTGCAGTGAACTCACAACCAATATGACAATTAACATATTGAGTTGAGCTGAGTCCAAGGGCCTGTTGAGCTTCCTCTCGTTTCAGAATATAATATTACATCTCCTCCTTTGTAACAAAAAGGCCGAGAATATTTCTGTGTTGTTAGGATTTTGCATTTGTGAGGGTGAGGTTGTGAAGGGCTTGCTGAAACCCTTACACAAGGTTTATTCTCTAGAGGGTATTGTTCAGGTAGCATAGACCTTCAGGAAGTGAGGTCCTGCCCTGTACTCTCACACCATTGCATCATTCACATTTCCATTTTTCCCGAGTCTAAGCCTTAACCATGTAAAGAAGCTCACTTAGAGGTCATGTGTGAGTCTAGTAACAATGGTAGTAGTCAAGGAGTGCAGCAATATAAAAGGAATTGTAATGGGTTTCTTCCAGCAAAAAGTTGCTGCTGAGTTCTCTACTAGTCATAGTCTTTTTCCCAATTCACATGTCAAAAGAAGAGGGAGACTGGCTGTGGCAATCATGAATGTACTTGATATCCCTGCAATGGAAAAGTTATCTGTGTAGACAGAAGGTCAAACTTTCTGCCTTCCAAATACAGCCTGGGTCTGAATGCCTAAACACAAGACAATAGAAATTACCTAAGCTACACTTTTGGAGTATGCCTTGTACATTGCTCAGATGTTGCCACACGACTGGACTGGCTACAAGATGAAAACCTTCACTATGTTTTGAACACAGCAATAAAGAATTGTTTAGTAAGAGCAACTTCAAAATATCTTATGAGTTTGACAATTCAGCATTTTGTGATGTAAATGTTGCAGACATAGGAACCCTGTATAAAAGTCAAACTTCAATTACTTGATTGCAAATATGGGCCCAAAAGAGTAGGAGCTGGCAAGGAATCAGTCTGCTCCCTTGATCACACAGGGGGTGCTGGTTGTAATTACAATTACGACACTCTACTGATTGCGGAGTAAGTTCCCGGCTAGTATTGATAGCCAGCCCAAGGCTACCAACTGATGCCTTCATCACACCTGCCAGAAGAGTTTTAAATATAAAAGCACCTCCATCTTCTAAATGTATGGCACAGCAGCTGGAAAATTGCCTTTGCTGGGCATAATTCTTTCTTCTTGTGTTTTCTTTGCAATAAATAATGAGCTTAGAAAGAATGCCTTATGTTTTCCTGTCTCATTCATGTTTTGAATTATTGAATTGGTACACCATCACAGCACTTGCATATGCAGTTTATTGTGCACTCATGTAAAAGCTCATTTGTTTACCAGTTAGTGGAAACCTGAAAACTTCCATCTACAAAAATATAATGCAATTGACACAAAGAGAATGAGAGAACCATACAATAAAATCAACACTGCACAATTGATCAGCCAATCTTCAAAGGCAGTGAGACACCAAACTAGTGGTAATGGGTCTCTTTAAAGAGTCTGCCACTGAATGGTGGAAATGGATGGACAAGTATGGCAGAGGCTTATGTGTGTACAAATCTCTAGCAGCAAATTCAGATCAGAATCATCTATTTTCTGTCTCTCCAGGTGATGAAACATGTGACATGGCAATTTCATTATTAGTATTTTTACTAGAGGAAAAAAAAAAGAGGAAAAAGAAAAGAATTATCAAAATCTAAATCTACTTTAGTTACAAACCTTACAGAAGTCTCAAAAAATTCCTGCCTCTTATTGAAATCTGTAAGATGGCATTTATGTCAGTAATAATGGAATTGTATTGTCTTTACTTACAGCATAGTGCTTCAGTTCTCCAGGGATATACTTCACTGTCAATTCACATTAGGCCATTAGAGCTAAAAGAGCTTTGCTAACTTTGGATGAAAAATAATTTTCTACTGTTGTTTCTATGGCTAATGTACAATAAAGGGATTTGCTTTGAAATACACTGTATATTTTTCATCAGTGATTTATATTCTGTGCTATATAACCAGCCAGATACACAAAGGGGTCACTTTTCTTGCCTATTTTTTGCATAGTGTCACATCCACAAGCAGTCTGTAACATGTCAGCCCTTCTGTGTCTTTTCACATCAGAATCTCAGTACCTGTTGTCTCAAGAGAGAACACAATTCCACCAATTATTTCAACTTTAGAGGAGAATAACTCCAAATTCTAGACTCTGCTTGTAAGAGTCAAGATTTCTTCTGAAATCGGTACTGCATATTTGTGTCCAACATTGTCACTACTGAAAATTGCTGAGTGAACTAAATGAAATCAAATATTTTGTTGTGGTCTCAGTATGGTTTGAAAGTTTTATGTAGCATTCTTACCAGGAATTTTAGATTATCATAGATCCATTATTTATTTTTGCAGTCATTTAGACCTCATAAATATAATAACCATAAGAGGACATAACTCATGACTGTAAGGTTCATAAATTAAGATAACTTATCTTTTGAACCCTTTACAGGGTATCTGCTTCTTTAAATCACTGCACTAAGTTTAATTTACTGTATATTTTTCTCTGTTTTCACAAAGAACTATGTGCATGGGGATGAGCAATATCTGAATGAATAAATTAACACAAAGAAGGTCCTTCTAGGGAAAACAATTTTTTTCTTGCTGGGAATAATAAAACCTATATCCTTCCTAGACAATCACATCTATTAGGAGTACATCCTAAATCTACTATATACAGTTCTATTCCAAGTTTTAAATGGAAATGAGCAATTGATTTTTACCTTTGTAATTTTTTGGTCTCATGAATTGCCTCAGAGAGAATTTATTGCTCAGTATGTGAAACGAAGCTTACTTTACCAATATGCTAAATGTAAACCTGGATAAATTATTCATTGTCAAAATATTTAGTTGCAAATGTAGCCCTTTTCCTATTAATTAATCATAGACACACTAGTCCTAATTTGTAAAATACATGAACTAGGCCTAATTCCCCATTTTGTTATCCTAGCTGTAGGCTGATGCTCTAAAATAGAGGGATATATTTATAGTAGCATAGAGTTACAAAATTATTTAAAGGAAAAGAATGATTTTTTTGGTTAAAGCTTTCATAATAGTGCTTATTGGACTTCTCAGTTGTTTGCAAACTCTTTAATAAAAATGCTTGCAGGTTCCTGCTTTTGGTGCACACAGTTATACACTTGGTCACTCTACATTCTGTTTCACCCTATAGATCGTTGTTTTCTATATGAGAGTTTTTAGAGCTAGAACAAAGACATTAGGTCCAATAAAGAGTCTTGGAGATAGCTTTCACATGCACAGACTTTATTTGTGCTTAACTCTAGGATTCAAGGCTTTTTCTCAACTAAAGAGGAAGTTCTGTATGAATAATGGGTGTTAGTCTTACAGAGTCATCAGACACTCAGCTCTTGGCCTTTCTTTGCAGAAACATGTGTGAGCCAGTTTTTACACTGTATACAGTTAAAAGGAGAAAGACAAAGAGACTGAAAATAGAGAAAAAGATTGAGTAGTCTGTTATTTACTTTCTGTTGGCATGTTTCACATATAATCTCAGCAGTTGTATCTCAGATGCTTAGCTGTCAGCACCTTAATGAAATATTCAGTAGATCAAATTTTATCTGTAGCTTAGCACACATATAAACAAGGATTGAATCTACATCAGTTTTACTTGAAAAAATATAGATGTTTTCCTCTCTTGCACTTATTATTATTATTACCCTAATATAAATGCTATCTAAATTAAAGAGCTTGATGTTGTAGGAGGTCTTGGACATAAAATTAAACTGATTCTTTCTAATCTGTAGACTTTTCTACAAGCTCTATTTAGGAATCAGTAAGTATTTAGACTGCTTCATGCATTGGATTTTGATGTAAGCCTCATCCTGCATCTGTTGGAGGTATGATGAAGTCCCCAGTATATACATGAAGCATTACACAATCGGTTCCTGTTTTGCCCTTTTGAGGCACTGGGAATATGTGCACAGTGACAAATCCAGCATGCATCATTTGTCCTGTGGGGAATGAAGCTCCTAGCTATAGCTACTACTTCCCTGCTCTGAAAGTAAGGCATTAGTAACTTTGCAATTGGTCTTCTTCTACACTCTAGCTTGACTTTGTGCATTATCAAGATGCATATTCATGTGAAGGTTGGAACTCTGGCAAAATCTCTGCCTACATTTCTCAGGAGTATAGAACTTACCTTGGTAGAAAGATAAAAAATGGACTATTAATTGTATTGCTAAAATAAAAAATGCCTGAGGGTAATTTAACACCTTCTATACTAGAACAAGAATGTGGACTTTTATTCTTTATTTTAGTGTATCAACATTTCAAACAGCTGAGAAAATGTACTGTGTTACACCTTCTGAATAAAGAGGGTGTAACTATACATTAGACACATACTTTGAGTTACTGATAGCTTGGGCTTTAAAAAGCTAAAGAACAAAGAAATACACTGAGAGATTATCTGAATCATGTTCAAAATAAAACACTCCCTATACTTGACCCTAGGGATTTATAGTTGCATTCTTGGGTTTATCCCAATCTTTGGCAACAGTCCTAATTTATGAGTAATACTCCCACAAAAACTTTGAGTGTCTTGCTTTTATGCACTAAGATTAGTCAATAATTCATGAAGGGAATTATTTCTTGCAAAAGCAAAATTATTTTTTCCCAGGATCCAATTTTAACACCAGAAATATATGAGATTAGAGATTAACTAAACCAACATAAAATGTATATAAGCTTTATGTCAGTATTGCCTTTATAATTAAAATATTCCATGACAACATAAGTCAATGTTTTGAAATTACCAAGACACTTAAACAGAAGTTTACTTTCAAGAGCTCTGAGCACTTAAAATATGACTGCTTACAATATAAGTGACTGTTCAGTACTGCTGTAACGAAGACTTAAATTCAGAGACTGTGTTTGTCCTTCAGGATCCAGAAGCAAAATTGACCTAAAGGACTCCTTCCAGTGAAAGAAGCCTCTTGCAGGTGTCACAGAGGTCTTTCAGACCTGGCATTGGTGTAATGTTCATAAATTCCCCAACTTTTGTCCTCACAGATGAATGGGATCTTTGAAAAGAAGATGAAGGTCAATAGTGGCACTGTTCTTCATTTAGGATCATCAGTTATGAGCTTTCACTTCCAGAGGGAACTTAAGAAAGTTGATCTTTCCTTCAGAAAAACAAAAATCCCCAAATACCTGCCTGCCAGTTTCTCCTCTTCAGCGTGCTCTGTTGATAAGAGGACTGGAAGTCACTAAGGAGGTATTTAAAAATTGTTCTACACTTCAAATCCTCATTTTACCTGCTTCAGAACAGGAATTTGGCTACAAGTTTCAGATGACCTACAGTACCAGTTTAATCCACAGAGTATGTACTGTTTGAGACTCCTGAAGAGTCTCCTGTTGGATATTTTCAAAACCATATACCAGATTAAATATTCATTGGCACAAGAATTTGGACATTTCTTCTTGCTAATGATTACATTATATAGTTACATACTTTCTGCCTCTTCTCATTACCACTCTTCTCCTCTCCTCTCATTCTGCCAGCCGGTGATTATTTATTATTGCATACCAATGAAAACTCAAGTGGAATTTGAAGAAAGAAGTGCATGCTACAAGCCACTTGTAAAAGCACTTCTTGCTTACAGGTTTCTTAAAGGGACAGTCCAGGCAAGGTGTGTGTGTGTGGGGAAAGCTGATATGATATTATGTATGTGGTCATGGAATAGTTTTTAGAAAACACAGTTACTGAACAGAATTAATTCTGTTCTAACCCAAACCATAACAAGTGCCAGATACCTAAATTTCCATTTAAGTACCATGACTGAGAGGAGTTTTAGACAAACAATCAAACTTTAAATACTCTCTGAATATGTTTTATAAAGTAAGTAGATTTTTCTAGTGGCATATTTCATATTTAGTTACAATGTATTCATGGTAAACCACAACAAAGTATTATAATTGTATACAAAGTTTGAAGATATCAGAGTCAAGAATATCAGAAACAAGTGTCATTGACATGGACAGTAGAGTAGCATTCTTTTGAGACGTGTCTCACTTCTCAATTTAGTAATGGCATTTGACAAGGTGGTACTTGGAATGAGGAAAGACATGATCTAGCAGATTACTTGAAATAACATTTGAAGTCTGAATTAAAGTCCTTCTGAAGTCAATCAAAAGACTATCATTCCTCAGAACATTATGGGTTAAGGTCCCAAAAGCTGCCACTTTTCATTATTATCAGTTCCATATTTATTTTAAGAACAAAATTGTAACACTTCTATTGTTATTTACAGTCATAGAGCTACCATTGACATTACTTTTAAGGAACTTCCTCGTTTCCCTTTTGTAATTTGTTCCACTGCATTTACATAACAGAAGGAAGTATTTGGAAAACTACAAGAATTTCCTAATTACATTGTATCAATTTCTATCTCATGAACTTGCATGGGATCAAAACAGGACTTGAAAATCCTAAGAATTATGGCAAACATTTCCTCAACTGAATCTGCAACTAATTTTGAGAAGGTTTGCCTAGAATCAGTTAGGAATTTCTTAATATAAGACATGTAAACAGAGAAATCTACTAAAGGAAGATGCTTTTTCTTAATTTAATATGGAAATGTTTTCTTCCAAAAACTTTTTAGCCTAGAAATATAGACAACACAGCTACCTAACAGAAGCATTTAAATGAACCAGAATGTTTTTCCTTCATCATTTCCAAGTAGTTGTTTCCAACAAGTTAAATAGCAGCCAGTTGTCTTGAAATGCCCTTTACTTAGCTGAGCTGTTGTATTTATTTGTGCCAGATTATTATTATATCAACCAGAAGTATCATCCTAACCTTGCTCCAGATAAATTTTTAAAGTTCTGTCACTTTTTTTTTTATTTTGCTGTCAGCCCTTTACCTCTTGTCCTGAAATTACACAGAGCCATTACTTACCTCATGCAGAAAGGTGGCAAAGGTGAAAAGCTTTTTCCAGTGACCTACACTTGAATCTGATGAGCATTGCTGCTGGCCAAGAATAGAGGATGGAGATTTGCATAGTGATGGCTGGTTAAAAGCTGTATTGAAGGAGGCCAGGAAAGAGGGAAGTGCAGATGGTCCATGCCAGAGTGTATTATTGGAATCCAGATGTCACATGCAAGTTTCTTTATCAATTATTTCAACTTGTGCTATATCATGTCATGTTTCCACTGACCCCAGTGGCTGACACTGATATATCAACAGTGTGAGGATCCTAGCCTTCTATTTGAGCACTTTGTCCTTACAATCACCTGCACTATCATTAAACAATGTTGACTCTGTCTCTGAAGTAGTTTATCGCCTCTGCAAAGGCGAATTTTTTGACTGAGTTACATAGCTCAAATCTTCATAAAGATATTCAGTTCAACCAGTTCAGAACCACAAAGTTGGTATCTGAGGGATGTTCCTCTGAATTTTTGCCACCTAAATGTAAATGGATCATGGCCTAAAAGTACCTATATCTCTCTGGGAATTATAAGAGGATCCTGGAGAACCTAAGTTAGCAACTTCTCAAACAGTATAAATCAACATGTGCTGATATTGCTCAGCACTTTCTCTTGAAATTCTTGTTCAGATTCTAAGTGCCCTGAATTCCTTCTGGCTCTCCCACACATCATTCCTTTCTACATGTTCAGCCTATTTGAGATAATTAAAAAAGATGTGGAAGGTGTGGTGTCTAAGTATGCCTGGACTCAAACACTGAAAATGCTAACATTTAAAAACATTTCCCCCTTTTACTTTTATTGCTATAATTATTTGGAATACCAGATGACAGACAGTGTAAACACTTGAGACTCAAAGTGAGCACTCCAAGAGTAGATGTTTAGATGTGGTGTGATTTTTAGACTTGTTTTATGCATAGAATAAAGTTGAACTCGATGATTCTTCTGAGTCCCTTCCAACTCAGGACATTCTATGATTCTGTAATCCACAGTACATGGATTTTCCTTCTTGGACCTCTGTTTCCTACTCAAGTTGTTCTGCAATTAAAAATTGTTAGTACAGTGAGAATAACTGAGCAAACAGATGTTTGTACAAGATATGGAAAAGAAGCATTCAACATTCTTCAGATAAATAACTATTTAGCTGTTCAAAAGTTCTTGCAGATAGAGAAAATACCATGCCTGATGACACCCTTTACAACTGACAAAAGTGAATTTGGAGTGTTCTGAAAGCAAGCATAGATCTGCTTTTTAAAGTCACTGCTCAAATCTGGGAGTAGTATTGAATTCTAGTACTCACAGCACCTGATTCTGACCAGATAGAGTTTCTGCTAAAGAGACTGTTTTGTGTGATGTTGGAAAGCAAAGATGCCTAAGTAACAGATGTGGATTTTTACATTTGCAATGCCTTCCCGTATGAGTAGTGATAGTTCTGATAGATATTTTGACATGGCATGCTGACAGAAAGCAGGAAAACAGACATGCTAAGGATGAGCTGGAAGATCACTGAAGTAATTTAAAAAAAAATAAAGACTGTCAAAAGCAATAACATGAATACACTGATCTCTATTACAGGTGTCACAAGGCAGTCGGAAGATACTGGGTGACAGATATCCAAAATAAACTACTTATGGCACTGTATCAGGAGCAACAACCACAATGGCAGCCTTCCAAATGTCCAAAAGGTTTGCAAGGCTGAACAGCTGCATTAGCAGGGATAACAAGATGTGCTGATCTATAGATGTGCATTTCTCATTTCTTGTGCTGCATCCACTCAAATAATCTTGGTTTAGTCTTCTTGAAGCTGCATGAAGAGTAAATGAGTTCTGAATAATATACATATTAAAAAAGCACATTATATTTGAACATGAGAACTGAGAAAATCAAGAAAGTCCATGCAGCATTATTCAAGCTACATTGTTACAAAACACTATTTTGTAAGCTATTTAGCTGACTTGTTGAATATTCTTTTTTTGTTTGTTTTTCTTGCCTTCAGGAAAAAGTTACAGAGGGGGAAAAAGTTTCTTTTTTGTTTCTTTTTTGTTTCTTTTTAGTGAAAACAGAAGCTCACAAATAAACATTCTAAGAACAAGGTTGGGAAAAACTGCAACAGAGTAACTGAAATTCGAAACTGACAAGGACATGGAAAACTGTGAAATATGCTGTGTTGAAGTTCTTGGCAGTGCAAAGAAAGATACTCATGTATCTAAGGTCAGTAATTTTCAGTAACAAATGAATAAGTAACAGTGCTTGCTGCCTTTGAAAATATTCCTGTAATCAAACCTGAAAAAAATTTACATTCTGCTGCAAATTTTACTATAAAATGCAAAGTACTATATACTAATTTCTTGTATTTTCTTCACAATTGGAGCTTTTCCTATTCTGCTTGACCTTGCAATAAATTCATTAAAAGAGCTTGCTCTTAAAGAATCAGTTTAGTACATATGCTAGGTGTCAATGTGCACCTGCCAAAAGTAGCAATTAAAGGTAAAGAGGGAAGATTCCAAAGTTCCATGGGCATTTGAACACAAATACCCTAGAAAACTCCAGTAACAAAGACTATTAACAGTTTTAATCTGAGAATAAAATGTTAACTAAGTGGAAAAATTTTTATTGTCTTCAGAGAGGATTCACCTTGTTGTTTATTTCTTAATCAGTTTCATTAAAGAACATAGTAAAATAATTAAATGAACAAATAGTGGTCTTGAAGCTATATCTGCCTTGCCTGGTCCTTCATTCAGAGAGGAATTCAAACACATTTGACCCAAAAAACTGAAGTGTCATTTAGGCATGTGTTTGGCCAGGATGAAGTCCATGGCATGGTATAAACACAGAATGAAATCAAGCTAAAATAAAAGTATTATCCAAATAATTGGTTGGTTTGGTTTCCCATGGGATTATCCCTGTGCAATGCAGTCTACTGAAGACAGAGGCAGTGTCAGTATTCCACGTTAATGACCCTAATGGGCAACATGCCTGTTCTTAGCTAGCAGGTGGAATAGATATGTACATGATACAAAATTCTGAGAGTGGTAGAAAATTGAATTGGGTTATCAGTATATAAAAAAATACTGTTGCTTTTTCTCTATTGCATTGCTTTGGGTTATTGACTGCTTTATATCAGCTGGGCCCAGTAATGGTAGTATGCATACATAAAAACAGTAAATCACAGAAATTAAGAGAACAGATTTTTATAACAGATTATGATATCCCATTTGAATATTTCATAAATCCTGCTAAGAAGCCTCCCATGTAATTCCACTCTATGATCAATAACAAGAAAGTGACATAAAAAGTATTACAAGAGATGATGAAAATGCAATTTCTGTCTTAGTAGATGGATGAGAAAACTTATTATTTTGCCCTTAATTTTTAAAAAGTCACAATGGCATGCTAATAAATTGGTGTGGTCTTCGAAGGATACTCAGAAAACTCATCTGCTGCAGTTCATAAATCTCCCAAGTGTTTTGGAATTACCAATGCCTTCGGGACACAGAAACACAAACTGCTGGTTCAATGTCAGCTCTGCAAAAACTGCAAATGTTTAAACAAATAATGAGATAAAAAGTAATGCATAATTAAAGGGTTCCTTCAGAAGAAGTCTGGGTTATATTTATTTTAAGGGTGGCAGTGAAATACATTTGCACCTGTATATGCTCCAAAGGTGTCATTTTCACAAGACTTCCTGCACAAATAGGGCTTAAGCACATAATACATTATTAAAAGGGTTATGCATTTCAAAGAGAATAAAACCACAAGAAAATAAAGCTAGTATTTAATAATAAATCAGAATTGCTAGTATATTGGTCCAGAATAAGATATTTAAACAAATGATCAAGCAACACAGGTCAGTATTTTGTGTTTTATTTTGTTTTGAAATTCTATTTATGGACGGCCTACAAAATAGAATATTGCATCATGGTAACTGCACCTACTTAAAGGGTGACAAAGGTAAGATCTGTTCTCTGCTTCACAGTTTTTCTGGTGAAGAAACCAGTCTGAAATTGGTACATATTAGTATTGCAGCTGCTTCCCCAGAGAGTTCAAACATGCTCTAACTAGCCCAGTAACATATAAGGGATGTGGAATATTTGCCATAATAGGTGTAGGAGTCAAACATCTTTCTGATTTGGGTAAATCACCAAAAGACTCTGCAGATTCCTTCATAATATAACATAGGAACCACATGACTATAGGCAGTTTAAAGTACTTCACTGTGAAGCTTAAATTAGGAAAACAGTCCCCTCAGTTACTGTATTTCTAATTAGAAAACTGCTTTTCTTGTTCAGCCTACAGATACTAAGAGGTGCTCTACATATGCCAGCAAATAGTGCACTACACCAAGAGCAGATCTAGAAAGCATAATACTTCT
Organism: Galbula dea; assembly: GCA_013399015.1. Classification (NCBI taxonomy): domain Eukaryota; kingdom Metazoa; phylum Chordata; class Aves; order Piciformes; family Galbulidae; genus Galbula; species Galbula dea. The sequence goes on from VWZX01000708.1 coordinate 3,608,880, forward strand.
CACTGCAACCTCAATATCCAGATTACCTGCATTTTAGAGTTGCAATTCAGAATACCTCTGGCTTGTTTCTGCAAGTTATGGGCCCATTAGCAGCTAGAATCATTAGCAGTCCCTCTGGAGAGCATCTTCTGGTGTAGTTTCTACCTGAAAAGAGTCTGATCCCTGAGCTGTAAGAATTTCTTCATGATACAAACACAAGGGTGGTAAGACTAGTCAACTGGGAAAATAATCACAGCAGAATGTGCCTGACCTGACCTGGCATTCCTGTGTGAACACCAGCATAAGCAACCCCAGCAAATGGCTCATTCTGCCTGGGACTGGAGATGATGTTTATGTTCTAAATCGGGTACCTCAAAGTCCCTATCTTTAAGTGTGATGATTTGTGCATGATACAGTAATCTCCCACATTCTGAACAGACTTCAGACATGTATTTATTATACTCTTCCTTGAGCCCCACCATGCCCACCATAAGTTGTTGTGATGGATCCTTTTTTTTTTGCCACAAAAGATACTTAATAGAAAACATACACATTCTTTGCTCTACCTTGTCCTCTCTATAATTCATTCCAGTGACTAACAGAGTTGGCAATGCCAATGTATAATAATTGCAGATACTATTAATGTTGAGATTCTGTGGAGTGTAATCACATAGTTAAGAAACTTCATTCATGTAGTTAAATGTCTTGATTTACACATCTGCATCATATCAACACAACTAGTGGCACAGAAAAGAAGTGAAAGACTGGAGTAGGAACCTCAGCGAAGGTCAGTGGCTTTTTCTCTATTCCCTTTTCTCTCCTCTGCATGTGTTCATCCACACAGATGACTCAGTAGTTGCTAATACTACATTTGCTGAAGTTGACTAGAAAGCTTGTGGAAGAGTATATTTGTCTTTGTTTATGGAAAGAAGCCTTAAGAAGATTTGATTCCATACATCTCATGAATAAACATAAAATGACAAATTTATTGAAGCCTCTGAATCGACCATCCTGTACTGAACTCATAAGGGTCTGATCATCTGGCTCTTCTGCACTGCAATGTGTCACCAAACAGCATCACCTCCTAGTGTAATTAAAATGCTGTGAAAGGAACATGCTCAGTTTTAAAATTAAATCTTGTGTTTTAATTAAAAGTTGTTTCCAAGAGGCCGCAGCTGACACTGGTGAAGGCTATAAATGTTCCATAGTTTAATTACATGAAAATCTTAAATTTCGCCTTCTCAGTAATGCAAGCTAGTCATTATCTCTTTAGATACCAGTAGTTAAAAATTAAGATTCAGTGTTACTGTCTTTCATGCTGTTTTCAAAGCATTCTCATAATGCTGTGGAAGTGATTTTCCATTCTAAATATCTTTTTTTTTGCAGGTGTCCAATTGCTAACCTAAATACTTCCCTTTGTATTATTTACTAGAAAATCAACAGTCCCATTGAGCCAATGTATATGTGAACTTTGATCCTAACACTACTGGCAGTGTTAGATGATGATCTATAGTCAAGATGCAGGAGGACGCTGTGATGTCCTTAAGAAATTGTAAAAGGAACCATATTTGCACTACTGCACTGCTTTTTTGTTTATGCCAAGACTTAGCATTTGAGACCAATTTCAACACATTGCACAACAGAATGATACAATGGACAAGGAAGGGATGATTCCCCTAGCAGCCATAAATTAGTTATTGAAGACTTGAGAGAGATCCAAATATTTCTAGAAACCCTGTTGCTGGAACCAGGAGTTGCTTTCCAAGCAGGACCTGTATTGATTCAACCACTCAGGTTATAGCCAATCTCTTCAATATGCCTTCTTTTAAAAGAAGTGTCTAAATAGGAAATGTGTCATGCCTTACTCCATTTAAAAAGAAACTTGAAATGTAAAAAAGGCAGCAACAAAGTATTTGAACACCCTCTGTATTATTCCAGCCTTTAACTAGGTCAAATTATAAATTGATTAGCAATAGGACTGGTACCTCTTCTTTTCTGTTTAAAGATCTTATTTTCTTAAGGTGGAGGGTGATTTTCTCATCTCCTCTGCAAATAAAACTAAATTGTTTGTTTCCTGTTCTGAAAGTATATGTGAACAATATTAGTGATGACTGATGACAGTGCCAAGGAAGTCAGAGATCAGTAAAACTATATAAATATAAAACTTTAATTTTAGTGTCCCAAACACTTTCAGAATATTGAATATTCAAAATATTTAGACATCAAAGGCAACTGTATTCTCCTCAGTAAATTCTTGGATGTGGACTACATGGTTTTCTTGGCTTTGTGACCCTGATCTCGTGGCCATGAAAGCAAATAATACTTTTGACTTTTGTATACTTTATTTTGTATCACAAATAACCAAGAAATCCCATATATAGTAACTCCTTCCTTTTTACTCACACAAACAAACAAGAATAAAGAAAGAAAAAAAAAAAAAGAAAATCCAAATCAAATCATGTTTAACTAATCTGAGGTCCCTCCCATAATTATTTTTGCACATAACTGCAGACCAACATATTCAAACTCTGAAATTAAACAAAAAATGTGCCTCTGTCTGTGTAAGTAAACAATTGTGTTTCTGTCCTGAAGGATTCACAAGGTGAAAACATGCACTTTTTTCCTGTATAGTTTCCCTTACACACCTTATAAATACAAAACATGTCTTAAGATATAAAACTTGTTCGTTTGTTTTCATTTAAATAAAGTCTGGAATGTATGTAGTTTCATAAAAGGAATGTGCTGAAGGTGACAGGGAAGTCTGCTTACTGGAATTGAGGAAATTCAGCATGATGAACAAACATGTCAGCAACATAACAGTAGATGTCTGATACCGATTTCAAATGCATTGGGTTTACACTAATGTATCTTTAGGTTTAAAGTTACTCTAGAAATGCCAACTGTAACTGCAGTTAAAGTGAGATCAATGTACATCTCTATTTATGTATCTCTCATTTCTCTATATCAAGCAGTCTGCTCATGCATGTGAAGCAGGTGGATATAAATAGATGAGATTTCAAAAACAACTGTTTCATTAACAAGGGATGGATTGAGCAGACTGAACAGTAGGAATTAAATATTTATTAAGTATATATAGAAGGCACTCATGGTGAGAAGTTTGAGTTTGCCTGAAAGCAGCCTTGCTTAAATGAAACTTGATGCTCTGGAGTTTTACTACATTATTTTTTTCTGTTGTTTGTCCATCTTTCCATAGGGTGCATGTCACCTCAGTCGAAATCTAATCTGTGACTTTTATTTAATTCAATTTCTTATTTTGTTGTTGGCATTTCAGCTTTATTATCATTCAGACAATTCCTGAAGGAAATTATATTAATAGTGTACGAGCACCCATCACCCTGATGGGGAGGAAAAGCTAAAAGATATTTTAAATGATTAACTCTTCTCCACCGTCAGCCTTTCAGTGATCACAACTATTGAAAGAAAAGTAGGTCAAATAACTTCAAATAACTGCAGGAGAAAGACTCTAGGGATACAGATGAGAAAACTAAAGCACAAAATAATATAGAACTAGAAAAGGCTATAAAGTATAACAAGAAAAAATGAGTATACTATAATGAAAAAATAACAAAACAAAGAGATGTCATTTACTACTCAGTAAAGAAAGCTATCAATGGATGCTAATGTGAAGAACACAGTTTTTAGTGTCATTTCACATCATGTTTGAGGAAAATTTCTTCAGCTGATTTTAACATAAAAAATAAGAGGCAAAAATACCAAGCTAGAACAGATGCACATCTTTACATCAGCTGAGTCTGATGAAATTCATTCTCAATTGATTAGAGACATAACTTAAACAACCTTTAAAATATTAATGAAGAATTGAGAACTAATGGAGCATGGATGATGTTTCCACGAATAAATAGAAGGGGTTTTTAGTCTCTAATTTTAAGCATTTAATGTAAACATCTAGAATTGTATCTTAGAATCATAGAAAGGTTGGAGTTGGAAGGGATCCTTAAAGGTCATTTAGTCCAACCTCCTGCTGCAAGTAGGGACACCTAAGAACAAGTTGCTCAGAGCTTTGTCCAAACTGACCATGAATGTTTCCAGGGATGGGGCATCCACTAACTCCCAGCACAATCTGTTCTTTTGCCTCACTATTGTCATCGTGAAAAATTTCTTCCTTGTATCCAGTCTAAATCTCCCCCCCTTTAGTTTAAAACTATTACTTCTTGTCCTATCACAAAGGCCTTACTAAAAAGACTGTCTCCGTCTTTCTTATAGGCTCTCTTTAGGTACTGATAGGTTACTGGTAAAGATATCCCCAAAGCCTTCTTTTCTCCAGCAGAACAACCCCAACTATCTCAGCCTTTCCTTACAGGAGAGGTGTTCCAAGCCTCTGATCATTTTTGAGATCTCCTCTGGACCTACTCCAACAGGTTCATGTCCTTCTTATGCTGAGCACTCCAGAGCTGGATGCAACACTCTCAAGTCCTCAGTACTCTCAATAAGCTAATTGTCTACCTTTGTTTTGTATTTAACCCTAATACATAGAACTTGTCCATCTATATGCAGTGATTACAAAGGGTGTCTAATTTATCAAGATTCCTAATTGGGATACCACATATTAATGACTAGAGAACAACAAATCATGTGGACAATGAAGAAACTGTAGTTTTCGCATATCTCAGCCAGAGAAAGGTTTTTAAAATGTCCTATATGATTTCTCAAAATCAAGCTAAAATTTTGTCCACCTGGATCTACAGTCAGACACAGGAAAAGCCAGCTAGAAGATTGTACTTAGAAAACACCTAATACTGGCTCATTTTTGTAGGCTTCTTCTGGGGTCATCATTTACTGATCTGTTTCCACCAATTACTAGGATAAAAGCATAATACATCTGTTCATTTAAATTACAGATGACACTCATTTAAAAGTGTTTGGTGTCATGTTAATGTACTGAGTTGGAATTGTAGTATCACGTTGGAGAATCATTCTGAAAAGATGAAAAGATGCAGTCCTGTAAGGAAGAATGCAAAGATCTAAAGCTAGGTGAGAAGTCATCAGCACAGATTTAGAATGAAGAAGTGATTTAGGTCACACTTTTGAATGAAATATCTACAGAATAAGAGACCACAAACAATATAAAAGTAACATTTATACTTGTGCAATAACAGACAAATGTCAATAGCATGTGTAAACAAGTAGGATCCATAAGCAGTCTCCCTTAACAAAGCACTGGAGAGCTTCCAGTTGAAATATTGTGTCCAGTGTATTCAAAAGAATTAAGGAGACGTCAAATGAGTGCTATGGAATGATCAAACTTCTACAAAAATTGACTTGAAGAAGAAAGGAAAAGAACTTCTGTGGTAGTCGAAGAAAGGATCCTAACACATGGAAAGTTGAAAGGTATGAAGACATTGAAATGAGAATGAAACTGAACATCAAGGAAAAAAGATCCTGATTGCAAGGCAAGCTAACTCCTGAAACATATTGTTTGGTTTATCACATAGAGGACAGTTTTAAGAAAAAGTTAGGCAAATATTTCATAGGAATGTTGGCCTTGTCTGAGAGTACGGGTTTAATCAGATGACCTTTGAGATCTGTTCCAGGCCAATTTTTCTGTGAAGCATCACTAAGCATTTTCCATGAAGAAGCTCACTCTTACCACTAGTGTCTAGTGAATGACAAAACTGAGAACAAGCTGGAAGAAAAATTAAAAGTCCATTTGACTCTGGTTTTTGGGCAATTTTTGTTCAACAGATGAACAGGGGAAAAATTCTTTTGCCTACAAATCAAAACCCTGATGATGTATTAATAGCTCTCATTTCATTGGAAAGTATGTAAGTTTTTAAAATCCCAGATAGACTAGTCTGAATATGAGGAATTGGAAACTAACTTTTGTATAGGAAAGAAAAGCTGGAAAATATGATCTAAGCATAATGTTACAAGCTCACAAATGAAGAAGTAAAGGAACACAACTGTAATAAAGCTGGAAACTATTCATCATTTTAAGTCAACTTGCTAACTTTGATGACTGTGTTTATAATGACTTTGAAATATCTGCAGCATACTAAGAAATAGACCATGCTTAAGAAAATTGTTTGAGCTTGTGAAACCAAAGTACAGTTAAGGACCAGCAAATAATGAAAAAAATAAAAAGAACAAGGAAAAATATAATCACTAAAAGTTTGCAGAGAGGAAAATTTGTGGTTAAACTCTTTCAGAGGATTAGTTTACTCAGTGCTAATCACAATGCTTTTATGTATTAAAAACTGTTACTCGTGATGGCTGAAATCCATTTCTTGAGACAATAAATAGCAAGCAATTAAAATGATATAAAATTACATAAATAAGGAAGAAATCTTTTTATTTAGAGCACATATGTCTCCATGATCATCTAAATGTAAAATGAATGGCAAGAATAGAATCAGATGTTCCTTAGAATATGAAGAATTTTCTCTTTTCTCCCCAGCAGCACATTGGCCCAAATTGGGGTCAATTCAATTCATCCTGCCTTTCCTCTGGATCCACATGGTCTGAGCAGTACAGCCAGCATGCATGTGCAACAGCATGTGATGATAATTTAGAGAGGATTCTGTAAGAAATGAGTTCTAACTATGCTGGGGAGGAATGATCTGTCTTTCCACAATGTCTTTTTTTATCCTTAAATGGTTCCAGATAAATGGTACTTGTCACCATGGCTGACTTCTGTTTATATTGCTACTGTATGTGTTAATATAGATTACACATGCATGGGGAATACCTTACAAAATTTAAGTTTCACTAAATTAATCACCCCAGCTCTTCATATAATTATGATTTGATGAAGACATTGCATAATTACTCCCCCAACATCTCTATTTTAGATACTAATAAAACTTGTTTGGGATGAAAAATTTTGAAGAAGGCCATAAATACCTATCAATTAGTTGAAAAAAATCTTACTTGAAAAGAAACTGTCCTATACCTTAACATTATAGGGGGTAGCCTTTAAGACAGAGAAGCTAATCTGTTTTTAATTTATCTCAGAATAATTTAACAATTTAATGCACTGCATTAAATTTCTTTCAATTTAACTACACTTTGCATGCATGTGGGTAAATATTTTTCTCAGTTCCAAAGGCAGCCTACAGGTATAATCCAGGAAGGAGGGGAAAATAAAAAAAAATCTTCTGAGAAATTATTATTATAACATTATTTCTAAACTAAACTGTCCCTACACTTGAGTGATTAACAGCTTTGAAACAGGGACCCAGACAGTCTATCTTCTTTTGTGTTGCACTTTCAGTTCTCCAATATTTATGCAGCTGTAGAAGTGATACTGCACACAGCCATGTGGTAGATATCAGGGGGACAGACTATGACAACTATACTTGAAAATAATCAGTCCTGGTTAAAATGTGGACAAAAATTTAATTTTAATTCTCTGCAGACAGACAGCTAGTTAACAGCACAAACTTTTGAACTGTTTATCTCTTCTACCACTGTACTAATGTTTTCACTGACGTTCTTAGTACTGGAGTCTTAGTAATGGTCTGAGCCAAGTTCTGATCCCTTGGGAACAGATTGGAATTTTGTTTTTTACTCTGTGGAAACACAAATTTAACTAACAGGACTGAAACTGCTTTTTTATATGCTAATTTCAGAGGAAGCCATCAGTGGGTAACTGAAGACTGAATTCCCACCTAACTCAGTGAACACTTTCTTGATTTCTATCAAAGCTGCAGCATAGTGTGAAAGCAAGAGTCCAAGTGTACTAATCAAAACACAAGGACACTTCCCATCTATTTTTTATAAGCACCAATCCTCCACTACAATTTCACACCCTTGTGCAGTTCAAGACTAATACTGAAAAAATACATTGGTGAGTTAGTTCTCATACACTTAGTCTAGATATGAGTCACTCAAAATCATGCTTCTTACAGTCCTTGAGAGCTGAACTGCGTTGAGGATATTGTCATGTTTCTGAAAGAAAGATTTAAAGAAAAAAATTAAAACAACAAAAAAGTATATCTTAAGATGTCTCTAAAAGAGCAAAAGGTTTCCAGGATAAGACAAATCCATGCCCAGACAACAGTGAGGCCAGCAAGGAAAAGTGTCTTGACAAATGTAAAGGTACCAGCACCAGCTAAGTACTTACACTAAGTCATTCATTTGGAGACCAGAAAATAATGAGGCAGTCAAACAAATAAAATTCTAGAAGGGTTAAAATTAAATCTCTAGCTGACCAAAGCCTGAATGGTGTTTCAAAGTTGATAAGAAATTAATGGTTTCCAGTAAGCTAAACCAGGGATATTTCTTCAGCATTGAAACCCTTAATTGAATCCCAAATTGCCTGTATCTTGGTTCTTGTTAACTATTCATGTTAATTATTTGCTATGGATTTGTAAAAGGTACAGCCAGCATGACAGGCACATGTTTCATTTTACAAAGTAATATAGAGGTAATGTCCAAGTACATTGGTAGTCTGATAATGAAAAACATCTATTTGACAACCAAGCACCCCATAGACAAAACTAATCTTAGATGCTCACTTTCATTCTTGAGTTAACTTGAAGAAGTACAGCTTTTTGAGTGACATCAAATGGAATTTTGCATATGTTAAAAAACAATGAGATTTCACTGTTACAAGCTACTGCAGCACACATCATGTTCATTATGAAAGTACCTGCTGTTTAATTGTGATTCCAGAGACCTCATATCTAAGTTTGGGGTTGGTTTTTTGTTTGCTTTTTTGGGTTTGTTTTAATTTTTTTTCCTAAAGAAATGTCAATAGTACATTAATTCTGCTATTAGTTTGTACTCCTGGTAAACATTATTATTCTGTGTGGCTTCAATGTGGTCATTTTGGATCTCAGGCACTAGCCGATCCTGGGGTTGACTAGAACTTGGATGGGAAGCTATAAGAATTCTGTGGTAACACAGACATGAGCAAGAAGTCCTATTGGGAAATAAATGATATTTCCATAAGTTCTGGTATATATTAGTATAGTATGCTTCTACTGTGTAATTCTTTTTCATACTTAATTCCACTCCTTTGATAGCTACTGCCAAATCCTGATCTCCCTGGAATAATTAGGAATTTTTCCCACTAAAATTACTGGACAGAATCCCACTGACTTGGATGGCTTTTCAAACAAGGTCTCAGAAAATTCTGGTTTAAATTAGTTGTCCCAATATATTCATATTGGTATGGCTTAGAAAATGGGAAATCCTACAAGATCACTTATTGCTAAATACTAGCAGTATAGCAGAAATTAGTTTATTATGTTTTTGCTGTCCTTTACTTCCATTCTTGTCAAAAAAAAACAAACCAAACCTGAAACAGAACTAACCACACTAGCAAAAGAAAAGAGCTACCACTCCAAAACCCAGTTTTTGAGCAAACCTGTCTCCTAATATATCTTAAGGCTTATTTTGGACTTGTCTGCTAACTGGAGTACTGCACACTCACTGGGATTCATAGAATTGGAATTTTGCTTCTGACAATATTACAACTATATGGAATCTCTTACTGACTCAGATGTATGTTCTATATAAGGATCTTTCAACATGTAGTAGTAAAGAAGTACACACTTACTCTTATATTTCCTACTGGGTGAAGAGCCATGTTCTGAGCATATTGAATCTAGTTCACATAAAAGAACTGGGGAAAGGAAAGGTTTTTTCCCTACCCCACTGACTTGGCCAGCATGTTTTCAAGGTTATTTTCATAAAGGATGCACCAGCTGACTTTGGTGTATTATTCCTCTTGCTGCTCCACTACTTAAAGAATTTATTTATTCCCTTCCACTTAGAAAAAAATTCTTAATTTAAGACTTCTGCATGCAGTGATGAATTAAGTGTTGGGTTGATCTGTATTACTGTCATTAAATGTTGGAAGGCATTACTTCTCACAGATTGACCCCTCATGCTTCAGTCCTTCAATATATATGTTTCCTCTGAGAATTTACATATCCAGGAGTGTTTTTTTCCAGAGACTGGCATTACAACAGGAGCTAATTTGAGGACACAAAAATACTTTGCCAGATAGTTCTTCTCTCTAAACCAGTCCCGAACTGCAGGAACAGGAAATGCATACAAACCTCTTGGAGGTCTTTAGAAACTTCCTTGAGGAGTAAAACAAAAGCATGCTTTTTGCCTTCAGAATTTGCTTGTCTACACAAAAGCCACTCAAAATCCCCAAGGACTCTGAATATTTACTACAAAATATATCAATAAATTTAATATTGGTACTAATATATTATGAGAGGCTGAAGAACTGATGATTTTGTATGTTGACCTGTTTTGTGAGATTTGTTTTCAGTATCTGTCATTACTACAGCACAAAGATATCAAGAGCCACTCTTGAGAGTTTATGCAATTCATGCTGACCAGAAGAATTGTCCTTATTACATGAAAACTGCTGTTTTCAGTAGGATTTCAAATTACAACAGCAGTTCAAGCTTAGAAATCTCCTTCTGGTTTTCAGAGCAACATTAAGACTTTTAAGCAACCAAGGATCACAGCTAGGTTCACAAACTCGGGCCGACCCAGAGCTAAAAGTTTCATAGAGAACAATGGATGGCAAATGTGTGGACCTAGGCTTAAAAGCTCAGGGTCACCGAGGAGTTCTTGTGGAGCTGGACCTTTGTCTCTTTGGGTGTGGAAGAGTGGGCACATAATTACAGTTTCTAGGAGGGACGAACTCTATCCTACTATGACCAACACTTGCTGATTGCTCAAATGTCCTAGTGTGGCATCTTTGGATACCAAACACAGACAATGATGACACAGTAGACAGCCAATCTCTTCTGCTCTAGGAGGGCTGGCCCCTGATGTTTCCTCTTCGGTCTATAGTCCACGGAAAAAAATCATTCTAATAAACAGAAACCTGATGTAGCAGATTACCTTTTCCTTTCACTATGGATGTCTATATCATGTTTTATTAGCAGTCACAATACTGATGTTCTTTTGCAGGTATCTCTAAAAGAATAACAAAAGCAGGTCACAGATCCTTTCTTTCTGGGAAATTATTGTCAACAAAAAACCAAACAAATATATCATTTGTAATGTAAATAGTAAGTAGGAGTCTGCATAATGAATAATAATAATTCTTCATTGTTTTTTGACCTATACTAAAATTTAAGTTCCAGTTTTCATGAGTCATCCTAATTACAGCAGTAATTGAAATTAGATTTGTTTTTCCATCATAAATAGGTCATCCATTAGAATAAATCATTTTATTGTCTTGCAGGAGCCATGCAGCACACTGGGTTCTTGAAGCGCTGTGTTCTGGACAATCAATAAGACAAATTTATGAACATGATTTGTTCAGTGAAGTAATATAATTGTATGTAATCTGATCAGAAAGGATTTAGAAAAACGAAGTTGGGAATTGGGAAATGGGTAAAGCAGATGCATAGTAACACAAAAGCAAAGCAGTAACATGAAGCTACCAAAATGTTGATTCAAGCTTTCATAGAGGAGGCTATCTTCCTGGCTCAGGAAGCTTTTTATATTACACTCTGGCAGAAGATACCCAGTGCAGCCAGGCTGATACTGACAAAGACATTTGCACCATTGTGAGAATCCTGGCACTATTCCACTCATTGGGCTCCTGCTTTTTGTATTTGCAGATTTTGAGTGGGCAGAAAGTTGTTTACAGTTCAAGGGGCTGATCCTTACTGCTGGCAGTGCAAAAAGCCTTCTGGAGCCCACTAAATTACCATTAAAAAAACAACAACAACAACAAAAAAACACCCCAATCATGAATAACTTAAAAAACTTGTATATACATTTTACATTCCAAGGTACTGTTTGCTGTCTGGAAATATCTGTAGTGTTCATTAAAGAACAATAAGAAAATATATACCCGGACTTCAGTAGACAGGCTCACAGGATACAATTAACCACAAGAATGAGATGAGACTTACAGCTCAGGGGTCTTGTTTCTCGAGAAAGTACCCTGCAAAGTACTTGAAGAAGCAGCTTTGTAATTTGTATCTGCAACTTTTGCAGTGAAAAAGTCTGCAAGTAAAAATTGACCCTTTGCAAAGGCTAATTTTACAAGCCTAAATAAACAGATTTTGCACAGACATGAGAGGAATAATCCCACCTACCTACAATAAGGCAAGATGTGGTATAAATAGGACTTGATGTATCCTAAGTGGGAAGCCTTTCTGGTGTGAAGATCACACATTGGTTAAATACATCTCACTGCCAACATACCTAAAGTGCCCTGCAGAGAGGGGCAGTGTATTACCCTGGACACATTACTATCCTTACTCCACATTCCAAAGCTACCAGCTTCTATCTAACCAGCTTGATCACTGGAAGAATAGGGTCACATTTCTTCCTTTTGCCATGTGACTGAAATGTCCTAAGTCCTCTTACAAGAGACACTCCAGCCCCTTACTCACCATCATGGCTCTTTGTTGGACTTTCCCCAGTATGTCCATGTCTCTCATTTACTCGGTAGCCCAGAACCGAACACAATTCTCAAGAGAAGACTTAATCATTACTGAGTAGAAGGGAAAGACCACCTCTCTCAGCATGCTGAGAATACTTTGTGTAATGCAGTCCTGGACACCCTTAGCCTTCTTTGCCACAAGAGCACATTGATGACTCATGTGCAGTTCTGTGTCCACTAGGAGCCTCATGTTGTTTTCTGCCAGTCTGCATTCCAGCTGAGTGGCATGCAACATATGATGGTGTATGGGGTGCATGGAGTTAGTCCTGCCCAGGTGTAGGACTTCAGAGGACTGGCTTGAGTGTGTCTACTGTCATCCCATCTGAGACTGTAAGAAAATTGTAGCTGCTCAGTTCTTGCAGACAAATGAGATATGGATTTCTAAGCCAGAGCATGCCAAACAAGTGCTGAGATTACTATAGCCTGAGCATCTCAGTGAGGTGATGTCTTACACTTCTGCAGAACTTCACATATGGTTAACTTCCTACCCTTACTTGCCCTTTTTGAGGGATGGGGCCCAAATCTATAAATGGAACCTAGTTGTACATTCTCTTTTAAACAGAAAGTAATAAAAAGCAAATGGAAGTCTGATGTATGGTAGGTCTCCAGAGTGTGCTAATGTAATATTTGCAGCTGGTTGTTGTCAAACATTTCCAAGGTTTCTTAGTTAAATATGTTCAGAGTCTCCAGCTCTGAGGCTTAGATCTTCTTTTTTCAAAGTCTCTTTGCAACTAACTGCAGGTAGTTGTTTGTGTCAGGGCCTTAAGTGTACTAATAGTCCTTTTTGGAGCATTTTTAATAAGCTATATAGTCAATACTTTAAGTGGACATGGTTTGATAAGTTTGTACTTAAGCCAACATTTATCAAGGGTTAGGGCTGAGCTGGCCACGAAACAAGTGACAGGTGCTCTCTATTAACCCATCTCACTTCCCCAAGGGGAAGAGAAAGGGAATTAACAGAGAGAGACTTATGGAAAGAAAACTAAAATTACTTTAATTAAAATAATAACAATAAAATGAAATAGATACTTGCATGTATGAAACCAATATTGAATCCAGTCCCCTGATGGTAGCTACATTATCATCACCATTGATGCTGTGGCAGGCACTGGAAAGTCCCAGACTGGTCTGCATACCAATCCGTGGTACAAACTGTAGACATCAAGTGCTATCACTGCTAGAAGCAGACACTGTCTGTGAAAACATGCTGCTAACTGCAAAAAGAGCAGTCACTTAGACAAGACTGAGCTGAAAAGGAAAATCATTGAACAGAGTTAGTTCTGTTCTAACTCAAACCAGGACACATTAAAGATATGCAAACAAACTCACATCTTAGGTTATGAATGGAAGCAAACAAAAATACCAGCCAACTGCTGAAAAGTGGACAAAAAGGCTCTTTTTTACATTTGACATAGCTTTTAAAATTCACTATCACTTATAAAAGTTTTGTGAACTTCATGTCTTTTTCTCATTATCCTCTAGTATTGCTGATCAGCCAGTCGTGACATTTTATAAAGACAAGATACATACAATTGTTAAGTAAAATAAGAACATAAGAGAAAGGATTTAAGCCTTTGTGTAGAAAAGTTTATAATAGAGAATACATCATGACATTCTCATTGTCTACACAAGTATTTGAACCTAGGGAGTCTAGCTCACCTGTTGATTTATGCACCTATTAAAGAAGGATGATGATAAATATTCTGGAGTGAATGCATCCATGGCTTTGATCTCTCATGTTTTAAATGCATGTTAGCAACATTCTCTTGCTGACTACATGAGAAATAGTCCAATCCTTCCCACTATCTGCTTTTATGATGTGATCTTTGAAGAATTTGTTGATTGCTCAGTTATGGAAAGAGACAACTTTGCTGATGTTCAGCTTGATAAGACAGCTCCTTCTGAAGATTCACTTTACCAAATCTTAAGATAGGGATCAAAACAAGAGACCAAAGGAATTTAAATTGAGGTAGTATTATATTCCAACACACTTATATTAACATTTCAGATGGATTTAAATGACTTTTATTTCTTTAAGAGAACAAAATATTCATATGGAGTAGAAGAAAATGGAACTTAGCCAAAAAATAAATATTGTGTAATAAGAGAATTTAGGAAAATGGACAAACTTTTGCTGAGTTTAACAAACCAGAAGTCCTTAAATAAGAATTGAGGTGATTGCTTAAGAAGGAATTGCTGCTCAGGAGAGATGTCCAATCCTCTGAGTTCTCCATATTGCTAAAGAATGTTAACTGTGCCTAAGTTCTCAGTTACCATTCTCACTGTATTTTAGATTATTGGAGAGGCTTAATTTTCAAAATAGACCCCTATTTATTGGTTCTGCATTGATCCAAATAAAAAAAACCCCAAACCAAACAAACAAAAAACCCAAGCCAAAACAACACCAAGAAAATTACATGTCATAATAAATGGAGCATAACCTGTAACCAATATGATACATTTTCAGAATGTTTTTAATAGGAATTGTTACTAACAAAGAAATTATTCTGCTTTAAAAAATGACAACTATTAACTAACAATCTTTTGATTTATTCTGAACTTTCATATAAATATCAGAATTATATCTAGGAACTTAATTTTAAAGATATCCCTTTTTAATATTTCAATACAATTTTCAGTACAACCATTTATACAATTACAGCGAAAATAATCTCCCCTCCCTTTTTTTAGGGCAAGGCAATAGAATACATTAAAAAAAATAGCCTCTCTTTCTGGTTCACATTTTATCTTGGATTTAAAAACACTGTAGGCATCTTTTAAAATGTGCATAACTCTTCCCATTCAGTAATGAAATTAAGTTGATGATTAGAATGCAGAATAAAAATCATGTGACTTTTCATACTAAATAAAACTGAAAACAGGTACTTACAAAACATCTTGTAAATGTTTACTAGGTCCTAAAATCTGTGTTAAATATCAAAAATGTATGACTCCATGAAATAAACCATTTAAACTGAGGAGTATATTCTTATTCTCTATGTGTGTTGAGTATTAAAGCTAATCATATTTCTGCTTGGTGAAATAGTTGGACAATGTTCAAGTGGTAAGTTATAGACTAGGGATTTCAGTTAACTGTTAAAATTACTGAAAGAAAAAATGTTGCCTGGTTTGAGGTTGCATGACAAATTCAGATGTTAGTTGGGCTTGCCAGTGTTTTGTATAATTTTCACTGGGCACAGGAGGAGAATCATATTTATTTCATCTGTTTTGAACAGTTCCCAACAGAGCAAGGTTGAAAGAAAGTGAAGCAACTGTGTTGTCTGCCCTTGCCTTGACACAAGCCAATCTCATCTTGTTGCTAGAGAAACAAATGGTAATTTAATCAGAGAACAAGTTCATATAATATGCTTTTTTTTTTTATGTACACAAAACAATGGGCCTGGTGATACAATGAAATAACAAACTTGTTAGCCAGTTATGAACAGAAGCCAGCAAAGAGCCTTCTTGATCAACAAATTTAGTTCCCTCCTGAAAAAGGTAACTGGGAAAGGTACCAGATTACCTGTAAAAGGTAGCCTGACTTATCAAGACTGTCTTGCCCCACATCTGCACTGACTTCAAGAGGTAGCAATTGTGAATGGTTTTCAGTCTCATTGCTGTCATATTATTATCCTAAATTATTCAACATTAGCCACCTGATTTATTCAAAAATCTACACTCCTTATGATCCTAAGTAATGAAAAAAACAAAGTGAATATCAAACTGTGGACAATCTTGTTACTTGTTTGTCCTCTTAAGATTTCTGTAAAAAATTTTTCTTCAGTTAATGGTCAATACATGGATGGATCCCAGATATCATGACAGCTTTGAAAGACAGCTTGGTTTTATTTTGGTGGTGGCATGCAAATTTACATGTGTAACTTCTGAAATTATTCTGCTAATGCTGTAGGACAGAGCTTGGCATTCTTCCAGAATGGCAAAAAGTAAGGGTTTCAGGGTCAAACTCATAGAAGGTAGTTAAACACTTTTATTATTTCATTTTGAAAGAGATGTGCCAAGTACTTATGTCATACAGGACTTCAGTATATTAAATATTAATTTCCATATTACATTAAATATTCATAGATCTCATAAGTGAGAACTATGGCGTCATGTCAGTCTTGAAAAGGGAAGACTTTTTTCCTTGTTTTTTACATCTCTGGTCAAGACTTACCTACATCTGGTTTTGAATCATTTCCAAAGCTGCAAATTATCATACCATAAACATAAATTTTTATTTTCTTTTGCAAAGTGGTGAGAGATATTCATCAGTCTCATAAAATATTAACAGTCAGTCTTCCTTTTGCTGTAATGGATTTATTGAGAGGTTTTAAGGTTCTGCAAAAGAAGAAAATATTTCTGAGGAGGAAGGAAGGAAAAGGAAATGGGAGATACAGCTCTGAAGGGAGATAGAACTCTAATCCCAACTAGAAAAGAGAGAACACGAGTATTCCAGGCTGGATTTGTACTTGTAAAGATACCATACTGTAAAATAATCAACACAACCCTTCAATCTTGCTTCAGATTAGTCCCTGAGGAAACAAGAGAGATTGACAGTTACAGGTTAAATTTAAGATCATTCCTGTTGCTTTTTCTTCTGCCTTTTATAGGTTTGTCATTAAAAATAATATTTTGGTCAACAGATAGGTAAATTCCAAGAACTTATTTTAAATAAATATGGCCTCAAAAAATACTCAAGAATTTGTTGAAGGAGTTGGAACTAGAGAAAGGCATCTCCTGATTTGTGCCTGTCTGTCCAGGACTCTGAAGTGGGATGCTCTCAAAGGTGCTTCAAAGATACATGTAATTTTGATGTGGAGAAATGAGCAGTGTGTACAGATTATTCCTCTTTGATGTTTCCTATCAACAACAATAGTATAATCCTGATGAATATGAATACATTTAAGCACAGAGAAATGCTCCTCTGGAGAGATATGAGATGACCTTAATTGAATAGTGATGAACAAACAGAGTAACATTTTACCCTTTGTTATACTTTACATCTCTCTTTTTTTCAAGCCTCCATAATATTTTTCACTCTTTTCCTACAACACTATCAAAAAGACTGAATCAACTTTATCCTGCCTGTATCCCTTCCCCCTATTCATCTTTTTGAAGTAAAGAAGCAGTGTGACCCATTTTCCCAATCTTCAGATCTGTCTCTGGCTCTTGAAGTGAATAAAAATTGAGTGAACTTGTGAAAATGCTGCTAATGCTTTGCCAGTTTCCTCCCCCACTTCCTTCAGCACTCCTGGGTATGTGTAATCTGGCCAAGGAGCCTTGTCAATTTTAAAAGCTATAAGCTTTTAACAACCATTTTCTGCTGTATTTTTCACGCTTCCTAATTTTTCATCTGCTTTCGTGGATGCCTGATTTGGATACAATTTAATCTCTTTCCTATATAATGGCATTTCACGTGGCTCTTTCTCTCCTAAGCCCCTATTGTCTTTCACATGTTCTCAGAATTTCTCCAAAGCATGTGCATGTTTGATAAAAAGAGAATTAACTCCATCTGCTCCAATAAAAACTTCCTGTGGTCTAAGCCACTCATTAGTCTGCTACTAACTTCAACCACTCCTTTATATTGATGTAACATAAGATTAAAAATAGAGTTGGGGTTGATGAATGGTTGAGTTTAATTTTTAATCTTTAAAAAGCATAATTTAAAAAAAGAACTATGGAATTCTAGCAGCATAGTTTTATTCCTAGTTCTTAGGTAATCTATGTTATCCAATGAAGGCAAAATTAAAAGATAAGAAAAAAATAATGAGGAATAGATTTTAAAAAGTGAGAGAGCTCTTCAGCAGATACAATCTGACACCTCAGAGATGTTTTTAAATAGACTTTCTTGTAAGATTTGGAAACTCTCAGGTTTCTGATTAATAGACATACTTATTCAGATGAGGAAAGTGATGCAAGCATAAAACCCACAAAGACAAGCATTTAGACTCAATAAGCCTTTGGTAATGAAAATATGTTACCCTCCACCATCACCACGAAGCTGGGAATGCTCAACAGGTGAGTAACCCATATTGTAATAGCCCAGAGTGTGGTAAACAAGAAGTTTCTTAAAATGTAGTTCAAGCCTGATCTTGCTCCTGCTTTCCTTGGGGATAATCAAGTAATTTGACCATCAGGTAATTCCAGCTTTTACTGTGACCAGAAGTTCCTTTCAAGATCCATAAATGTTAAAACAGATAAACAAAACCCAAACTCTACTATGTTCCTGAAATAAAAATAAAATATTTTAATGTATCAGTATTTTCACAGTGAAAACAGTTGTTCTAAGATATTCCTGGTAGCATATTCTGGCCTCACGATTTGGCTTGTCCTAGCTTCCACTCCTTATCTTTATGTGTTATGCAGTATGTTAGCAAAAGAATGGCAAGAACTCCAGTGACTTCCAAGGGCAGACAGAGCGTGATTGGCATGTAACAATTCACCCTGTGTCATGGAAGTCAATGGATCTTTTACTATGAAAGGAGCAAGAACAAACATATAGAAAGAACCAAAACAAATCTTCCAAATCTTCAAACCTGACCAAATAGACCATTTCCATACTTTACTTTCCAAGTCACCTGGATTATACTGGGAAGTCTCATCTACTGTTATTAAGGAGAGTTGTCAGGATAGACTGACTGACTCATTCATCAACAGCATGATCTTAAACGGTTTGGAAAGGCTATCACAAAATAAGTGGGCATTAAAAAGAAAAGGATTAGTCTGTATAAGCTGGTTAGTACATCAGAGGAAGATAGAGGTCACCTGGACAAATAAGGACTGAAACTCTACATTGTCTTGGATGTGATTTAAGTCCGTCTACTTGCAAAAGCACCAGAGTAGCTTTGCTTTGCAAGAAAGGAACATACAGAGTGCTTTTGCAGGCTCCTGTGAAGAGGCTCAGGAGGGGTCTAACGACAATATTTGATTCATAGTTTCCTTCCATCAATGATTTCTGGAGCTTTAAAACCGGATACAACAGAGGGTAAAGTATGTCCCTTATTAACACCCCATCAAAACGACCTCTATTAATCTAGACTTTCATTATTTAACCTGTTAGATCATATATAATGAAGGGGGAGGACATGACTTCTGTCACTCCCATGCTCATACCACATACCCATCATGGTAACATCATAACATGAAAATTCAAGTGGGACTTGTAACAAATCTTGATATTGCTTGTGTGTTTCATACTCCCACACTGAAAATCAGCTCACTACCATTTTGTTCCTTTTCTTTCCTATTATGTAGCAAGTATGTCCTTTTTACATAACATTACTGAACTCTGTTGACTGCCCTTTTCCCTTGCTGAGTGAAGAAACAGGGAGCAAACCAGCCGTTCCTGTACTCATAAGTGATTTACTAGCTGCTGTTCTTCTGTCTCACAGCACCCCAAAGCTTTGAAGAGAAAATGTCCTCTCTCCCAGCATATTTTGCTACAAGATATTAATAGCTTGTCTCCTCCTGCCAACCCATGCCTTTCCTTTTACTTTTCCAAGTTTCATCTGTTGTTGAGCTTTTGAACACAATCACTCAGAGGTCTGTGTAGAGTGGAAGTGATTTTCCTAGAGCATTTTAAATATTGTTCCACATTTCTGTGCTTTGTTGTTTTGGTTTGGTTTTGATCAACATAACGTATTGATTCATAGAACAGAGTCTTTTTCCTTTTCTGAGAAGGCTCTTGTGAGTATGTTAACACATAAAAGAGCTGTGCTATCTGAACCTGAAACCATTCCAAACTGGACATGATACCTGAAACAAAGTATCTGTATTATCATCATGTTCTGCCTGAACTGATTGATCTCCCTGAGAGAATGACTCCATAATGCAGCTACAAGAGATGCTGAGAAATTCTTGCAAGCATTAAGCTATCCTGTAATAATATCAATTTAATGTTCCTCCATTTGTGGTTTCAAGCAGGTTGTAGAGAAATAATCTTTTATTAGAAGTGATTGGTGGTCACAGTCCTTGTATTCAATACCCCTGTCTTCACACATCCATTTCTTTTTCTTTTTTAAACTTATTTTGTTACTTTTCTAAGTAAAGTCATGCCTCTGAGAACCCTTTTAAGTTAGGATGTTTGACCCTTGCAGCGTGCTAGGTTCATGTCCACTCGCAGAGTATTTATCTTGTAACAGCTGCCTAGATCTACACTGGAATTTGTGCAGGACAGGAGACATGATTAATGGGCACTTGGTGAGTAACAGGCACTGGGGAAAAAAGAGAACGAAACAAGCTCATAACAAACAGGAAGGGCCAAGGGCACACCTGTCCTGTTAGCAGTAGTCAAATAACAACTCTTTGATTAGGCTATGTATCATGGTTTGCTTGAATTTGAACTATTGATTGACATAACACCAAAGCCAATGGCTCTCCTTCAGAATCAGAAAGATAAATCAGTTGTTCTTCTGCAGTGATTTAGATGATTACCTTTTAAAGTATACACTGTCGATCTGATCTGAAAAGAACCTTGTAAAGGCCTATTGCTAATTACATAGTAGTAAATATTTTACCATTTATTATTTAAAAACCTACCTTTTCCATTAAGAGGACATTTCAAGTTATTAGTCAATCAATCACTTGGCCTATAGTATTACCTTTGCAAAGATAAAACAAAACTGTGTTTCATTGTCTCTTGGCTCGAACACTGGTTCATTAGTGCTGCACTACTTCCAATAAAAAGAACATTGAAAGACATTAGCTCTGAAATTAAAACATATGAAGGCAGCAAAATGCTGCAGAGGAAACAATGTACAGGAGGTCAAACTGCTGGTGTGTGAGCATCTCAGAGAGGAATTGCATTCAGAACAAATCACTCGTCTTGAAGAGATGTGCATTTACCTCCTGCAGTCAGAGCCTGTTCTTATTTGTAAGAAATATGGACACATCAGTCTGTCTGGTGAAAATGAAATAGTCAACTCTTCAAATCATTATTTTCTTAAATGTACATTAAAAACTGTGCTTTACTAGACCGATATGATGATTGGATGGGCTCTGAAATTTATTGTCCCTGAGCACACATTCATATAATTCAGTAGGATGTATAGCTAATAGGCTTATAAAAAGCCACATTAAAATAGTATTACTTAGATGACATGATTGCATTTCAACAAGATCCAGCTCATTGGGTGTCCTGATAATTTACTCTAAACTCTAATGTATTTATTAACCATTGCCCAGGCAACTTTACTTTTGTCCTGTGTATTCATGTGCCTCATGAGTGAAGCATAGGTGTTGTTGAAAGAAGCTCACCCTACAATGACATTTGATGAAGCACATTTCTTACAACCATAACCATCAAGTGGACTGACCCTGGATGTAATCTTTCCTACAGAACATCCATAAAAGCTGGCAACAATGACAGCCTCTGCTCCATGAAGAGGCTGGAGACTTAATCTGCTGTCATCAAAGGAGAGTTAGCTCAATCTTGCCATACAAGAAGGCCCCAACAGAAAGCACATTACTTAGAAGGCAAAAGTTTTTTTTAAGCAGATTGTTTGAGCTAGTTAGGGATTTAAAATACTGTAATGTGTTGGCTTTTTCTTCATATAAAATAACTTTCATCCACTAGGTTAAAATGTGATTTCAAGAGGGAGAAAACAAGTGTTTTCTAAATTCAAGCTGAGATAGGTCAACATCCTGGAAAACTAGATACTCACTGAGAATATAACAGATGATTTGGCACAAAACATTATAGACTGTTGCCATATGAGAGGTTCAAGGTTGGGTTACCTGTCCAATCTTTCATAGGAATGCAGTTTTAATAAGCATCTGAGAGGGCAGAGAGAAGAGCAAAGAGAAGCTGGCTGGGTTGCTGCATAACATTACACATCTTCTGGTCTGCTTGTGCATTAGCATCAGCTCTGAAAGTAGGTGTTTGTTTGATCTGCCAGCTGGAAGTAAAATGCAGTGGTTGCCAGCAAGAGTTCATCAGGAAGTTAAAAACTGGGAGAGGTGAGGAGAGACTTAAAAACAAAAGCAGAACTATTTAAAATGAGGGAATCTGATAGTTTTGTATCTGAGCTTCAGTATGTACATGTCTGCAGTATCTTCTGTCTGCAATGAGAACCAAAACATTTCATAGAACAATGCACCAAAGCACAGCTATTACCCAGAATATTTCTAATGCAGGACAAAAAACACCATTCATAAAGCTGTAGCACAATTTCATATGTGTGCAGAGTGAAGCTATTCATACTGGAATTCAGCCAAACCAGCTAGAATTATAATCCCTACTGCTCTATAACAGACACCTGTGATGTTGTACCCAGTCAGAGTTTTAGTATTAATTTTCATGTGAAGAACAGCTTCTACAACAAAGTGTACCCAACTATCTGAGAAAGGAACCACTGCTCCATTCAGGCTGAGAGAGACAAGGACCACTAGTCTGGTTGCAGACATTGTTTTCTCTATTCCATGTTTTTTCCTGAGTGAACTTCCAATCTTTTTAAAACAGCAGAACTGGTGAAACACAGCATAATGTAGTTAATTTACCAAGGAGTAATTAGGGTTATCCTCTGCATACTTCTGAGTGGATGATATATGCCTTGGAAAGTCATGTCATAGTCCTGTGAAAAATACAAGGAATTAACCTTCTATGTGATATTTGGAAGGTATTTTTTCCTGCATTTGGAAGATATTTAAAAAATAGTGCCTGGGAACTTTAGCATGTGTGATTTGGCTTTTAATCAATGAACTCAGTGGAGACATACTGAATTATGAGCTGAGGATGTGGGCTGAAACTGTGGCTGTACTGCAGTCACTAGCAAATAGTCTACTTATTTTAATGAGGCAAGAATTTCATCACTGCATCCCACAATAAATCTAATAATAGGTACTACAATTTTCCCATGTGAAAATACAAATTACTACATTGATTATCATCCCATGCTCATGTCTAATATCCTAATATCACTGAAAAAAAATTTCTTAGCTATGTTTAAGTGAAAAAAATATTGAAACAGTGATGGAGAAACATATGCATTCTTACTACAAAGTGTGGCATCACAGTGCAAGCAATAAGCCAAATGAACTGACAGACTGATCAAACAGGGGTTATCATTGAATAGGAAAAAAGTATTTTATCTGTTGATGTGTAGATAGTGTGCTTCACCAAGTTTGTTAAGTTCATAAGACTTCTTGTACAGTTAGGTAAGTTTTAATTAGAAAAGGTTTGAGATAGATGAAAGAATAGAAAAGGTCTCCAAGAAAAGAAAAATATACTTTAATGATGCTGTCAAAAGCAAAGAAAATCTAAAGCATTGTGGGAAATAATAGTGAAGGATTCAGGATCACTGTTTGTATAAATCACATACCACAGGCCTCAGTTCAGGAGTTCACAATCACAATATTATTATGTCAAGCTGCATTTCTCCTCAAAGAACAAACTGAAGTCAAGGAGAATATATTGTGTTGATGAGAATCGATGATAACCACTCCTATAATAATTATTCATGACAGAGCTAATTCATTTGTTGGTAAAATCATTTAAAGCTTTCAATAAAAGTATATTTAATGAAAAATATTGGTTTGATTATTTGCAAAGTATTTTAAAATACTGATTTAATTCACTGATAAATCAGAGCCAGAAATACATGGAGAAAACATCCAGATAAGGTGTTCATTATCAAGCAGGCAAACATTCTCACACTGGAAGACTCAGATTCACCTGTATCCCTGGCTAAAATAACTTGGCCTCACCTCTTCTTCACCACAACAAGAAAACTGTTGTTCTTCCTGTGGGACTTGTTCCAATCTTAATATGATATTTAAATTGTAATTAAGCCAGAAAGGAAATAACTCACTAGAATGCTTAAGATACTCACTGGAAAAGGAGAACATGTAAATGTCCTTTTACTGCTACAACCAAGAGATTCAAACTGTGTGATGATTCCTCCCAAGTGAATATTTGAATTACCAGACCACCAGTCACTTCTCAATGGGGTTCCTTCTCTTCCTTTTGTTGGAGCTTTCACGCTTAAAATTTTCTTTCCAGTGGAGAAAACAAGTATTAACTGCATTTTTTCCTTATGCACAAGCTTTTGCACTATAGAAACCTGGGGGCTATTAACTGACTATTCAGTTTCTAACACAAAATGAACAGCATCAAATGGAAATACTCAGAACAATGTTTAATACTGTCCTTAATTATCCTCTCTCTTAATATTTTGGACATATTTTCTAAGAACTGAAGTTTGTATATGCATATGCCTCTATCAGGAGGAAGAACTGAGCATTAAATTTCCCCCAAATGAGTTCCTTACCTAGAAAGCTTTTTAATAGAAGAATTTCTACAGCTCTTTCTCAATATTCCTCTGTATCAATCCTTTTGTTTTCTTTGTGCTTTACTTCCTGTCTTCTGAAATCAAATACTTCAACTGGTGTTTGAAAGACATTTTTTCAATTTTTCTTCCTGGTTCTTACTGCACTGATCTTCTAATAGATCCTCAGCAGTGTCTTTCACCTTCAGCTTATTACATAGAGAAAGAGGCACATAACCCATGAAAAAAAGATGGTTTTATATATAGTTACAGATTTATGAGTATGATATAGGCAAACATGCACACAGGCAAATGCATTTCCTTATGTATCCACTGCAATCGATCTGTACCACAGAAATAGCAGTGTCATTACCATCTATTATAATAGACATGCTGCAATGATGAATGGTATATATGTCTCAGCAAGACTAGTGTACACAAGAAGGCAAAAAATAAATATCTCAGTCCTTTCTTCTAAATGAAAGTTGTTCAGTAATTTTCATTAAAATTCAATATTGCATTTTCCAAACAATTTCTACTATTTTAACAGAAATGTGTCTTCTGCTTTTTTGTATAAAAGCCTGCTAAGAAAGCCTTGCAGTGTCTCACAGTTTCTTCTGCCTCCTTTTTGTATCCTGTTGGTTACAGCCTAAAGCTCTGGAGAAGAAAACAGATAACATCTGCTCAAGGGTGTAAGATTACATGCAGTCATAATCTTCTAAACGAGAAAATGCAGAAAATGTACTTGCCAAATTTTCACAGTTTACATCTAACTAGTTTTGTGTGTGTCTGTGTTTTTTGGGTTTGTTTTGGGGTTTTTTTGTTTTTTAAAGTCACATACTGTGATCACAACACAAAAAAGTACATTCAGGACATGAGTAAGTTTACATGCAAGTGTTGCAATAATAATAATTAAAAAAGAAATAATTATAAGGCACTATGCTACAAACAGATGCCCTTTTTATTTTGAGAAGCATCTAGACTCTGAAAAGCGAAGCAATTCCAGATTTCATTTCTGCTGGAAGTCCCTTCTGAAAGCCAGAAGGAAAAATGTATCAAGAAATCAGATCCAGTTTTCAACAAGAAACCACAATTCCAACTGTTCTGGCTTTATGCCAGGTTCATATCTGACTGACTCCTCATGAAATTTCATTATATGGTAGATACTCCAAGAGGAGTTTGTCAGCTGTAAATGACCTCCATTCCACAGAAGCAACTATTTTAACACTAAATGATGGGGCATCATTCAGTAGGCAAAAAGAAATTAATTATTGATTTCACACAAATGATTTTACTTGCCTGCAAACAAAAATGTTACTTGTTTCTTAGTTCTTCAAACTATTATTATATAGACATACAAATACAGCATAGTGTTGTTTCTTAACCATGAGGAGCATGGTGTTGGATTTCCTCCCATTTTTAAAGCTAGTAAGCTCAGTAGAAGAACCTAAACAGAATAGCTTTTATACGTAGACTGCTAATGCTGATCACCTAACTATTTCTGTCTTGGTAATTATTAGAAAGAAATATCCAGGCTTCTAGTCAGGTTAATGTATATAAAATAATGAAACACATCCTATTGACACTAGACTTTTCACATCATCTTTATGTAATCAAGGATGTGAGACAAGATCCTTCAGGGATCAACATCTTCACTCAGAAAAAATTTCTAAAGAAAGTGGACTCAGATTTTAGAAATACTGCAACTTGTTTCTGGTTGAGAAAGAGTTCTCTCCAGACACTCCAAAAAAAGGGTCTTAACCTGAATATCTAATTTTTAGATAAGTGCAATTGCATAACATGAATTCTGTTGAAAATTACTAATTAACAAACCCTAGACACAAGAATAAAAAGCAGAATATTGTTTTATTCTTGAACTTTATAGCTTTGGAAAGAAGATATACATGAGATCTTCAAAGAATATCACTCAGATACCTGCCTCACACTTCTATCCTACCACTTAGTCCCGTGAACTAAATCTTGCCTATGATATTAAGAAAATAATTTCTCACTTTTAGATGCACAGGATTTTAAGGAATACTCTTTATCAGTCTTAAGCTGTCTCCAATCTTCTTTTGGAGAACTAAGTTTAGGAGACTTACTAAAGGTTTAGAATGCAGTAAATTTGGTCCCCTTCAAGATATGACTTCTGCAATGGACTGCGATGTGCCTTGTCACTGTGGCGATGCATCAGTGTTTGCTTGGTCTTTTCTGCTCTGAAAGATAGCAGCATTTGAGCTCGACCAGCTTCCAGGGTTGGCTGTGGGCATGTCTACTCCTGGGTTGCCAGCCTGCTAAATAGGGTTATGATCTGGGGGACTGTCAGGAAGGTTCAGCAGGGAGGGATCCATCTAACCCACCTTTTCCTTCTCTTACCTTCTGCTGGAAAACACAGCCAAGCATACAGAGAAATATTGTGTTCCTACATACAAATAACTAAGGGTATAGAATAGTGAAGCTCAGAGGGAAATGGATCCGGATGTACAAAATCTCTTCTTCCTGTACACACTCATAGGAAGTAAGTCATAATCCTCATGATTTCTAGAAAGTAAAGAATATATGACCACTCAGTCCCAATGAAATTGCACATGGTACAAGTTTACAGGAGAACACTGGTACGTCTGTCTCCAATGATGAATTGTTCCCCCAGCATCTCCCAGTCCTTCAGAGCACTGCACTGTGCTGCTTCCATAGCAACCAGCAGTGCTCAGGATGGGGCTACAGCACTACAGAGGCACTTGAAGCTCAGCAAGACAGAGGGACAGTGCTACTACCTGACTGTCTCATTTCCAGCCATATCATTGTGGTAAAATGGAAGAACATAAATCCTGCCATAACAACCATGGGGCTGTTTAGTAGCTTGTAAATTGTTAAAGGGATGGGAAGGAAGAGGGAATCCAAAACATATTTTGAGGAGTATTTGCTGTTGCTATACTCATGAGAGGGATTCTGGATTCATCCTTTGGAAAACCATGACCTTTCCCAGAGGTTTACTTAAATATTGGAAGCTACAGTGATCTCAAATACACACTGATGCATATTCTTATCAGAAATTACTGTAGAAATTATGCTTATGTTGCACTCAGGAAAGCAAGTTTACAGTTCATTTCATTTTCCTATTGAAAATGTATAAGCATATCAGTTTCACCTTGAAAAAATGCACAATGGGAGAAAACTAACAGTGTATTTAGAAAATGCTTTTTGTAAGAGCATTTCTGTATCTTTTTCAACTTTATGGGCCAATATGACTTTAAAAAGATAATCTGTCA
Organism: Galbula dea; assembly: GCA_013399015.1. NCBI lineage: Eukaryota > Metazoa > Chordata > Aves > Piciformes > Galbulidae > Galbula > Galbula dea. Next base: position 3,636,806 of record VWZX01000708.1, read on the forward strand.
GAAAAAGAAAGGGAGGTAGAAATTTCACAAATCTTTTCATCTCATTTGATTCTTGGAGACTCTTTCCCTTCCCCCACTTTCCACAGGATTTGGTATTCAAAAACTGTTTGTTTTTATGCTCTAAATGTACTTAAAAGTATTAGCTATTCTTAATAAGCCTTGAAGCATTACCTGTGCAATGTGTACTTTTCTTATTTATTTGAGTAAAAACATAGTTCCAAGAAACAATAGCTTCAGTGCAAGGTCAACTTATCACATTCCTTATCTAGTCCTCTTACTGTTTGTGGCAGTTTTACTTAGAGGCTTTAGTGATCCTATCATAATCCCCTCCCAAAACTTCTATAATTTCACAACTGAAGGGGCAGAAAACTGTTAGCTAGAAGCTGAAAAGTAATGGTCAGAGCTGGGTCATAGAAGGAAGCAAGAACATTTTAATTTTTCCTTTCATGATATTGCAGTCACAGAAAATAGGAATGGCAGAATGCCCTTGAAAAGTGTAAAATTAGATACTTAGGCCTAATTAAGGCCTATTTTAATTAAAAGAAGTTCTTTTAAGGTTCAAAGACATTATTGTCTACTGTTATTTCTCAGCTAAACAAAGCACCCCATTAAATAGGACTGTAAATACTGAATTAATTAAATACAAAATGGTTTGTTTGCTTGGGTTTTTTGGGTTTTTTTTTGTTTGGTTTGGGTTTTGGGTTTTTTTAAATCTATGTAAAACAGATTTGCTGTTAACTCACCTACTATAACAGGCTTATTCAGCAGAAGAATGCAGATCTCATTTTGGCTAAGCATTTCAGCCTTAACTGAACTTTAAGAATGTGCATTAGTCACATAGAAGACAGGTGTACACATTCAGTGACTAAGATGAACTGAGCCAGTTGACAGACACTGGGTTTTACCAAAACAAATTCTTGCTTAACTGCTGCTGGATCAGAATGTGACTTTTTGTTAAATAACACATGTAACTCAAAATATAAATAAAAATATTATATTATAAAAATAAAAATATATGCTATAGTTTTGTCAAATNATTGCCTATTTAATATAATAAATTAATAAGATTTTAATAATTTTATTAACAGTTGGGCACTGAGTGTTGTGTTGTATGTTACTTATTTTATTTATTGAATAATATTAGTGTTGTTTTTTCTCTCTATGTTGTTCTATTAAATTCCCCTTATCTCAACCTATGGGGTTTTGCCTTTTTCTCCCAATTGTCCTTCCCATCCCACTAGGGATGGGGCAAGGAGTCAGCAAGAGGCTGTGGTGCTCAGCTGCCAGCTGGGCCTAACTCATGACATCTGGTCTGACAACTTTTCCTTCTCTTTTAGCAGCAGGCTCCATTAGAGATCCACAGACTATTTGCTTTTCTTACAAAAGGACTTTGGAAATCTTGCTGAATGTCAAAGGGTTTCCACCTCCTGAGCTGAACTACTCTGCAGGAGACATAAGTAAGTACTGACCCAACTGCAAACTGTAATAATAGCACCAGTAAAACATCACTGAACATGTAAGACTGTGTGCAAATCTAAATTGCCATGTAAGGTAAATTAAATGTACAGAAAGTTTCTTCCAAAACCATAGAGAAACATGAACCCTGCAAAGCATTGAAAATTCAACTTTATCAGCTGCAAATTTGCAAGCAATTCATAAACTTCAATTTATTTTTTTTAAAAACTCTTTCACGAGTGCATGAAAAATGTTCCTAGTGTCAGTAATAAATGGCAGGTGAGGAATTTTGGCAGCAAATATTTCTGCTGTCCTCATGAAACAGATGACTATTTCCCTCCTTACATTAATTCATGATACAACATGTACACAGGAGAATGATAATAGGGTTCTTCCTTCATGCATGTCATGTATAAAATATTGTACCACTTCATAACATTAAAAGAGTGAATAAGGCCAGGCACTGCTTAAAAAGTAAAGGGAAACCTAAAGTTTGCAAGGTAACATCTTCAGTGTGAAATGTAGTATTCATGAACACTGTCAAATACCAACCTCATCTCAAGTGCTGGCTCCTGCTAATTCTTACTGACAGTTGTTCTTATGCTTACCTTGAGACATTTGGTTTTAAATGTCAGCCTAGTTGGATCTTAATTCTTCCCTAAACATTCCTCAACAAGATGAAGAACATGTTTGTTAAAAAAAAGAAAAAAGGAAGAAGAAAGAAAAAGAAAAAAAGAAATCATGTACAAATGTGAAATGTGTGAAATTGTGAAATATTTTGAAAGGAGATCTTTCAAAGAAAAATATGCAAAGTAAATTATCTTTTTCTGTATCTCCTATGATCACAGAGAGGTTTTCATATGTACAGTATCTACTACATGTGGAAGGTTAGTAATCTGCTAATAAACCTGTTTTGACAGCACTTGCATTGATATACTCTAGTACTTGGGAAAAGGTGTGGGCATGAAAGACTGAACCTTTCCTTCTGTGGATCTCTGAAAAATTTGCTACCTCTCTCAGCACTGCATGTTCAGTGGCTACTTCAAATGCTCATAAGGGGGTTTGCAAAATTTGTCTTGGACTCTATACTGGCCCTTACAGTGAGAGAAATGAATACCCTTGAACACTAGGAAATTAATCATCCATTTAAATGTCTTCTTAGTCTCAACAAACCTGGTTCCTCCTCCTCCTTCACTGCATCTTTCTTTTAAGTGTTCTGAGTAGGGCCCTAAGAGAGCAGAAGTGAACATAAGGGAAGTAGTGAAACTCAATTACTTCTTATCAAGACTAATTGCCTTCCCATGCAATATGCTTGCATAAGGCCTTCAAGGTTTACGGCCTTTTTGGGGCATGTGTGGGGGTATTGATTGACCAATGTCATATTTTTGGCAGAGATTAATCTTTCTGTATACATCCTTGCAACACTTTATGGAATGGAATACTGTGTTAGGAACTACAGGATCGCAGTGGAGACAACAAAAAAGCACCACTGGAATAGCCTTTGGCTTTCTAATCTAACAGATCTTGGGACTAATTTTATCTTTGGTCAGGCCTCCAAGGAAATTACACTTCAGTAGGGACTAGACTGTATTTTTTCTAAACAGACGAGAATAAAATAATCAAAAGATGCAACAAGCCTCTGTTTGCAAGCATAGCACTGGATGATGGTAGACTTGAATAAATCCAGGAAAACAGTATTTCGTCCTGTTGAACTTGAGAGGTAGTAGCTGGCATATTTATTTTCCCCTCTGCCCTTCTCTGTCTGTGACTAAACAACTGTGACCATCTTCCCACTGGCTGTAATGAAGTACAAAAGTCTGTATTTCTGACTATCATTATATTGGCCACTGGCTTTAGAAAATGCTGGTGGCAAGCCAGCAGATGATGCTCTCTTGGCTGTCATCCTGTAGCCTGCTAAGCTATGAGCACCAACCACAGACAATCAAAGACCCATGTCAGATCACAGCTCAAAATTAGGTGAACACTGCCTGGAAAAGAATCATCAAAATAAAATAATGCTATAAGAGAACTAGCATACAATAGTCAACAACTGAAGCACTGCAGGTACTTACAATGAGTAATCCTCAAATTCTTCTGTGTTAAACATCTTGCTGTTTCTCTGCATACTATGATCCCTCTGAGATTCTTGAAGGTCAGTATTTTCCTTGACAGAAGCCAATCTAGCTTGGAGATGTATTCAAAAACCCACTCTGTGGCTTTCTCAAGAGATTTTGTAACCATCCTCTGCTGGATGTGTAGGCATATACACAGCCTTATATGCTGCTACATGAAGGACCTGCAGCTGTTGTTGGCTCTCATACAGATTTGGCTATATTCAATTTCTCAGACACATCTGAGCTGTGCTTTCTGATTGCACTGTCCCTGATCAAAAGTTTTGTTCCATAGGAATATGCACAACCAAATTTATCCTTAATTTGACCCCTACAGATACATACTGAGGGAGTTAATAGCTTATGAAGTTATCCTGTGTGCTAATTACAATACAGCTAGAAAGACAATGAATTAAAATTACAAAATGAAGTGTTAGACATGAGCTTTACAACTGGAGACTAGGTAAGATGACAATTACATGTAAGAATCCACCTATACATTTATAAAGGAAAGAACAGTAGAAGAAATTAAGATTAAAGAAGGCTAATTTAGGTGGGAAAGTGGTTATAACTAATACCATAATCTGTTTTCCTTTCTAACACATACAGAACCAAATATGCCCATTAGCATACACTCTGTATATACAGAATCCATTTTATATGCTATTAAACATTGTATTGAAACATCACCTGATCTAGATTAAATCTTGTTTCAGCAGTGTGTGTAAACCTAATCCACAATTCACTGGGATTATTTGGTCCTACATCTCCTTAGCAACGCTTCTAGAAATCCAAGTTTCCTAAACCCCTGGCTGTCACTTCTTCCACTAACTACAGAGGTATCAGCTGTGATCTTCAGTCCTGCAAACATCACAATTCCCAGTTGGGCTTGATAACCTAAGAAAATTTTCACTTGGAGCTGATTATTCAGCCCTAATAAATCTACAGTTTAATGCAGCTACTGATGGCAGTAAGTTTCTTTGTACTTAGGAAAGATTTCAGCTGTACTTACCTGATCTGCAATTTCTCCACAAATTCAAGGAGTAGAAAGGTGCCTTCATCAAGAATGATGAGAATATGGTGATTTTTTTTAAAAATACACACCGTTCATGGCTGGAACACTGGAGCAATGGAGGCCAGGAACAAATCCTTATAAGAAAAAAATGAGATGGTTAGTCATATTCATTACCTTGATAGCTATGATTCTTTCCTTCCTTTAGTGAGAGTCTTAACATTTTATGCAAACACAGGATATTTAAGAGATAAAAATAAAGCTAGACTATTTTCTAATCTAGTGTGGAAGGTTGGGAGCTCAGAGGTTAAATCTCTGATACTATTCATGATGGAAGAAGTTTTATATACATGTCATAAAGATCTTAAATGACTGCACTAATGACTAGATTACTGAGGCCAGTGGACAAGATGAAGTCATGATGGGTGATTTTGAGATTTCTCCTAGAAGAACACAGACTCAACTTCATAGTTCAGCTTCAGGAATGAGATCAGACCAGTATATACCATTTGTGGTTAACCAACTAATTGCTTATATTATGCTACACTATTCCAGTTAGATTTTTCTTTTTTTTACTGTACCAAATTACTGTTATCATCTCCTGTAAAGGATCTGGTCTTTGTACTTTAGTCTTTGTACCTGTTTAGTCTGAACTTCTGCAAAGTGTCATTTTCTTTTTCAATTTCTCAAGAATTTGCTATAAAATGCTGTAGGACCTTCTTAAAACATTTTAATTAAATTCCAGAATGTTTAAGTGTTTCACAGTATATGAATATGTTTCACAACTTCAAGATCTCATTTCCCACAATCCTCCCATTTTGGAGCAACTTTCACTGCAACAAGCCTCAACATTTCTGTTCCCATAAATTAGCAAATCACATGAAGAAGAAAACTACTAAATAAGTTGTTTCTCAAGAGCCTGGGTGAGGCTTACCCTTGGAAAGCAACACTGCAAGCCAAGAACAGTATGTATAAATGCACTTCATTGAGTACATTTTTCACTTCATGGAGACCCATCAGCCCTCTAGGCAGATTCCTCCCATGTTTTCTCAGCACACCCATAAATCTTGAAATCCCTCCCACTGAAAAAAACAACAACAAATTAGACTTACTCCAAGGCAAGCACAGCAAAACAGCTGATATGGCCAGGCAGACCTGCTTTTATTAAAGACAGATGAATGTGTGGGTTGATCCTTGAGAAAACATCACAAGCTGCTTGCTGAGAGTGATGAAGTCTTTTGACACTTGAGTTTTATTGTTTGCAACGTCCAGCCTTTTCATGTTCAAAAAGAAAACACAAGTTTTTGAAATCAGTGGAGTAGGAAGAAAAAGTCTCCTTGAAAGGACAGATCCTCAGTACCTACCACAGGCTGAGCAAACAAACTTTCCAGAGGAAGTCTTCATTTCCAGAGCTTATGGAGATCCTTGTAGCAAACAGTGCTGACAAAGTGTATCTACATCATCCATTTGTTAATCTGTATTACTTACTTTAGTGCTTCTGCTGTTAAAGCCAACTCTATGATTGCAGTGCATTTTCTCTGGAAGGATTTCTGCTATATCATGCACTAGGGAGAAATAACTGTTGAGTACAATTTAACTCTCTAAGCTGAAGGGAAAAAAGAATGAATAGCAATTATTCCTGCTTGCTTGCCTTTCAGGAAATGTGCATTTGAAAGGCTCATGTAACTATAAAAGCAATTGCATGCTGAGCAGTTTTGAAAGATTTTTAAACAGTTTGAAATTTGTGATATTTACTGCCTCACAAGGACCCCTGACAACTAGGATGAGTTTGGATCCACTGCTTACTTTTCATAAATCATGAGTGATTGAAACAGGGAACACAAGCCTGAATTTCCTGAATCATCTGCTTACATATGGTTTCTCTGTAGCAGGATCGTAAACATTTGCATTATTGGAAGCTTTCACAAATAGGATTCTCTCATACTCATAGAACTACCTGCTAGTCAACAAGTCAGAGACTCAGATGCAGAAAGCTCTTTTACCCTAACTGGGTTCTAATTATTTGTAGCCATAAGTTGCACTCCTAGACTGGAGGAGCATATAAAAGATTCTCCACTTCCAGGACTGTGTTACTATAAATTGAATATAGGATAACAAAAATTTCTTTGCTGTAAGGGACCTTTGAAAGTCGTTTAGTGTAACCCTTTGCTAAAAGCAAGTGTATCCTCAAAGTTAAATCAAGTTATTCGGTGCTTTTTCCAGTCAATTTTTGAGTATTTCCAAAGGTGCAGATCCCACAGTCTCTCAGGGCAATGTGTTCTGGTGAACACATACACAAACTGGGTTCTGATTAAAGACAAAAAAATGAAGTCTGTTGTGAAATTACCACTTCTAGAGTAGTGATGTAAATTGCCTTGTTCCCCTTTCAATCTTTGAACCTTGGTTACAAAGACTGCAAAAAGACACACAGTATAATCACCTACTGAAGTCACAGATTTCTATGTAAGAAATAACTTCATGTTCTTTCATGAGATGTCTCATGAATTGTTACCCTGAAGCTATTTCCACTTAAGTTTTGAGTTTCCTACCTCACCTTTCTGACAGCTTTTGAAGCACTCTTCTTTGTAATGTGCAGCATCCAGGCTAGAAAAAAGTCTGTGCTCCAGTGAAAGTTTAATGTCCATTTAAATGCCCTGATGACTTTCAGCTTTTCAGTTTCCTCTGTCAAAATCAACATCAGAAATGGTTTTGCTCAAGTTCCTTCCCTTTCCACAATTTGCATTCTTCACCAATGTACATTAAAGAGTTCATAAAAATGCAGCATGGACTCATTTGAAGTATGTGATTAACTGTTAATATGAGACATTAACTCGCAGTGCTTTGATAGAGATGATAGTGTACAATTACATTTGATGATGGTAATTCATAATTACCATTTTCGTTACATTTTTAAAACACAGTATGGCAAAGCTGCTAGATATTCAAAACTTCTTGATAAGTTTAAGATATAAATGCTGATATAAGGCTTGTTATTGTCTTGTTACAACCACCATGACTGACTGGTCATGTAATTCTTCACAGTTCTGCCCACCACAATAGCACCTTTTGGACTGCTGAAGGATCTTGGAGCTAAGTTATATTTATGAAATATTTTGGACAACTTCTAAAGAGGCACTTATGGATATTGTTTTCAATAAAAAGGATCCTGATATTTAGTGGACAGAAGTATTGTCAGCTGTGGAAACTTTTTCTCCTATCTTTTTATACTGAAATTAAAAAACATCATCAATTCAGTCATTATACAGGTTTTACTGAAAAAGGTTTGCNAGCCACATCTGAACTATGGGGAAAGCTGAAACTTAATGTATGACTTATTGTCTTTTCCCATTCTGGAAGAGGCACATAGACCAGAAAAAGAGATACATGTATGCAGGACTTTAATAGCACAAACTCCCTCTTTCACTTTCAATAGTGAATTTAATCTGTATATGATCTTAGAAAGAAATTTACATCAAAACCTTCTCTTCTTTAGGTGGAAGAAAGACTAAGGCCTCAAGACAGAAGAGTACCTCAGATTTCTTTGGGATTTTCTTTAAAAACCACTTTATTGGAGGAAGACATCAAAAAGAGCTTTTGCTTCATGCTCCAGGTCACTCTGCCTGCCCTGAGTAGTGCAAAAGGAATGTTTGAACAGCATTTCATGCATCCTCAGTTGCTGGAGGTGCCACACAATTCCCTGTACTGGCTTGCAAGATGATGTGGCTTAGTTAGAAGCAGTATTTCCTTATACCACAAGGAAAGAAAAGAGATAGGTTGACCATGTTAGTCACAGGACTAATTGATTTATCTTGTCCCCACATCCTTTCTTTTTGTAGTGCAAATCAAGAGACAGACACAATTAAACTCTTCACTTTAAAACTAAGGATTAATTTTTCAATTATTTCTAACAAACTGTTGGTCAATTTACATGTATATCAGGTTCTTTACACACAGCCTATAAGTGCTGTTAGCTATGAGAGTAATAGCATTGAGGCAGTTCCTGTGGGGGAAAAATGTTAGCATTCAGCTTTCTAATTATTAACACGATTAATCTTCTCTCTTGCTGTTTTTAGAATTCCAATGAAACTATTTAAAAATTTAGAACCTGCTCCATGGGAAAAAGAAATCTTAATTGAGCAGGATGTGCAGATTTTCTACACATAATTGAGGGTTCAGGTTAACTACTCGTTGCCATGCTATTGTGAACTAGGGGAGCTGCTCCTTCTACATCCCCTCTAATAAAGTGGGAGCAAGAGACCTGGGTTCAAGTCCCCAAAGAGCTTTCACAAATATGAGGCAATTATAATAATTATCCATGGGATCTGTGTGCATAGCAGCAATACAAAAATGTTGCTAGTTGGATGCGTGACTGAAAATGGAACCATTCAAGACTTAAATGTCACAGCAGTAGACAGTTTTATGATAAAGGTCTCAAAAATCACTTGAGCATATCAGTTATTTACTCCTAGTCTGCTTAAATATAACAAGCTTTGGGTTTTTTTCCTTTTGTCTTTTCTATGAAGACAATTCCCAGTGGAGGAGGTAAATAGGAGCAAACATTTTAAAAAGGCAAATAAATAAAACAGGTTCAACAAAAAAGTTTACACAGGAGCTGGAAGGGACCTCGAAAGATCATCTAGTCCAACCCCCCTGCCACAGCAGGATTCCCTAGACCAAATCACACAGAAGCGCATCCAGATGAGTTTTGAATATCTCCAGAGAAGGAGACTCCACAACCTCTCTGGGCAGTCTGTTCCAGTGCTCTGTCACCCTCACTGTGAAAAAGTTTCTATGTGTATGAACCTCACTGGATTAGTCCATGGCTCATTCTGTTCTTCTGTCCTTCCTTTTTCTCACATGAATCCCTTCCAAGCTCTTCTGCTTTGATGCTCACAGAAAATCATACAACCACTGATGAGAAGACTGAGTTACAACCAGGGAGCTATTTTTATCCATTAAACTGAAGTGTGGTGTTGGGGAATTTCTTAGAACCATGCACAATAGAACTGCAGCAATACTAATCACAAACACTCTCACAATGAGAAAGTTACCCTTTGCAGCCTATGCCAAGAGGGGAAACCCTGTCTCCCACACAGTCTGCCAGAGAATTTTTGCCATTGCCTGCAAGAGCAGGATTTCAGCCAATAATTATGAGCTAATTTCAACATTAGCAGCAGTAGGACTCCATCCTTTAGTCAAATCACACAGCAACAGCCTTACACTCATCTTTATACACGAGGCCATTTTGTGAAAGAGCTAGTACTCACAGGGGGGAAGGGAGCAGTGATATGTTTCTTCTTATAGCAAAATATCCACAAAGATTAAGTTAAAAGATCAGCTGCACAAGAAAAATTAAATATTTAAAATATTTGAGTACACTGAAGAGTATAAGAGGCATCATAGCTATACAAGCTGCATTTTTCTGAAGTTTATCTATACAAGGAACTACTTAATTCAGTTGTAAACCAAATATTTACAACATCTTGCTGAAAATCTGGTTGGGTGGAATGAATAAGCTTTATACCACAGTTGCCAAACTTTTCCATTCACGACTCCACTTCTCTCTGCACTTCCAGGCTTGCTTCCAGATTTCCTAGTTTGGGAAGCACTGCTTTGAGAGCTTGAATTAAAAACATATGTTGAGATTTAGCCTGACCTTTCGAAATTGAAAAGGAGTTGCAAGAGATGATGAGGAGGTGAAAGATGGAGGGGCAGGAAGGGTCAATAAGAAACTATTTTACCCACCCACAAACAAAATTTTCATTCTAATAATTTGTTTTACTGTGTTTTCTTTTTGAAATGAAGCTTCCAGCATGCTGCTCTGTGTACACATGATTAGGTGTCACTTTATCAATTTTCCCATTTTCTGTTAATAACTTTGTACCTATTGGCTTATTTATTACAAAAGCAGAGATCTCATGCTTCTAGATTTCATAAAAAACAAAGGCCAAACAAAGGAAAAAGGATTTTTTTTAGTGTTCTCCCTAGTGCAGAATGAGCTTTTACCTGTCATTGATCATTGTACCTCCAGAGCAGCACCTCTCCCTTGAACCTTACTCTTCTTCTAGCAGCAAGAAATCCAGTTGTAAGATGCAAAGCTATATGAAGCCAGGTTTTCTTAATTCCTCCACTCAGGAAATACAAAATATTAATTAATATTGGGCTGGTACCTAGAGGCTAAATGTGACACAAATATGGCAGAGTTGGATTGGATGTCAGTAGAGGGATGTCAGAGGGTTCAGTAAGGTCAGGTGATTTAAGAAAGCACATCTTGCTGGTCCCACAGTGTCTACTGGTGCCTGGAGGCATGAACTGTGGAAATTAATGTATGATAATCCATTTTGGACCCACCATAAAGAAAACTGTCAGCTGAACTGACTCAAGCCACCAGGAGACAAACAGAACTGCTTCTGATGGTGATGGCAGATTGGAAGAATCTATGAAGAGCCTCTGTTTGTGTCTCCATAAAATGCTTAGAAAAAAGGTTTGGAGCATGATATTTAACCCCTCCTTCAGTCTCCTGGTTTCTGTAGCAAATCCCTGTAAAATAAAATGCTCAGTCTAACATATTTAGTTTTGTCCTTGAAAATATAATTAAGCTTAGCACCACAAAGTGACTCTCTATTTTGCCAGTGAGCAACATTTTACTCTCTATCAGTTTCCATCTTTGGAATGTTCTTCTATAAAGGTTAAATTTAAATTAAAAATTAAAATCATAGGTTTAGAATTATGCTACATTTTGCACTATGATCAAAGGTACAGACATTGTAATTTAACACCACCTGATCTCTAAAAACCAATGGGAAATAAATGAACATTCATTTCCGCAGCTGTTTTGCTCAATAACCTTAATAATGTA